>OY998238.1:37003610-37575739 GCA_963922005.1 Cornus suecica | reverse complement strand
CGAACCTAAAATAGCAAACTCGAGCTCGGCTCGTTAGCTCGACGAGCCGAGCTCGAACTTGAACTCGAACTCGATAACAAGCTTGACTCATTTTCAAGCTTTTGATATCAACCAAGGTCAAGAGATTGGCAAATCAGCAAAAGCCAAAATCACACCAAAGAACGTTAAGAGAAAAATCTATGTTAATCATTTATTTATTTTTTGAAAAAGTACTGTGTCATTTCCTTCTATCAATTACAATAAACATATCATTTCTTATACTTCATACTCACATATCAATGAAACCAACAGTTCAATGCCATGCCAACACGGTGCTCCTGTTTGGGCTCAGGCATGTTGAAGCCAGCATCGAGCTTGACAATGACATTGCCGGATTGCTTTCCAACAAGGGTCTTCAGAAAACTCTCTTCCAAGTCCAACGCTCGGCTCACAAACTCGGTGGAAAAGCCGGTGAAGATGCCATTTGTTCCGGTGAGAAAGAAGTCAGTGAATAATGCCATTTGTGCCATTTGTTCCGGTGAGAAAGATGCTTTGTGGGCTTTTGAGGTATCACCTAAGAAGAGGATCACTAGTTCAGTGTCCTCTTTGTTGTACCACCATGTCATAACGCCGAAAGGGAGGGCAAGGGCATCACCCTTCTTGATTGCAATAACCTTCTCCTCTTGTTCTGGAAGAACAATTCCATAAATACCATTGCCTAAGGCAAACAATCAAATAGAATTAGAAATTTGGACATGAAAGCATAACAACATAAAAGAAGTTTGATAAAGAATAAGACTTGTGAATTCACAAAGCAAAATTAAATAAGCAATGAAAGGAAAAAAAAAAAGAATGATTAATTTATAATAAGGCTCTCACTTAGTCAAGACGCTCCAAAGGAACTACAAAAGGGTGACTATTACTATCATCAAAACCTATCAATCAATCAACTAATTATACTAATCACAAAATCCCAATTCCTAGATTAGTTTTCAAATATTATTTCCCTGTTCAGTTTCTTTCAATTGAAAGTATTATATTAATTTAAGAAAAACAGAGACCCAAAATAAATAAATAAGTAATAACCACTGCTTCAAATATTATTCCAATTGTACCAATTTACTTATAAAACCGCAAATCATCTTATCAGATTTTAACCTAATTTTTTTTTTGTATATAATCTGAAACAACCCATACCACCTGAAAAATCTATAGATACATAACTATATCTACTAAGATACAAAAAAAACGAGGAAAACAAATCACAAAACAACAAAGCCATATGAAAAATCTACCCGATAGTCACATATACTCAACGAAAAAAAGGAAAAAAAAAACAGAAAATAACAAACCCATATGAAAAATCCACCCAATAGTCAAATATCGATTTTCATAAACTAGAATATACTGTATTTAAGTCTATGCATCTGCAGAAACAGATAGATATCATGATTCATAACCCCCCATCAAGCATCTAAATAACGAAAAACAAATCAAAACATACATTTAATTTACCCTTCCAATCAAAATCAATCAAGGAATTACCGATCCAAATACAATCAAAATCAGATTGGAAACACATGGCAAAAGGAATCTGAAATATATACACATCAAAAGGCAACAACGAACTCAATGAACTCTTACCGAAGTAGAAGATGGTGATGAAATCGTTTTTGAAGACAAGCTAGAGCCGGTGAGAATCGTGAGCAGAAAGAGTAGAAACCCGTAGAGCCGCCGTGAGTGAGTGAGAGAGACAGAATAAGAGTGGTATCAAATTAGGTTTAGGGTTTCTTAAAGTTAGGTCACGTGAAATGCGTATGCCATTGAAAATTTAAGTTGATAAATATATAAATATATATATATATTTATATATATATATATATATATAAATGTATAGATATAATATAAAGGTTTTTGTGTGGATTAGTCTTGGGTTTCTTAAGGTTAGGTTTGCTTTTTGTGTATAAATAAATAAATATATATATATATAAATAGATATAATTATAAGTTGATAAATTAATATTTATTAAAATTATAAAATAAATTATAAATTATTTTTTTGTTTAAAAAAATTATTTTTAAATTTTTAAATATAATATAAAGGATTCACATTTTTATAATTAATTGAACTAAAATCATATTTTGATTTGAAAATTAGAATGCATCAAATGAGTTCAATTGAGTAAAATTCTCAATTCAAAGTTGTCTAATTGATTAAATTAAGTTCAATTGAGTAAATCCTTAATTCAAAATATTGAAATTGGTTTCTATTGAGTGAAATTGAATAAATTCTTAATTCAAAGTAGTAAAATTGACTTCAATTAGTGAAATTCAGTAAATCTCCAATTCAAAGTAGTTTAATTGAGTTCAATTAACAAAATCCCGAATTCAAAGTAATGAAATTAACTTCAATTAAGTAAAATTGAGTAAATCCCAAATTTAAAGTAGTTTAATTGAATTAAATTGAGTGAAATTGATAAAATCCTCAATTCAATTCAATGTAGTCTAATTGATTAATTAAGTTCAATTGAGTAAATCATCAATTCAAAGTATTGAAATTGACTTTTATTGAGAGAAATTGAGCAAATCCTCAATTCAAAGTAGTGAAGTTAACTTCAATTACTGAAATTTAGTAAACCTCTAATTCAAAGTAGTTTAATTGAGTGAAATTAAGTTTAATTGATAAATCCCAAATTCAAAGTAATGACATTGACTTCAATTAAGTGAAATTGAGTAAATCCACAATTCAAAGTAGTTTAATTGAGTTCAATTGAGTAAACCCCAAATTTAAAGTAGTTTAATTGAATTCAATTGAGTGAAATTGATAAAATCATCAATTCAAAGTAGTGAAATTAAATTCAATTGACAAAATTCTCAATTCAAAGTATTGAAATTGACTTCAATTAAGTGAAATTGAGTAAATCATCAATTCAAAGTAGTGAAATTGACTTCAATGAGTGAATTCAGTAAATCCTCAATTCAAAGTAGTTAAATTGAGTGCAATTGATAAAATTCTCAATTCAAAGTAATTTAATTGAGTTCAATTGAGTGAAATTAAGTAAATCCCCAATTCAAAGTAATTTAATTGAGTGAAATTGATAAAATCCACAATTCAAAATAATTTAATTGAGTTCAATTGATAAAATATCCAATTCAAAGTAGTGAAATTGAATGAAATTAAGTTCAATTGACAAAATCCCTAATTCAAAGTAATGAAATTGACTTCAATTGAGTAAATCCACAATTCAGAGTAGTTTAATTGAATTCAATTAAGTGGAATTGATAATTGAGTAAATCCCAAATTTAAAGTAGTTTAATTGAATTAAATTGAGTGAAATTGATAAAAATATTCAATTCAAAGTAGTGAAATTAAATTAAATTGACAAAATTCTCAATTCAAAGTATTAAAATTGACTTCAATTAAGTGAAATTGAGTAAATCATCAATTCAAAGTAGAGAAATTGACTTCAATGAGTGAATTCAATAAATCCCCAATTCAAAGTAATTTAATTGAGTTCAATTGAGTGCAATTTATAAAATTCTCAATTCAAAGTAGTGAAATTGAATGAAATTAAGTTCAATTGAGGGGGGAAAGGAGCATAATTTCAAAAACCAATACTCAAAAGAAGGAAAAACCTATAAAGTAGTTTAGGCTTTGATTATTGAAGAAAAATTATTCTAAATTAATAATAAAATGTTAAATGAATCATACATTGAATTCTTAAAAATTGTACTAAATTGTATCCATTGACTATTATATACATATAAATTAAATTGTTAATTATATACATACTTTGTGTATAAATAAATACATATATATATATATATATATATAGATATAATTATGAGTTGATAGATCAATATTTAATAAAATTATAAAATAAATTGTTAATTATTTTTTTGTTTAAAAAAATATTTTAAATATAATATAAAGGATTCAATCTTTATAATTAATTGAACTAAAGTCATATTTTGATTTGCAAAATAGAAAGCATCAAATGAGTTCAATTGCGTGGAATTAATAAAAATCTCCAATTCAAAGTAGTCTAATTGATTAAATTAAGTTCAATTGAGTAAATCCCTAATTCAAAGTATTGAAATTAGCTTCTATTAAGTGAAATTGACTTCAATTAGTGAAATTCAGTAAATCCCCAATTCAAAGTAATTTAATTGAGTGAAATTAAGTTCAATCGATAAAATCCCGAATTCAAAGTAATGAAATTGACTTCAATTAAGTGAAATTGAGTAAATCCCCAATTCTTTTCCTTTTAATTATTTGCACTCACTTTGATTCAAACATAAAACTCTAAAAAATAAAAAACAATTAATGACATAACTTTTCAAACATTAAACTAGCAATTTTTTAAAATTTTATTTATTTATTTTAAAATTTGATCAATTTTAAAATAAATTGATCGAATTAAATTTTATATTGAATTTAAAATTTAATATAAAATTTTAATAGGCAAAGTAAATATACAATAATAATCCAATTCACCTTTAAAAAGCTATCTCATTCAAATTTAAATATAGGAACACGTGTACACATTTCATTAAACCACATCATGAGGTAGGAGGAAGTTCCTCCAATTAGGGTATGAGGCAATATTCTCTTTATTTTTTTAACATTTTTTATCTAATAAATTAATATTAAGAGCCTGTTCGTGAACATAATTACGAGTATGTTCGCAAGTATACTCATGAACATGTTCACGAACATAAGTTCATGAACGTATTCGCGAACGTGTTCGCGAACAAACGAGCCGAGCTCATGGATGTTTGAGCTCGGCTCGTTTAATAAACAAGCCTATAAATCAAGCTCGAGCTCGGCTCGTTTAGCTGTCAAACGAACACGAGCCGAGCTCTTAGCGAGTCGAGCCTCGAATAGCTTGTCGAGCGCTCTGTTCGTTTGCAGTCCTACAAATGAGTCCCACTTTTTAAATTAGGAGGTCTGACTGACGTTTTACAAAGTTGGGGGGGGGGGGGGGGGGGGGACTAATGTATAAACATAGTTTAGGGGGTATAAATAAAATTAACCTTATTTCTTTTTAACACCTCCATATGTATATAATAGGATTTATTAGGGTTTTGTTGCTTTTTCATTTATTTTTTAGTTTTACTTATTTCTGTGCGGAATTAGTCATTTAAATGACAAATTTATCCATTAGTAAATAATAAAAAAGAGATAAACCAAAATTCTAATAAACAAGCCATGATTAATTATTTTCATTTTTTATTTTCGAGATCCTTAGTTGAGGAGAAATAAAAGAAGTAAGCAAAAAATTAAAAATAAAATAAAATAGAGACTAAGAGCATGAGGAGAGGAGAGGAGAGGAGAGATGAGATATATCTATAATAGCAAATAGTATACTAAGCCACTGACATATATCCTCATAAGTTAATAAAATTGTAAATTTTTGTTTTTCCAAATTAAATGGTAGATTATAGTAGGTTAAATGTTTAACCTTTTGACATAGAACTTCAACGACACATTTACAGACTGGTAAAAGTGATTGTTTACTAATGGATATGAGGTACTACTATTCTCCTAAAATTTTAGGCAAAAGTGAAAATTATTTATGAGGTTTGATCAAATTACCATAAAATTCTGATGATCTATTTTTATCCCCCCCACAGTCAATCTCTCACATTTTAAAAAGGTCGTAAAATCATGGGTAATTTCACTACCACCCCTTGAGGTTTAGAGGTTTAGGTCAATTTCACCTTTGTGCTGGTCAACGAAATTTTTGCACTAACACCCCCTGAGGTTTGATTTTTCTTGCAATGACACCCCCTGGGCCAATAAAATGACCAGAATACCCTTGAGAGAAATATATGTAATGTGAAATGACCTTTATGCCCCAACCCCAAATATATAAAATTTTGAAAAACATATATATAAATTCGAAAACAAATATTTAAATTTTGAAAAAAATATATAAAATTAGAAAAAAATATATAAATTTCGAAAAACATATATAAATTTCAATATATATATATATAATTAAAAAATATATATATAATTTGAAATATATATATAATTCGAATATATATATATATATATATTTCAAAATATATATATATATTCAAAAACAAAATTCAAAAAATTATATAATTTAGAAAAACATATATAAATTTCAAAATATATATATATATAATTCAAAAAAATATATAAAATTTGAAATATATATATATAATTCGAATATATATATAAATTTTGAAAATTATATAAATTTGAATATATATATATATATATATATTTTTTTTTTTTTTGAATTATATATATATATATTTTGAATTTTATATATGTTTTTCGAAATTATATAATTTTAGAAAAATATATATATATTGTTAAAATGTCATATCTTTTCTAATGAAGTGAATCAAACTACTTAGTACCAATATCAATTAGTGGTCTTCTTTTATATATATATTTCCAAAATATATATATATTTTCCGAAATTTATATGATGTTTTTGAAATTTATATAATTTATTCGAATTTTATAAAAACAATTCAAAATTTATATATATTTGTTTCAAAATTTATATATATATTTGAATTATATATGTATATATATTTCAAATTTTATATATTGGTTTTGAATTTTTTTTTTATAATTTTATATATATTTCGAATTTATATATATATAATGGGTAATCTCAAAAAATTCGTGGACAATTCTTCTATGACAAGCCGAGTTGTTGGGTAAATATTCAAAAAATATATATAAAATTAAAAAAAATTCAAATATAATATATAAAATTCGAAATATATATATATAATTCAAAAATATATATAATGTTTGAAACAAATATATATAAATTTTGAATTGTTTTTATAAAATTCGGATATATTATATAAATTTTGAAAACATCATATAAATTTTGGAAAAAATATATATAAAAGAATGTCACCAATTGATGTTGGTGGTAAATGGTTTGATTCACTTCATTAGAAAAGATATGATATTTTACCAATATATATATATTTTTCTAAAATTATATAATTTTTTGAATTTTGTTTTTGAAAATATATATATTTTGAATTTTATATATTTTTTTAGAAAAAGAAATATATTTTCAAATTTATATATATTTCAAAATTTATATATATATTCGAATTATATATATATTTTTTCAAATTATATATATATTTCAAATTTTATATATTTTTTTGAATTTTATATATATTTTTTAAAATATATATATGTTTTTTGAAATTATATAATTTTTTGAATTTTGTTTTTGAAAATATTTATATTTTGAATTATATATATATTTTTTGAAATATATATATATATATTCAAATTTAAATATTTTTCAAAATTTATATATATTTTCGAATTATATATATATTTCAAGTTTTATATTTGTTTTTTGAATTTTATATATAGTTTTTGAAATTTATATATGTTTTTCGAAATTTATATTTTTTTTCTAATTTTTTATATTTTTTTCAAAATTTAAATATTTGTTTTCGAATTTTATATATTTTTTCGAATTTATATATATGTTTTTCGAAATTTTATATATTTGGGGTTGGGGCATAAAGGTCATTTCACATTACATATATTTCTCTCAAGGGTATTCTGGTCATTTTATTGGCTTAGGGGGTGTCATTGCAAGAAAAATCAAACCTCAGGGGGTGTTAGTGCAAAATTTTCATTGACCAGCACAAAGGTGAAATTGACCTAAACCTCAGGGAGTGTTAGTGCAAATTACCCTAAAATCATCATGTGCCAACCGGAGTCAAATTCTTGACATTCGGAGGTGTAAATTTACAGCTTTAACCCTACGAATCTAACACCAAAAGTGTAAAAGATTTTCCAGAATTACGTTTTATGCAATTTTGTCATATTTTGGAACATAATATATACTTTTTCGCAAAAAAAATTCATATTTTGGAACATAATATATATTTTTCGCAAAAAATTATTTTTCAGAAAAAAAATCATATTTTGGAACATAATATATATTTTTTGTAAAAAAATTATTTTTCGAAAAAAAAATTCATCTTTTGGAACATAATATATATACATTTTCGCAAAAAAAATATTTTTCGAAATTGTTTTTAATATTTTGGAACATAATATATACTTTTTTGCAAAAAAAATATTTTTCAAAATTTTTTTTCATATTTTGGTACATAATATATATTTTTCGCAAAAAATTATTTTTCGAAAAAAAATATCATATTTTGGAACATAATATATATTTTTCGCAAAAAATTATTTTTCAGAAAAAAATCATATTTTGGAACATAATATATATTTTTTGAAAAAAAAAATCATATTTTGGAATATAATATATACTTTTTCGGAAAAAAAATATTTTTTGAAAAAAAAATTCATATTTTGGAATATAATATATACTTTTTCGCAAAAACAAATTCATATTTTGGAACAAAATATGATTTTTTTTCGAAATTTTTTTTTGCAAAAAGTATATATTATTTTTTTCGAAATAATTCACTAAACCCCCTTATACTATTGAGGGTAGTTTAGACATTTTGAGAGATGAGGGGGCATATTGATGAAATTGAATAGTATAGGGGGCAAAATGGACACAGTAGGAGTTAGTTGATTAAATTGAATAGTATAGGGGGTTTACTGAAATTAATCCAATAATTACCGTTTTAATTTTAATTTTTTAGTTCAAATTCTTCAAAATAAAGTTTAAAATATTAAAACAAAAATAATCTCTCAAAAGTTAAATTTTATTTCATATGAATTTTTCTTATGTATATAATGAATTTTAATGTATTTGGTAAAAAAGTACTAAAATATTTTTCAAGTAATATAAATAGAAAATTTAAAAATTCCTATATGTATATTTTTTTTGTTTTAATTTTTTGTCCAACCAACTTATATTTTTATTTTAGGTCTTTAAAAATCAAAATAAGCTATAACCATATTTAGCTAATATAGATTCCTATATAATTAATATTGACCTATTTAGAAAGAAGTACTACTAGAATATAACTTGTTTAATTGTGATTTATAAAAAGTAATTTATGCAGTAATAAAATGTATATAAATGTTAAATATATAGCCAAAATCAAATCGCGAACCAAACACGCCTACGTTTATCCAAGTTTACGGTCAAAAGTTAACTTCGGTCGGCCTAGAGGAAGTTTTTGTAAATGTGAGGTATGGCTTGAGAGCAAAATAGTAAAGGGACTTTTCTGCAATTTTGTGACATTTTAAAGAGAAAATATGCACTTTTATCATGAGTTTAAAGTTATAATTTGGAGGATCCTAATAGTGTATTACATCCTATGAAGCACGAATACGAGGACACGGACGAAATATGATATGGTCACGGTAACATGATAAATTTTAAAAAAATAAGATACGACATGCCTCAGACACATTTATAAAAAAATTAATTATATATATTTCACAAATACTTCATTTATCACTTAAACAATGAAAAACAAATAAACTTACAAACAAAAATAAATAAATAGGTTAAAAAAATGTGGTATATTCAAAATTCTACATTCCACTATCATCCAAAGAATCAAATGTATCTCCTCCAATGTCCTATATTTTAGTCTCTCCCTCGTAATATTGTAGATTTTTTTGAATAAAATACAAAGATTGGAATATGCAAATACCAAATATTCGGCTCTTTGTGGTGTTATTTTATTCCTCTTAAAAAAGTAGTAAATGAATAGGTGCTCTAATTCCTCTCACAAGATGAGGAGGAACAAGGATGTTCAAATATCTTCACAGCCAAAGAATGAATTAGAGGTGTTGAATTTTCACAAGTGATTCACTAAATTATCGGTTCCATAAGTCTTATATCTTTCACGGAATCAACCGATCCACCGTGTGTCTCTCGAATGTCCATTGCGTGTCCAATTTAAAAAAAAATTAGGATAAATTTTTGACATGTCCGCTTATTCGACGCGGATACATCAACCCTAAATGAAATGCATGTGCTTCATAGATTATATTGCAAAAAGGAATTCCCCCTTCACGGTCAACCGCCCATCTTTAACTGTTAAAATGTCATGATATTTTTAAAATCTTAAATTTTCATTTTAACCTTTTCAGTGACGACAATGCTCCTCTCTTTAGTAAAAGTTTAAAAAGAATGATAAATTGGGGTCTCAAAAAATTTAGTAACTGTGTGCGTTGTGTATTTGGTCATTTCACAGTTCCTATTTTCTTTTTTTCTTTCTAAAAATATATAATGAGGATATTTTTGTATATTTTATATTTTCGGTGATTGACAAATGACAAATATGTGAAATACACACACATTTCAAATATTGGGATTTCAGATAATAACATGAGTTTATACACACTATATTGATATTATATAATCACTCTCAAGACATTTTAATTTCTAGTATAATTTATGAGGACATTATTTTTTGGAATAATTACACAAACCTCCTCTGAACTAAGATTTAATTGCATGCGATTCTCCTAATATTTTAATAATATCAGAAACCTTCCTTAGTATCATCGGAATATTGGTTGGGTAAGAAATAAGAGTGAAATGACGTATATACTCTCCTATCTTTAAAGATATTTAGAGCGTCTTCTAGAGGATGGTGAATTTATTACCTTACCCTCAAATATATTGGCAAAAATTATGTGTACCAGCAGTTATCATTTTATATGCGCCCCTTATCTTTTCCAAGTCTTGACAAAAGACTTATATAAAGAGAATGAGTGATTTTCAGAGAGAAAGTATGTATAAACAATCACTCAAATGAGTTTATATATAATACATATGCGGGTAATTTAGTGAAAGAAGTTGGGATTCTAGTAATTTTGAATGCAAAAGTAAGGGTTCAAATGTAATTGCAAGGATAACAAGGGTAAAATAGATAGTTTGGTCCATAATATGTCATTATTGACTAATAAAGTAAATTTTCGATGTTGTCTTTGAACAAAAGGGGTTAAACATTCCAACGAAGATGCAATTAAAAACTGTTTATGATATTATTGAAACGTTAGGAAAATCACGTGCAATTATGCCATAATTTGAAAATCTTCATTTACATCCCCTCATGGTATGAAATATCTAAAACACCCTTAAACCAATTTAATCCTTCAACCAAACACTCCTTAAATCAATTTAATCCTCAAACCAAACACTCCAACCACCACCAGTTGTCGCCCCTTCAGCCGTGCCCCTCCCCCTAAACCCCATTCGTGTCGCCCCCCTTCATAAATAAATGAAGGCATAAATGCCCAACACCTAACAATGGTCATCAGATCCCCAAAGCAAACCCTAGCCGTTACACGCATTCAATACTAAAGAGTAAATTAGGCATTCATCCGCTGCAATCGTTTCAATCAAACTTCTAAACTCCAAGGTCCATTGCAATTACAACAATCACCCAAATGGTTAATCATGGTACCTCAACAAATACTATCCGAATCAACCTCAAGAACACTGGTAATGGTGATTGTGGCTATGGTGGTTGTGGTCTGCGCAAAGGGATAAGAGGTAAAAGGGCTTGTTCCATCGAAATCACCAAGATTTCCTCTGCAATCACCGCCCGATCAATCAAAGGGTTTGTGATGAGTGTAGAAGATTCCTGCCTGGTAGACCTGTAAACGGGTCGGATTCGGATCGGATATGTCCTGATTCGATCCGAACCCGATAAGCTTATATCCGATCCGATCCGACCCAATAACCCGATGGATTTTTACTTTATTGATCCAAATCTGAATTTGTTAATTTTCGGATATCCGATCCGATAACCCGATCCGATTAAGTAAAAAAAAAATACAAAAATTTATTAATTTTTTTTTATGTTATTTTTTAAGAATATTAAACACTAAATTATATATTTTACAATCAATGCTTATAATACATGACTATAAAAACATAAAAATAAAAAAGCGAAAAAAAAATTGAAATATAATTAAGTATATTATTTAATATTTACATATTAATAACATAATATATATGTGTATATATAAAATTAATCGGATCGGGTTATTATCGGATCGGATTAGGCAAATCCAAATCCAATTTGTTAAGGAATCGGATTATCGGATTCAGATCGTATTCGGGTTATCGAATTATTTTTTTAATCCAAATCCAACTAATCGGATCGAATTCGGATCAAAATCTAATCTATTGACAGGTCTACTGCCTGGTAAGAGGGGGCACAAGAGGAGTGGTTAAGTAATTTGGGAAGGAAAAGAAAGGATTTTGGGAATTGATTTCATAAAATAATGATGGGAGACTCCAATCCAACGCAATACTCATGGCATATGGGCATAAGGGCATGGTGAATGTTGTTACTATGAATGTTATATTAAAAATCAATTCTTGATGCCTTAGCAATAATTTGCAATGAAAATCGTCAATATATATGTGTATTTAAATATATATTTGTAAAAATTAAAAGAATAAACTAGTTTCTAAACACATATTTAATTTTTTTTATATGAGATTCAAACTTTAAAAAATATATATATATGAGATTCAATTCTTTTTATTATTAATGTGTGGAAATTGAATATGTTAGTTCTAATCCGTCAATAAATTGAATAATTTGTGTATATAATAAATTTTGATATAATATTTTAATTTAAAAATATAAATTTAAACTCTTAAAAAAGAGGAATATATATTTATTTTTATAAATTTATGTTAAATTATTTAATAAATTATAGAATTATATTTAAATATATTTTTATTTTTATTTTTGGATTTTTAGAAATGGGAGGAGTCAAATTGATAAAAGTTATATCCTTGTTTCCAAACACCACCTTGTTAAGACATTGATGATAGTTTAGGAATTTTAAAAAATAATAAGATGATGTCATGGTGAGGGGGTGTAAATGATGTGAATTTTAAAAAATAAGGGGTGTAAATAAAGATTCTCAAACTTGAAGAGAGTAATTGAAGTAAAAACAAATCTGAGAGTATATAAATAAAGTTAACCCTTTGTAAAATTATACGAAGACATGACAGATAGTCCCAAAACCCAGACTTCTTACACTGACACACTTCAAATTGGATAATTTGCAGTGAGATTCCTTAAATTTTAGGTCAATTGCACATAGAAATTGGTTAACGTAATTTTGGTCTAACAATCCCTGAACTTTCAATTTTCTTGCAGTAACACTCCCTGAAGGGGTGCAAAGTCCAGAAAGCTTTGGACTTATCTCACTTATTACATGAAATAAATATTTGGTGCTGAAATTACCTCCATACCCCTAAGATGAGAACTTTATTATTATTATATATATATATTAGTAAAATGAAAATCATTTGGGTAAGAAGAGGGCAATTTGATCCTCTAATTTAATCAACAACATTTTACAATAAATAAAAGGGTATAAGAGTAATTTCAAGTTTCAAAAACCCTCCAGAGGGTGTCATTGCAAGAAAACTGAAAGTTCAGGAAACTGTTGAACTGAAATTGCGTTGATCAATTTTTATGTGCAATTGACCTAAAATTTAGGGTGTCTCTCTACAAATTACCCCTCCAAATTTACATGTGCATAAAAATTTACAATTGTAGTTTTGTCATAGAAGTATAAAATGTAATATTAAGACATATTTTATCCAACTTATACATGGTTATTTATTTATTTTTCCTTACAAAAATAATTAATATGTTTATTTATGTCAGGTTCAACTGACTCGATCTGATCTTCTCACACTTGAATCGACAATTTGGGGTTAAACCCATTTCTCAAACCGCGTTAATTCTTCCACACAACAAACTGTACCCAAAACCCAGATTCAGAAATACCAACCACCTGATTTCCAAACCCTAATTTTCAAAATCCCCAATTCTATGAACACCCAGTAGTGTTGGATTTAGAGAAGATTTGGAGAAATCGACACCAACCCAGATGAGAGAACACATCAGAAAACCCCAAATTTGGCTGAGATTGTGATTTTCTGTGCTATTCAATGGAATCACCATTGTTGACTCTGCTAGTTCTCAGTTTGGGGGTTGTGTTGAGCTTCTTTGCTTTGTCAGTGGAATCTCAGCAAAATGTAAATCCTGAGAACCCAGTTGGCCAAACACCTCCTCCGCTGTCATCAGTGCAGGATCCGCAGTCTCCGACTCCTCCTCCGCCGTCTCTGGTGTCGCCGCCGCCTCCACCTCCACCTCCACCTCCGCCTCCGCCTCCTCCTCCACCACCATCACCACCACCATCGCCACCGCCTCCACCTCTCTCTCCCACTCCAACGCCGCCACCGCTTCGGTCTCACGTTAGTCCTCTTCCCTCAGAGAACAGAACAAGGTCGCCGCCGTATTTTGACAGGCGGCACAACACCACCTCTGGGGACTATCTCCGCCGTGGGAATATGAGATCAAATTCGGAACAGAGTCTCAATATAGGGAAGAAAATTGGGTTGATGTTTGTGGGTGTTGCAGCAATCTTGCAGATTTGTGTTGTGGCGTTTTTGGGAATCAAAAGAAGACAGCTTTTGAAAGCCAATTGAGAGATTTTGAATGGAATTGGATCTTGAATTTTCAATGTATGAGCACAATAGACTGAGGGAGGGTTTATATTGAAGTGAGATTCTTCGAGTTGGAGGTGAGAGGATATGTTTTCTGATAGTTTGGAGCTTTTCCAGGATTCCGATCCCCCGAACCGGCGTGTTGGTGTTTCCGATTGGGTTCTCGCCGCTGTAAATGGGTAATTCTTGGTTGGCATTTTTTTTTTAACTTTACTATTTGTTTGTTCATTTGTTTGTTGCATTTTTCTTACTTTGTTTCATCTACACTACTGATAATTTAAAGCACAAGAAACCTTTCTCCACATTTTGTTGTGGATGTTTGTACCATCTGTGTTTCTCTTTTGGCTAACATGTGTGATTGTGTAACAATATTAGGAATTAATGGAGAGGTCTTATATTTTACAACTGATGTTTGTGCTCTTGTTTCTTGTATTTATGTGCATTTGACTTTTGAATTCAAGCTATGTACTTTCTGCAATTGCTATGTATGAAATTTATTCAGAAGTACAATAGAAAGTTTTTTGCTTGCATGTAACTAAATGGTAATTCCAATGGTTTAGCTTTCTGAGTTTGCAAACCATCTAGAATTCCCAATGGACTTTGTTGCCTTAAATTAATTTAATTGACAACATAACTCGTATTTTGTACACCATCTTGGAACTCAGACGTAGAGTCGGAAGAAGGAAGCAAAGATAAAACAGTAGGAAATGCAACATAAATAAAAATCTTTTGGGTCAGTGCTACTCATTAATAAGTCGGCTCACCAAGCGTGGCAGCATGGTTTCGTGTCTTGAATGGGTACTTTATGTAGATAATGTGAAAGTTTTCCTATAACACCAGATGATGCCTCTTTTTGGGTTGGTGTCGTACCTTACAATGATGGGTTATGGAAGTCTATGTTACATGGACTCGGCTACGAGTGTCGGACACGGGTATGTATCCTAGTGTCGGATGTGTCAAATATCTAATAGAATGACACATGAACATGGCTAAATATTTATGTTATTTAATGTTTTTATTATATTATTCGGTGTACAACGATGTATTTATCAAATATAGTGTTTAAACTATACATTTCAGTCATTTGAAGTAATAAGATAGCAACATGGAACCATTTGGATCGAAATTTTGGTAAATGTTCTATCAAAAGTGTTGGACAAGTGTCCCATACCCATTTCCGACTAATATGTGTTGGACACGGGTACTTCACCTACTTTAGAAGAGTCCATGTAACATAGATGGGAGTTGACATTGACAACACCTAATGGGGAAAAAGGTCACTTGCTCTCAAGTTTCTGTGTTACAAGAAGCTTGATACTTCTATAGTGTGACAAGAATCTGTTTTTCTTGTGAATATACATTGTTCTACATCCTCATTGAACCTGTTGAAATTATATTATTGTTGGTTGCTTCTAAGCTGATAGATGGGAATAGCTCAATTATCTACATGTCTTCTTCTCTTCTAACTCATCCCAATCAGTTCCGGTCATATAAACTTCCCCTTTCGTCTCTGCTTTGCAGTACCAGCAAATGTATCTTAGATCTTAGTATTTTACTTTAAAAATAAAGAATAAAAATTTATTGGCTACTTCTAACTCATTTCAATCATAGGTAATATAAAGGTAAACAACTGATTTTTTGTTTCTCCACATCCTGTAGTTTCTGCTTTGCAGTGCCAGTTATTGACTTCAGTTGACTGCTTCGAATTATGCAGAAGCTGGAGGTATTTTTTATTGGACTGTGTATTAGTTTTTGTATCTTCCTTTTTGACATTCCCTGTTTCACATTATAAGAAAAGGCATGAATAATAGGAAACTGAGAGGGGAAAGCCTTCTCTCACCTGCATAGGTGGTGTTTCAGAAAAACTACATTAAATGTGTCCACCGTTTGGTTGTCTTGTATGGCTTTGTCTAGGGTTTCTAGTTTCATGCTATTACCTAGATTTGGGTAAGGTCTCATGTTGCATAGTATCTCATATAAGCATTTAACTCCTTTGAACTTAATGCTCTACTTGATTGAATTTTGATTCAAAGGAAAGAAAACATGGAGCTGGAATAATTCACCGGAAGCTATAAAATATAATATAATTGAATTATTGGATGTGTTTTTTAGATGCATGCCAAACCAAACTGCCAATCCCATATCCCGTACCCATATTCGAGTATTGTGTATCCAACAGGAGTAATTTACCTCTTTTAAAGAGTCCATGTACATAGGTTTTACCTCCATCTAGTCATAAGCCATATTGAGTTGACTTGAAATATCCACAATTGTTGAAGCCTGATATGAACTTTGTCATTCTCCATGATCCAACTACCAGTGGTGAAATTTCTGACATCAAGGTGATATGCTAGTAACTTAAAATGCAAGTCTTTTAGTAACCATATCAGTTCCAGTGTATGCTCACTGCTAGGGTCTAGTAGTTTGTGCATGTAGATGCAACTTCCTTATGTTTAAGTAGTTGCATTAGTTAGATGAGGTCACTGTCAAGTTAATGTTAGGGTTATACTATGGAAGTTTATGCATGATAGCCAGCTTCTTTTCATCTAGAAGCAGCAATTCAAGAAAACGTAGATGTATATATCCTTCCAGAATGGAGATAAAAACATCGTTAACTTAGCTAGGGTTTATTAATTTGTGCATGTAGGTACTTCTTTATGTTGGATGTTGTAGGTGTAAACAAGAAAGTGAATTCAAGAGAACTTTGGGCACTGTTGGGTGCTGCTATTATTGAGATGTGCTCACCACGAAGTTAATGTTGTGCGGTTAGCCAGGTTCCTTTTCTTCTCGAAGCAGCAAATCAGGAAAATATAGGTTCATCTTCATTCCAGATTGAGATACAAAGAAAATGGACTCAAGGCTAGGTTTAGGTTTTGACGAAATCGGAAATTATTCATAGTCTCATGCCTGGAAATGTTTTATATTGTGGACATCTTAATATATGAATTCATTTCATTTTATCGGGAAGGATGACAATCCGGTAACATGATTGTAGTCGCAGCTCCCAGGTCACCTGATGGTAGTTTGGCTGCTTCCAATGTTCAGGCATAAACTACGCTAAAGAATATATCAAGTACATATACATCTTGGGGGATTGAAAGTTTAGTGAATGACTGACCTGTTTGGAAACTCTCCTGCTTCTCGCTTCTTGCTTTTGCTCGTGCTTCTATTACTATTCACAGAGTATGCCTGTTTGGTTAGTTGCTCCCGCTTCCAAAATCTGGTAGCAGACCAGAGCAAGAGCCCAAATTTGGAAGCAAGGTGAGCTCACCTTGCTTCCACTTGTTCCCATCACTATTTTTAGTGAGCCCCAATACCTTTGTTCCCAAATTCAACACCAATTGCTCCTAATTCATTTGTAACATGCTTCCACAATTCAATTAGTGTTTGGCGTGCAAGAAAATACAAAGAATTTTCAAAATCCTAGAAACCTTTTTTTTTTCACTTTTTTCTTTTGTGCCTTGTTATTTTTCTGTTCTTTATATATAGGTTTTTTTTTCTTTGTTCTATTTGCTCTTTCTCTATACTTTCATTTTTCTAATCATTTTTTCCTTTTTTGTGAAAACCAGTGCTCAGTAGATTTTGTGAAATATAAATAGTATCTAATCTCTCTTATCAATTTATTTCAATTTAAATCAGAACAACTATTTAAACAAAAATAATAGTTATAACTTATCAAAATTTGGTATTCTTACCAAAAAAGAATTGCAAAAATCAAACACAATAGCTGGGTAAAAGCATGAATTATTTCAAAAGTTGTATATATACACTTATTGGACTAATTAATGATTGATTTAGGACATTATTAGTAAAAATAAATTTTGTCATATTTTCGTTCTTTTTTTTTTTTTTTTTGTCAAAAAAACCAAAGTGAAACTATATTGTATTGTAAATAATTCTTTACATGAAAAAATAAAATATCATAACCAAATGAGAGGTCTTGTGCAATACAATATTATAGTTTAGAATTTACCTAAAAAAATATTATAGTTTAGAAAAATATAATTATTTTTATCCAAAATTATAGTTTACAAAAAATAAAAAATTTATTTACAATATCCAAATTTTATTTTTTTTTAATTTGTAGAACTTATTAATTTCTTATATTCAATCTAAAATAAAAAACACAGAATCTCAAATCATTTGAATTCACCAAACATGCTCTACTTGCTTCAGCTTTTATTTTTCTCAGATCAGAATCATCGGTACCAAACATGCTTCCGTTTTAGAAAAAACTTGCAGCATACGCTTCAGCTTCCAAACCCGTTTGGAATCAGGAAGCGGGAGCGTTTCCAAACAGCCCGAGTATAAAATTCATAATTCTGACATCTGCTTTGTAGCACATTAGTTTATACAGGGCGGTGCTTTACTTTCCAGCTACCAGAAAAAGGTTGTGCCTTTTCACCTCTATTAGCCAGGTGAGTATTTACTCACACACATATATATATATGAGGTTGTTTAACATGAGTTTTAATCAGGTTGCTATGGTCCTGCTATTACATTTTAGTGTTGGCCTTGTTGAGTTCTATTTGTTAGGATTTTAACTGAGTCAGATCTACTAGTTCTTTCAATGAATGTTAAGGCTTTTCATCATTTTAGCTTCATTTCCCCGATCTCCGGGATATTATTAGTGGTAGCAAATGAAACTATGTCCAGGGCAGACTGTTGAAAGTCAGCTGGTTTGATATCTTTTTTTACGAGAGATGAGAATTTTAAAATTTAAGAAATTTCAATTCTAAGAATTTTTGTGGTTAGCTCTGTGTTAGTTGAAATACCATGCTACCAGAATAAATGCCTTTGAATCCAAGTTCATGTTCTGTCATTAATTTGGATTTTGTTTTAAATCACGATTACATTTCAGAAACTCGAATTTGGTCCGGTTGGTTATGTTTCTGATTGGAGAACTTAAATCATGAAGTGTAAAAATTGAAAAAAGGAAAAAAACTATACATTTAGGGTGCGTTTGGATACTCTGTTTTTGTTCTTTGGCACTGTTCAGGAGAACATAACATGTTTGACAACTCTTTTTACTGTTTGTTTTGTTCACAATTTGGAAACTGTTTTCGTGAATAGTAGAAAAAACAAGGGAACAACAAAAATTTGTTTTTTTGTTCTTTTTGGGATTTTTCAAAAAAAAAGAATTGTGGTAGAGAGGAAAAATTGTGTGAGAATATGTGTGTTTTTTGGCCCCAAACATGTTTTTTGTTCTTATTCTTTTGGGTGAGAAAATAAGAACAAGAACAAGAATTCTTGTTCTTGTTTTTTGGTTCTCAAAACAAAAACAAAAACAAGGTTCCAAACGGACCTAGGGTTTCACATAAGTAAGATGCATTTATATAAATCCCAGTCCTTAGTTTGGCCCTGAACTTAACTGGTATGGCAATTTTTAGATAGAAGCAGAAGTTTATGCTTTAGGGGCTGATATTCTTCCTGCTACTGACCTTCCTATACATATAATTAGCATACTAGTAGTTGTAATGTGGCAGTATTAATTTTTTAAACTAATTTTTTATTGGAAAATGAAAAACCCTTTTTTCTGGTGTGGATCAAAAGAACATGCAATGTCATTTTGGGATCATTATGCTTATTTTATTATTCTCCATGTTTATCATCTACCCTAGATACTGATGAACTCTGATATCTCAACAGTACTTGTACAATATACTGAATCTCTCTCTAAGTTGAAATCTTTGGACACTTTTTCATCCTTTGATAAATGTGACCGTTGAATTTCATAACCACCACAAACTTAATTCTGGATTTTAATGTGGAGAGCTAACCACTAGAGTCATTAAATGCCGAGCATACAAAACACTGTAAATTTGTACACCTCAGTGGGAAGAAGGAAGCTTCCTGTAAACTATGATTGGCTCCGCTCACTTTTTTAAACAATCATCTGATTTTTTTTTTAACCTTCTAATTTAGAGCAGCTTTTTTTGACGATTGGAATTCGAACTGGCGACCATAGTTCAATATGTAATGTTTTTGAAAGGTACCGATATCATGACACATAGTCATCTGACTCTATATTATCTTGTAAACATATTATCTAGTAACGGTTTTTTTGAGGTTTGAAATTTGGCACTAAGGGACCATCTTCCTGAATGAGGATAAAAAATAGAGAATGAAACATATTATGGAAATGAATACTCAGATTTACACCTATGGTTAATGATTCTGAAGACAACAGAAATTTAATGAGCTCAAAACCGTCTGGTTTATGTAGGCCCATGTATGTAAATGATGAAAGGGCCCATAATTTCAAACCCATATAATTTAAATAGCCCACTTTGCCTTAAACAAACAAGAAGTAACGACCCACTACCAAAAGATAGTGGGTAGTTACTAGTCAAAGTGGGTCATGATCCCATGTAATGGGAGCATGATCCTATTAAATAGG
The DNA here is from genome assembly GCA_963922005.1 of Cornus suecica. Lineage (NCBI taxonomy): Eukaryota > Viridiplantae > Streptophyta > Magnoliopsida > Cornales > Cornaceae > Cornus > Cornus suecica. The sequence continues at coordinate 37,554,895 of OY998238.1, read as the reverse complement.
AAAGACATTATGGGAGCAAGGAGTATAAATATGGCCATTTGAGCCTAAATAAATGATCTTTTTGATGTGAGTGAATTTTTGACACTTACATTTGGCGCCGTCTGTGGGAATCTCGAAATATTTTTCCACTCCGAACATTCCCATTTTTTATTGGTAAAACATGGTGTCTACTCGATCAACAAACAATGAAATTAGGTTCGAAGAAGTCATAAGGCGATTGGAAGCTGTAGAGCAAAGAAACGCCGCCCTTGAGTAGCAGAATGCTGAGCTACTCCATCGAGTGGCTCAGGGCCCTTTTCCTCTCCAAAATTCCAATCTAGCAGATGGTACAGATCAACCAAGGAACGACGAGCCAGAGCCCTCCAACTCCCATCATGAGCGAAACGTATCAGCTACCCAAAGGGACAAGGTGCCGAGGGAAGAGGAAGAATCCTCTCATCCCATAACAAGGGGAATACCAGCAGTACGTGTCCCGACCCAGAGCGACCTGTACGAAATGGCTACCAAAATCCAGAGAGACGTGATGAAGGATTTAAAATTGCAGACCCCTGATGATCTGCCCATCCATGCAACGACAGATATGACCCAATCTCCATTCGCAGAAGAAATTGAGGCAGCAGAATTCCTGAGAAAGTTTGTACTACTAACTTTCACACTCTATGATGGTACGAAGGATCCGCTCGATCATATCTACCAGGTGCAGACCAAAATGACCGTTTATGGGAGGAACCAAACACTTCTGTGCAAAGTCTTTTCAACCAGTTTGACAGAGGCACCACTCTTGTGGTTCAGGAAGCAGTCCCCCAGATCCATCAGTAGCTGGAATGACCTCTGCAGGCGCTTCATCGGTCAGTACTTTAGCAACCGGAGGCAGAGAAAAATGATATCAAGCCTTTTCACCATGACCCAGGAAAAGGGAGAGAGCCTCAAGAGTTTTTTTTTATCTAGATTCAATGTGGAAATGTCTTCTATTGATGACTGTGACCAATTATCAGCAGTGGAAACATTCCGTATGGCGATCATCCCTGGCACAAAATTCCACTATTCACTGGTAAAATGACCTCCTGTCAACATCAGTGAGCTCAACTCCAGAGTACAAGGGTATCTCAGAATAGAAGAAGAGGAAACAGTCAGACAGAGAAGAGCTTCATTGGTAATGGTAGAGGCAAAATCCAAAGAAAGGATGAAGGATCAAAGGCCTCAACGACTTGAGCCATCCCGACAAACCTCATCATCCATATTTTCAGACAAGCATCAACGGACGGAAGAAAGAACTACTCCGCTCAAAACCAGCCTTGGAAAACTCTTCAAAGAAAACAAAAGCAAGGGGATTTTCAGACCACCTCCGCCGATCAGACAACCGATGGAGTTGAGGGACATGACCAAGCACTGTGCCTTTCACAGTGAGTATGGCCATCATACAAATGACTGCAGGAACCTCCGAAGGCAGGTCGAGGCAATGATCGCTAAAGGGGAACTTGCAGACTACATAATGAAGGATCAACCAAGACCAGACAAACCACACAGGACACAGCCGAATAACTCCACAGCAGGACAACCAGTGAGGGTCATCCACATGGTCCAAGGAGGTGAAGAGGTATTGGAGGCCGAAGGAAGCAGAAGGTCAAAGCTAAGAAAAACACACAAACTCAGACGAATCAACGAAGTTTGTCAAACAACCCTCATCCAAGAAGAATCAAGAATTACGTTTTCAAAGGCTGATATGCAGAACATTCAGACACCCCATGAAGATCCTCTGGTAATCACTCTTCTGGTTGCTAATTGTCTGATCAAACGTGTAATGATTGATCTAGGAAGCAGTACCAATATCATGACGAAGTGGGCCTTTGACAAGATCAGAATTGATTTATCACAGCTATGCCCGACTTGAACATTTCTGGCCGGATTTGACGGACGATGCGTTGAGCCAATAGGGGTAGTCCATTTATCAGTATCGGCTGCACACCGAACCTTGAAAGAAGCATTTGTTGTGGTGGACGTCAAGCCATCATACAATCTTCTGATAGGACGAGGATGGATCCACCAGATGCAAGGAGTTCCTTCGACTCTTCATCAGGTCATGCGATGTCTAGATCCGAATGGAGTGGACGTAACAGATATCCCTGGGGACCAGATAGCAGCAAAGGAGTGCTATTCAGTATCCCTGAAGGAACTGAATCTAAAGAACAAACAAGCCATGGAAACGTCAGATAAGGCCCTATACAACGAGAAATAGCAATTACAGTCAGACCCTTCCTCTGAGGTCAAGACACTCAGGCAACCACGGAGCCCCTGGAAGAGGTGAATGTTAGTCAGATGGACCACACCAAAGTCACACTTATCGGTTCATACCTCCAGAAAGAAGAAAAAAATAAGTTGATCAACTTCCTCCAGCTAAACTCAGACGTGTTCGCCTGGTCTCATCTTGATATGTCAAGCATAGATCCCTCGGTCGCTCAGCATAACCTAAATGTTGATCTAGATGTCAGACCGGTGAGGCAGAAACAAAGGAGGTTCGGGGTAGAAAGGAACCAGATCATATCCAAGGAGGTGGGAAAACTGCTAGAAGCTGGATTCATAGGGGAAGTGAAGTACCCATCATGGCTATCAAACGTGGTGGTAGTCAGAAAGAAGAACGGGAAATGGAGGGTCTGCGTGGACTTCACCAACTTAAACAAGGCCTGCCCGAAGGATTGTTTTCCTCTGCCAAAGATTGATCAGATGGTGGATGACACATCAGGATATGAAAGACTATCTTTTCTTGATGCATACTCCGGCTACAACCAAATCCCGATGAACCAGGCTGATGAAGAGAAGACATCCTTCATTACAGAGGAATGTACGTACTGCTACAGAGTAATGCCTTTTGGACTTAAAAATGCAAGTGCCACTTACCAAAGGCTTGTCAGAAGGATATTCAAAAGTCAGATGGGGAAAACGATTGAAGCCTACATAGATGACAAAGTGGCAAAAAGCAGAAGGAAAGACGACCATCTCAAGCACCTGGAAGAAGTGTTCGATGCACTCCGAAAATACGGAATGAAACTCAATCCAGCTAAGTGCTCGTTCGGAGTCTCATCCGGACAATTCCTCGGGCATATCGTCAACCGAACAGGAATTGAGGCCAGCCCATCACAAGTCAAGGCTCTGGTAAGCTGTGAAGAGCCAAAAACGCAAAAGGAGGTCCAGATTCTAACAGGAAGAGTAGTCGCACTGAGCAGGTTTGTATCCCGATTGACAGACCGATGCAGACCATTTTTCAGGCAATTAGAGGCGGAAAATGAAGCATATGGGGACCAGAACAAACCGAGGCCCTTCAAAAATTGAAGCAGTATCTCCAGAATCCACCAATCCTCGCCTCACTAAATCCAGGAGAGCCACTACATCTGTACCTTGCCATATCGGCAGCCTCAACCAGCGCAACACTTGTAAAGGATGACAAAAAGTGCTAGAAGCCAATCTTGTTTAGCAGCAAGTCCCTATCTGATGCAGAAACCAGATACACTATGGCGGAGCGAGTCGTTCTTTCTCTAATTAATGCGAAGAGGCGACTGAGGCACTATTTTGAAACCCATCAAATTGTGGTACCAACCACCATGCCTATAAGAGCCATCAAGTCCAAACCTGATCTGACGGGAAGAATAACCAGATGGGCGTTGGAGCTCGGGACATTCGACATCACATATGTGCCAAGCACAACCATCAAAGGTCAAGCCTTAGCTGATTTTCTCCTAGAAGCAGAGCCAGAGTCAATCTTACAGGACCCGGATGAACCCGAGTGGACGCTCTATGTAGATGGATCGGTTGGTTCAGTAGGTTCAGGAATTGGACTAGAAATTATAACACCAGACGGAACCCGGATCCAGCAGTCAATACGTCTGGAGTTTTCTGCTACTAATAACGAAGCCGAATACGAGGCACTCCTCGCTGGACTACGACTAGCTCAGAGCCTCTGTATTAGAAGGCTCCGTATATTTAGTGACTCACAACTGGTGGTCAAGCAAGTTCAAGGCGAGTATGACGCAGGGGAAAAACTGCAGCCCTATAAGAGACTGGCTCAGATGGAGTTGGACAGATTGGAGCAGTACACCCTCAGCCAGATCCCCAGGGAAGAAAATGAAAATGCGGATCGGTTGGCCAATATGGGGTCAGTTAATGATCAAGATTTGACAAGAGTCGCCCCGATCGGCTACCTTGACGTCCCGAGCATCAATCAGCCAGATGTTGTGTGCGCGCAATACCTTGGGAGCCGAGTTGGATGGACCCCATAACAGAGTACCTCAGGAATGGTACCCTTCCTGATGATAAAGCAGAGGCTCGGAAAATTCGCATGAAGTCAGCCAGATATGCCTTGCTATATGACCAGCTTTATAGAAGATCTTTTGGGGGTCCATACCTTCGATGCCTCACACCTTCAGAGGCATCAACCATAATGAAGGAAATCCATGAAGGATCGTGCGGAAATCACTCGGGGGGACGAGCGTTGGCCCACAAAGTCCTAAGCCAAGGATACTTTTGGCCTTATCTTTCTCAGGATACTGAAGCTTATGTCAGAAGATGCAAGAAGTGTCAGCTCCATGGAGACTTCATCCATCCTCCACCAGAACTGCTGAACCCCATCTTCAGCCCGCACCCATTTGCGCAATGGGGGATCGATGCAGTTGGACCACTTCCCATGGCTCTCAGATCAGTAAATAAAGCACTGATAGCAACTGATTATTTCACAAAGTGGGTTGAGGCAGAATCTTACTCCACCATCACTCACAGGTATGTAATCAAGTTCATATGGACCAATATCATCTGTAGATTCGGAGTGCCAAGGGTGATAGTGATCGACAACGGAACGAATCTGGATAATCAGTGGACCAGATAGTTCTGCAATGAACACGGGATTCAGTTAAGAACATCATCAGTTGCATACCCTCAAGGAAATGGCCAAGCCGAAAGATCTAATAGAATAATACTGAATACCCTGAAGAAGAAGTTGGAAGACCATAAGGGAATTTGGCCAGACAAACTTCCAGAGGTACTATGGTCTTACAGAACAACATCAAGAATCCCTACAGGAGAAACACCATTTTCGATGGTTTATGGGACAGAAGCAGTCATTCCAACATAGCAGATAGTGCCAACAGCCAGAACAGAGCTGTATCAGGAGGAACTGAACAATCAACAGCTCATTGATGGACTGGATCTGCTTGGAGAGAAAAGAGATCAAGCCGCCATCAGGCTAGCAGCCTACCATCAAAGGGTCAGAAACGCCTTCAATAAAAAAGTCAGAAGACGAGAGTTCCAGGTGGGCGATATGGTATTAAGAAAGAAGATCGGGTTAGTCGGAAAGCTCAAGGAAAATTGGGAAGGGCCATACACAGTCACAGAGGTCATAGGACGCGGGGCTTATCGCCTCAGGAATAATGACGGCAATATGGAACCCAATTCACAGAATGCCTCACGACTGAAGAGGTACTATCCTTGACATTCATTTCGTTTTCAGAATAAGTAAGCAGAGGTATCTGAGCCCAGCTTTACTAATATGTTTTTAAATTTCCAAGCTTGTTATTCTGATTTAGTCAGATGTTATTATCTTTGTAATTTCTTGATTATAATAAGAGATGGTCATCCTTCTTGCAATCAAATAGCTTGATTCATAAACGTCATTAATAAAATAATTCATAAGTAGTGAGATGACAGAGGCTTACAAGCCTGACTCACTTCCAGAGAAATGAAATTTAAAATAAATTCCTAGGTAGTGAGATGACAGAGGCTTATAAGCCTGACTCACTTCCAGAGGAATGAAATTTAAAATAATTCCTAAGTAGTGAGATGACAGAGGCTTACAAGCCTGACTCACTCTTTCAGAGGAATGAAATTGAAAATAATTCCTAAGTAGTGAGATGACAGAGGCTTATAAGCCTGACTCACTTCCAGAGGAATGAAATTTAAAATAATTCCTAAGTAGTGAGATGACAGAGGCTTATAAGCCTGGCTCACTTCTAGAGGAATGAAATTTAAAATAATTCTTAAGTAGTGAGATGACAGAGGCTTATAAGCCTGACTCACTCTTTCAGAGGAATGAAATTTAAAATAATTCCTAAGTAGTGAGATGACAGAGGCTTATAAGCCCGACTCACTTCTAGAAGAATGAAATTTAAAATAATTCCTAAATAGTGATATGACAGAGGCTTACAAGCCTGACTCACTCTTTCAGAGGAATGAAATTGAAAATAATTCCTAAGTGAGATGACAGAGGCTTATAAGTCTGACTCACACTTATAAAGGAGTAAAATATTAAAGTAGAGGCAAATTAGCCTGATTCACATCAACAGAAGAATTAAATGATAGAAGCAAATAAAAATGCATGTTCTATTAATAAGCAAAATCGCTGTCTTGTATTACAAAATTGCCCGAAGGACATAGTACAAAGTACAACATTACAAAATGAATATAGAGAAGCCTAAGTATGGCTTGGATCGTTGAAGTCTTTCCCTAAGGAATCTACGTGTGTGGTCGGAGGGAAAAATTCTATAGAGGGGTTGAGGGGGTCAGCAGGAAGATACCCCTTAAGGAATTATGTGAAAAGGTTCTGAGCATGACTAGGCTCGGGGCTGGCATATGGCCTCTGTACCCCTAACACCTCATCCATGGCATCAGGGTCCTTGATCTTCCTCCTTGCTGGATCCTTCTCTCCAACAATGAAGCCCTTCCGCCAGAATTCACCAGCCACTATCCTGTTCATCATTGAATAGTGCTGGTGCATGTCAAGCCCTCCTTTCTTGCACATCTCCAGGGCAGACTGGGAGATGCCAAATTGGTGTTGAAGAGCCTCATGGTCAGATGCAAGCTTCTCCTTCTCACTAGACAACTTGGCATTCAGCTCTTTTGCACGTGCAAGTTCTTCCTCCAGTTGAGCAACCCTGGAAGGAAGATCCCCCAGCTGAGCCTTCAACTCCTTCTCCTTGTCATCCCTCTCAGCCAAGTCAGTCCTGAGGTGCTCGACTTCCTTTACATCTGCCTCGTGAGCAAGGCATAATGCATTGACGCTGAAGAGAGCCTAAAATAAAATTTTAAGGTAAAGTGGATCAACATTAAAAATAAGAGCAGGAATAAACATAAAATCAAACAGACACATACCCCTAGTAACAAGCCCGGAGTCCGACCAACAATTAGGTCAGGGTTGGCCTCTCTCTGCATTTCAAGCTCTTCTGGCGTCCAAAGGTCTTTTGCCCGAGCTATCATTGCAGACATTGAGGAAAGACTGGGAGCTGATTGGTCTAAGGAAGAAGAACTCTTGTCTTTACCCTTATGCTTCCTTCTCTTGGTGGGCCTCTCTCCCCCACTGGTCTGGTTCAGGCAGAAGAGGGGTGGAGCAATTCAGGGATAGTGGTCTGCACAAGTGTAGACCCAGAAGCATCGCTCGTCACAGCAACGGTCACAGCCTGAGGATCAGAATCCAGAGGCACTTGTTCTTGTCCTGCTGGTGGCGGGGCTATTTCCTCTACCTCATCCTCATCATCCTCGATTACCGATCTGATCGGATCCATCATGATCTTGAAGTTGGCTCCTAACCTTGATATACCCTGCAAATTGGCAGGAGTAAGCAGGTCAGCGCATGATTTACGGTCCGACCAGACCTTAGACTTCAGTAAAGAAAAACGGGCCTCTACGTCCTGAGCCACAATGTCAGTATCATCATAACCTAAAAACTTATACACAAAATCCGCTCTGAGCTGGTTACACCCAGAGCAGAGGTACGACTCCTTATGGATAAAAGAGAAAGGAAGGAGGGCCAGACGCTTAAAAACACTCGGGATCGGCCATTTTCTAGAATATGGATAAAACCAAGCCCCCTTTACTAAAACCATCTTCTCCTTTCAATACTTCTCCGTTTTTTCAGTCCCATGGCAGATCGCTCGGCCCTTGTAGGGGTAAAAGTTGTACCTCCCCTCACAATCCTTCAAGTCCACAATTTTATAACAAAGTAGAAGATCTGCCAGACCCAAGGATAGCTTTTTGTCTCTGTTTATCAAGATCAACATTGAGATTATTCGGAGGAAGTTTGGGTTGACTTGCAGATGGGCTATTCCTAAGGTAAAGAAAATGAAGTGAAATAGAGGGTGGAGAGGGAATCAAAGTGCCTTTATCTGAAGAGCGGACAACAACACCTCATCCGGACCCACTCCATCTCCCGTCCTAAAATCATAGGAAGGGTCATACTCCTTCAGGAACACCTCCTTTGGGATCTTGCAATCCCTCCTCAAACTTTTAATGTTCACGGATTTCCTCTTATGGGCTTCGAGAGGTTCGGCCACAAACAAGGCCGATTCAGTGGAGATCCCAACATGTATGACTTCAGGTGCCTCAACCCTTACCAAAGAAGCAGGGATAGGGGCTCCAATAGGAAGACTAGTTGATGCGTCTGCTCCCTCATGCGGGTCAGAAACGGAAACTCCCACTTGTTGGTCCGGCATAGAAACTCCTAACCCGGGTAGGTTCAAGTGATTGGGTATGGGCAAAGAAGAAGGAGTGGATGAAGAAGATGGGTTGTAGAAGGGGGGCTCGGTGCATCAGATCCTCCATACTCACGAGGAATTGTTCCTTCGGTCGACCTTGAAGTGTCGTCACCATACATAATTAAAGCAGATGATAACTTACACAAAATGTATCGGCGGGGAGGTAGAAGAAGCTCCGGGGGTCAAAATATGAACGACGGTGGAAGCTTGAACACTACTTGTAAATCACACACAAGAGTTGAAAAAGAAGAATCAGAAATGAAGCCCAGAAAGAGGTTTATATACACTCAAACATACCAACAGTCGCCATTAAATGGCTGAGGAGGCACACCGGTTCCCAATGCCTCAAATGCGGAGAAAGGGGAACAGGCAGCTGCCTCTCTGGATTCAAAAATCACGTCTCTTCGCAATCATGGTGATGACGTCATCCTACAACTGTAAAGCAGTAATATCAGTTCAATTCGGGTCAAGCCCATGAGCTCATATGCCTGACCCGAATGGGGCTAATGAAGACAACATAAATTTAATGGGCTCAAAACCGTCTGGTTTATGTAGGCCCATGTATGTAAATGATTAAAGGGCCCATAATTTTAAACCCATGTAATTTAAATAGTCCACTTTGCCTTAAACAAACAAGAAGTAACGACCCACTAGTCAAAGGGGGTCATGATCCCATGTAATGGGAGCATGATCCTATTAAATAGGAAAGGCATTATGGGAGTAAGGAGTATAAATATGGCCATTTGAGCCTAAATAAATGATCTTTTTGATGTGAGTGAATTTTTGACACTTACAGATTCATTTTTGTGTGAAAAATTCTTTAACACCTGCATTACTACATAGGTCTCCGTTATAATACACTCCAGCGTATACTAAGCAGTCCACTATTGTCCTCTTTGAAAGGAAATTATGAAATGATTGCAAATCTATGTTGCAAAGTTTGACTCCGATCCTGTGCATTTTGTAATCCTGTATATTCCTGTACGTCTTTTATTGTTCGCTTCGCAACATTTTTAGAATGTGCTGATACCGTTACGATAATTATCCGATACTCCTTTTAAAATCGACATTGTCCGATTCCCTACCACAATTGATACCATAATTGCGAACCATGCCAAAACATGTAAACATGGAAGATTAGACACTTGATCAATAGCTTATTATATTGTGTTGCAACATTATAGTTCCCAATTTGAGGGTGAAGAACACTTGATAGATTATTATCTAGTTTCATAACTTAATAATCCGGCTCCGCTCCTTTTTCCCTCTCACTCCATTGAACAAAAATACAACTGGTAGTGCTGATGGAGCTCCACAGATCAAATCGGCTCCACCCGATCAACGACCAGATGCATTATGATCAGGGCCGGCCCTGAGAGTGCAAAAATATTTTGGGGCCCTAGGTGAGATTAAAGCCTAAAATTTTTTTGGGCCCCTACTAGAAAGCAACCTGATGGTATTTAAAAAATAAAAATAAAAATTGCAGTGGTTGGAATGCATTCATTATGAGCTCACACACACATCTCATGCAACAAACACTCTTATTAGGACAAATAAAAGATACCCTAGCCACTAGATAATTTGATGTCCACTTTGTTGCACATAAAAAGTACTACAACCTAGTAATATGTTAAGATACTAGATAAACAGAAGCTAAAAGTGACTATGACATTAGAGAACAGAGACACTGAAGCATAACAAAGATACATCTACTCACATAAAGCAACACCACATCTGACATACACTACCTAAAACTAAACCAGGAACATACTAAAAATCCTCATGTGAGTTCACCTAACATTTCTTAGACTCTGATGAGCATTGAACCACCAAAGAGTACTTGTTTTGGAAGTATAATCAGTAGACCTAAGATTGAGAACTCACCCATCTGGCAAAAAAAAAAAAAAAAATATATATATATATATAGAATAATGTTAGACTGAAGATGGGAAGAATATAATAATCAAGACAAGGGAAAATAGATATATAGAAAAAAGGGTGTATTACCAATATGGTATCTGTTTTTGGATGCAAAGAGGTCTTGTGTTGAGAGTGGCATGGAAGCTGAGAAGTTGTTACCAAAGAATGAAGCAGCATTGTTGTTTGATTGGTTCTTCTGATCCATTTCGAGCCAAGAGTCTCCGCCGTTACTCTGCCCGAAGAAGTGGTGAAATGGCTTCCTAGTTTCTACCTGCCTCTCTACTTTGATAACAGGCCTTGTTGTTGCCTTGAAATCACTACCCAAAACAAAGCAATTCCTCTCTTCTTCCTCCTCCTCCTCCTCCAACTCTTCTTGTTGTTTCTCATGTTTTGAACCATCACTAACGCTTTGATAGAACAAATGCGAATACTCACTAGCGGAACTCCTTGTGAGTGGCATATATGAACCTGATTTCTCTACATCTTCTCTCATTCCATGAACATACCTGTAACACCAAAAAAAAAAAAAAAAAAAAAAAATAGTTGAGGAATTTAGGAAATGAATGATTGTCAATATATTGGAGTATTAGTGTATTGAAGACAAAAAAACCTGTAATTTTCATCTACTAATTTAGGGTAAGAGGCAGAGTCGAAAAAGAGGTGATGGGTAGTGTTGTTTTGGTGTGACATAGAAGGTGTAGAGGAGGGAGGAGGAGAGAGGAAGGGGTGAAAAGGGGTGATTGGTGGAGAGGAGGTGGAGGTGGTGTTAATGATTGTGGATTCCACAGGCTTTCTTGAACGGTTTCGGCCTCTATGCATATGTCTTTCACAGTATTTGGAGTCTGGATATGCTTCCTTTGAGCACCTCCATTTCTTCCCATCTGTTCTTCTGCACCTCCATGGCTCTCTATCTACTTTCCTCCCAAAACCCATCTGAAAACTTCCCCAACCCACTGCAAAAAAAACCATACATTTAATTGGTTTCAATATTCATACATCATACAAGTTAAATAACCAAAATAATAATTAAAAATAGAGTAGACAAGTGTGGGGCTGCTGGTGTGAGTTTTAGAGAGATATGTTTTAGGATATATATATACATATATATAAGTTTTGTGATTGAGTTAGAGGATTGAATGTTTGATGCTTACAGTTGGGTTGGTAAGAAGAAGTGGTTGTTTTGACAGTAAAGATGAGATCAGGTGGCACTGGAACTCCAGACATCATGTATTTGAAGATGAGGGCTTGGTGTTCTAGCTCGTCCCACTGTGATGCTGTGAATGGATACCTGTTTCTTGCATTCATCATCATTTCTTTTTCTAAAATATATATTTTTTATTTTTTTTTTTCAAAAAACAAGGATTGAAAAAGAAAGGCACACTTGAAAACAAACCAAGAAAGAAGAACAAATTGTTAAAAGACTTGAGAGAGAGAGAGAGAGTGTTTGGTTGATGGGGTGAAAGTTTTTATGGTGTGTTTTGTGCAGAATCTTGTGAAAGAAAGCAAATGGGCTTTGATGAGAATGCATACATACTTTTACTGTTTCTGCCAACCAAACCACAGCCTCTCCTTTCGTTTCCCACCTGAGTCTGCTCTTATTATGACTGCAACACTGTGTCCTCTGTTACTGCTCTGCTACTGTGGTCTGTGCCACCTCTTCAATTATCCATACACAATTATGGAATAATTTATTCCATGTTTTATATCATTATTATACATATAATGTTAGGTTTGGAATCAACAACTGCACCTTAAAACTCATAACTATGCATTGTCATTAGGAGGTTCCTGGACAAATTAGCTAGGAATTTTTGCATATACAACTTTTACATATTTTAGGAGAAATTTCAAATTATACATAGATAGTGTATATAGTGATATACACAGTTTTGAAATTCAAACAGGTGAAAAACTATATAGTAAAAGGTTTTAATAATTAGAAAGAAACTCTTTTTCTAAGGGCTGTACTGTACTCTCAGCATCAAGTAAATTTGATATAATTCAAGTAGTGGCATTGTGACAGTGACAAGTGAGAATCTATTGTATTGGCGAGAGGAGGGAGGGCTTGAAAATGTTGGTTAGCAATTATAATTTATAACCCCCCCTTCCTGTCACTTGTTATTTACTTTTTAGTAACAAAGTTGTAGCAAGTGCAAGTACTGATGACTCTTTGTTTTTTTCTCTGCTCCAAAACACATGCCGCCTCTTTACTGTGCCTGTCATTCATTTATCTCACAAACATTTTCCATATTGCAATATCAGAAACACATCTCCTTTCCGTTTTTAGTTTACTCATAATTCATTTTTCCTTGGGAGCCTCTTCTTGGCAGGCTGTGTTTTTACTGTCCGGGTCTTGAGCCTCACATGGCATATTTGACTGCCTACCCACTGTTAGTGAGTCTTATATATATATATATGTGCCTGTATATATACATACATTTTTATCATTAAAATATTTTATTTCTGTTTTTATTTTGTATGTGTGTGTGTGTGTCCACAGTCTACAGACATACATAAGTGATGAGCAAGAATGTAAAGAAACAAAACTAACAAAAGATCTACCAAAATATCTTAGAGATCCCGACATCCTAAGGTGGTGGGACAATAAGATAGAGGTATAAAATGTGTGTGAGATGATATTAGGCAGGCTTCGTTTAGTTATCCACACACAATGTGAAAATTATACAAAAAAATAAATAAATTCTATTTGGTTGACACTTTTTGTAGAACAAATCTGTAGTAAAATAATGCCAAATGAAAACTGATTGGTCTGTTTTGTTTCTAGAGTTTTGAGAATTGCTTGTAGAAACGTGAACCAAACAAACCCTAGAATTATACTCGAGACATAAAGCAAAAACTAAATCTTGGTTCAAGCCTTACTCCTTTCCTAGTGAAGGAATGTTAGCATTAGCTACATTTTATGGTTATTAATTTACTAAATTTTTTGGTAGTAACCATTAGTTTCTCCCTTATACCATAGGCAACTTGTAGCTTAATTTAGGTATAGATGGATGGGCCAACACTGGTTTCAGAAGTATATTTGCATTTCAAATATGTACTTTGAATAGTTGTGAATTACTGCACAAAAATGGTGATTTATATTGGAAACATACTTCCCCTGTGTAATAAACTTGGACAATATCTATCTTAAAAGTGAGATCGATGTTACGTAATAATGTTGACACCTCCTAAAAGCATTACGTCGGAAAACCATTATGGAAATGTGAAACAATTTGCGGTAAACCATATGAATCAGATATGAAGCACACGGTAAAACAATGTGCAAAACATTGCTCAGCAAGAATATTCCTCTTGAACGATAGAGACTCTCTGCAATAGAATTGTAAAATTTTGGCTTTCCGACTTTGAATTATCGAGTGGCAACAATGATTTATTTGCATTACATTGGTACTAACTGTACTACGATTCGCAGTTGATGTATCATCAATTTATATTGCGTTTGTGGTAATGGTGTAAGAGACTTGGATAATATTGGTCTAAAAAATGAGTATGAAACGGTATCGGTGTTACGCAATGGTACCGGTAACTTCCAAAAACGTTATCAATCGGGATCGGTATACATCACAATATTAGCATTACTTTTTTCTTATGTGCTTTGTTGTCTCTCACTATTATCATTATAGATCCTCTTATTGAGGCAGGAAAGATCATATCAAACTGCTTTCTGATTTGTGAAATTGAATTCTTTGTCTAACGATAACAATATGATTTGAAGAAAATGACGTGTGTATAGCTAGAAAGCTAGCTCTTTCCTTCAATAGATGTTGCAAGAGAATAAGGGCCTGCATTGTGGGGCTTTTAGTCATCATTTATTTTGGATCAAGTCCTAAATGGAAAGAAATATATACAATGGGTGGTACCTTTTAGTCCCAAATGGAAAGAAATAGATACATTCTCATATCAAAAGTAATCTATGGCTAGTGGATTATAGTGACTACTTTATTTAAATTAATTATATACAACCAATCATATATTGGTGTAGATGAATTTTATAGTAAGTGATGAGAAAAAAGATCATTACTCCTTTGAAAATCAATCTAGAGCAGCCAAAACAGAAGCAAACAATTGTACAGACAATAAACTACCTACCTCAACAAGACAACAAGAACTTCAGAATATATATATAACAACGTCTGGACCAAAACAGTAGCTTAACTAGTTCAAAATGAAGACGAACGAACTACCAAGTCGTTGCTGGTAGAATGGGCCAAGAAGTATGAACTTGAAGGTTCCATCCAAATGCAACTCTTATATTTGATGTAGGGCAAACTGAATAGGCACAGCAAGGCAAAGGCCCTTTAATTTGTTCAGGAAATCCTGCAAACTTTTCAAGGACCTCCAATGATGAGAGAGCCGAGGCAACTAAAGAATCGTACACGGAATAATGATTATCCATCTAATTAGCAAGGAGAAGAGATAATTTGGGGCTGAGTATCAAAGTTCAAATCCATGTTTTCGAATACAATGGGTATACAAAATTACTGCAAAAACATGATAATAACATGCATTTCAGTTTAGGCTTGGCTCTTACCATTATCATTATGCACCAGCACTTGTTCGAGGGCCTTGAAGAATTTTCCTGACCAAATTCAGCTCACGTAAGGCGTCAGTTATGTCCATCCGGTCTTGTGGTGACTCCATGGAGCATGCAACTCCGACCTTGATCATTGACAACAAACACTTCGTTCTGATGTCATTTCTTGATTTGTCAACAACCTGATATCTATTCGACAGTATAGCTGGCTCTTGTTCATCACCAATGTCCAGAAGCATTGGATCCACAATATCCATAACATGGTCAGGCAAAGCCATCCGAGCAAAGTTATGAAGGTTAAGGCCTCCCTCAAACATACTGTCAGTAGGTCTTTTCCCTGTCATTATCTCCAATACCAAGATCCCGTAACTGTATACATCCCCTTTTGTTGACACTTTGCTTCCCATACCATATTCTGCCAATCACGAAATTAGTAACAAGAAAGCATTTTTTTTGTTGACAAATATAGAAAATTATAAGCACTTCACATAGGAGTTTATAGGCTAAAAAGTTGTGGTGTCTTAAGTGTATCAGTGACACACCTAGAGCAAGAAAATCCAAATAAAACGAAAAAAAAAAAAAGTGTTGTGCATGCTTACCTGGAGCTGCATAACCAATAGTGCCCTTTACTGCGATTGAACTGCTTTGTTTTGAATTTGTGAGTTGCTGAAGAAACCTCGCTAGCCCAAAATCTCCTACATGAGCGACCATGTCACTATCAAGTAGGACATTACTCGGCTTTAGATCACAATGAATTATTGGCATCTCACAATGATGGTGAAGATATTCGAGAGCACACAACACATCAACTGCAATATTTATTCTTTGAGCAAGGTTTAAGCTCTGAATTCTAATGTTCTCTCCACTATTAGATCTCAGACTTGGATGCAACCAACTCTCTAGACTCCCATTCGACATGAACTCGTAGACTAGAGCCTTAAAATCATTACCTTGAAAATCAATACTGGAGCAAGAAGTTATGATCTTTACTAGATTCCGATGTCTGATATTTCTCAAGGCTTCACACTCGGCAAGGAAACTCTTGGAAGCCCCCTGACGTTGGAGGTCGAGTACTTTGACAGCAACAATAGTTTCATCAGGATCAAGGATTCCCTTGTAAACATAGCCATAACTACCCACACCAATCAAATTTGATAAAGAGAACCTGTCAGTTGCTTTTTGGAGCATTTCATAAGACACTTTTATTAAAGATTCCCTCAAAAGTATTTCACCCAAAGACCGAGATTTATTTTTCTTTTTAACCCAACAAATCAAAAAAGATAGCAGCATGGTAGCACCCAAAAGCGTGCACGCTATCGAGATTACCAATATGCGAGAAAGAGAGCTTTTTTGTTTCTTCGATTCTTCAAAATTGCATTTTGGTAGTTGAAGTTTGGGTAAGCCCCCACAGAGCCTATTGTTTCCAACAACTGATACTGCACTAGCATTTGCGAAAACTCCTTCAATGGGTACATCACCCTCAAAATCATTGAAGGATAAATTAAGATTTTCAAAGGAAAAATTCACCAAGAATCTCGGAATATGTCCGGACAAATTGTTCCTAGAAAGATCAAAGTTCATAATACCTCTCAAGGAACTCAATGATTGAGGAATTGATCCATTAAAGAAGTTTCCCCCCATGTAGAGGTTCTCAAGACTTCTACAACTCTCAAGGCTATTCGGAATTTCACCGGACAACTCATTCTCTGATATATCCAAGTTTGACAAGCTTTTTAGGTTGCCAACCTCTGAAGGGAGGGATCCAGACAAAAGGTTTCGGGATATATCTAGTGCAATAGAAAGACTTGAAATTCCCAAAAGTTGTTTGGGTATGGTGCCACTAAGATTATTTTGGGAAAGATCAAGCAACAACAATTTTTTACAATTTTCAAGACTTGAGGGTATGCTCCCCACTAAATCATTCTGATTCAAGTAGAGGAGTGTCACCAATGACAGGTTTCCTATAGAATATGGAATTTCCCCCGAGAACTTATTTTCATAAAAACCAATCTGGTGTAGTTTTTGAAGATTTCCTACAGTGGCTGGAATTTTTCCAGTGAACTGATTACAACATAGATTTAAAACATTTAAGTTGACAAGATTACCTATTGATGAAGGGAGTTCTCCATGGATGAAATTTTTACTAAAGAATAGACCAAAAAGTTGGTTCGAGAGATTGCCCACAGAATTGGGTAAAAGGCCTCTAAATTGGTTAACACTTAAATCTAATGAGTTCAAAATGCTAGAGTTAGCCAGAGAATCAATGAAATTCATTTCATCTGGCTCTCCACTTCCTAAGTTATTATCACTTAGATCAATCACCATGAGATTTTTGAGGCCTCCAAAATTAACTTGTAATTTTCCATTGAAGTTATTGCCAGAAAGTTGAAGCCTTTCTAGTTGGGTACAATTGGAAATTGAGAGTGGAATGGGTCCGGTAATGTTGTTGTCATCGACTTGGAGGAGTTGAAGATTAGGGAACATCAGACCCAAGCTCGGCGAAAGAGTGCCATCAAGTTGGTTAAAAGACAAAGATATGTGAGTTAGAAAAGAAAGATTGTAAATGGAAGCAGAGATTGTACCAGAGAGATGATTGCCACCAAACCCAAGTCTTTTTAGGTTTTTCAATTGACCCAAGCCATCAGGAAGAGTGCCTGTGAAATGATTGTCAGCTGCAGACATTGTTTCTAGAGAAGTCAGTCTTCCGATGGATTGAGGGATTCCTCCTGTTAGGTGGTTCCGGTGGATGCCGAGATATGTGAGCTTTGATAAGGAACCAAGTCCTTGAGGAAGATTCCCAACTAGCTTATTGTAACCTACACCAAAATACATGAGGTTAGAGTAGTGGGATAAGTTGGTTGGAATTTCTCCTTCAAAGCTGTTAATGGACAAGTTCAACATCCGCAACCTGAACAAACGACTAACTTGAGGAGGGATTGTTCCTTGAATGGCGTTGTTGGAGATTTCTAACACCCGAAGGAAGCTCAGGTTACCGATATAAGGTGACAATGAACCAACTAAGCCTCTGGAGTGTAGGTCAATGTCGATGACTCTAGGACGTCGATGACTGCATTCAACACCTTCCCACTTGCAGAAATGAAGGGACTCATTCCATGAGCTCAAGACACCTTGAGGGTCGTGAATAATCCTCGACTTGAAGGCCAACAAAGCAAGATGATCTGTCTCGTTTTTGCCAATGGTCGCACTACTGGCAGTGGCACATATGATGATATGCAAACATGTGATGAACACTAGGGATAGTGCTTGTATTCCGAAGGAGTACTGATGATGCATAATTGGACTCATTTTTGAAGGTGCAAAGAATCTAACAATGTATTTTGAAGGAATGGTTGTTAGTTACAAAGAATTGTATTAATATATATTAACCCGGAAAAGAGGCACTTTTCCAAGTATTTTCTCTCTCTTTTGGGGTCTTCTCCACTAATTAGCAGACAATCTTGACTAAGACTTGTAATTTTCTAAGAATTAAACATATGCATGTGCAATGAGAAACTGGTAAGATATATGTGTGGTGGTTATTCATTCTCATAATTGTATCTTTCAAGCTGTTGATATTGACTATATGTAATAAATATATGTGGCTCCAATTTGTTCCTTCAATTATTGTCTACAATTATCATCTAATGATATGGATTCACCTATGGGATATGTAATTTTTGGATGGATAAATCCACACCATCAAGTAATTGTAGATATTTTTGTCGCTCATTTTGTAGTTGGATTTCATGCCTTACCTTCCAAATTGGTCTCCTGTAACCATCCAAGGGCTAATATTAAGCCACAGTATGCTAGTTCAACAACTCTCGTTCTTGGCCTGTAATAGGTATCTGGTTCACTGCTTTAGGCATTATTACTATAGTTTTCAACCTAAATGATTTTAATTTTAATTAATTTATAGCTGATAGTCAAGGCGGTGTAACTAATACTTGGGCTGATATCATTAACCGAGCTGACCTAATATGGAAGTAGTGCTACAAAAGTCAAGGTCAGATGGCCCTCTTTTTACCACTAAAAAACTTACTTCATATATTATATACATATAGATACCTGTATATTCCTCCCCCTCTCCCAAAGTTTTGTTCTTGCTTTTGTTCTTAGTATTGTGATTTTAATTTTTATATATAATGTTTGGTAAGGAGTTGATCTTGATCTTTGTCTTGGTATAATTATATATATATATTAATATATATTAAAAATATATAAATATGAAAAAAATATATATAAAATTGGAAAAATATATTAAAATGAATATATATATATAATTAAAAAATATTTAAAATTCTCAAAAACATTTGACATTTTTATTTTTTTTATTCCAAAAAATATTAAATATTATTTTTTTTCAAAATAATTCATATTTTCGGATATATATATATATATATATATAGAGAGAGAGAGAAAAGTCAAAATTGGTAGGCCAAAACCATGGTTTTAGTGGTTGGTTTTAAAAAGCCCAAAACAAAGTTCAAAACCCACCAACCAAACATGGTTTGGTCTTGAAATCAAAGACCAAAACCAAAACTAGGCCCAAAACCACCTATCCAAACAGGCCCTGAGGACATCTCCATCATTTAATTTTACTCAGAATCAAACTCTGAAAAATTTATCTTAAAATTAATAATTTAGCATTTAATTAAAAATTCAATTATAATTAAATTATTTAAGAGTCATGTAATTTTTTTTATATTTACATAAATAAATAATTCTATTACTACGTATATAAACTACACATGTCACTACTCTAATATTTATTTACGTAAATAAATAATTCTACCCCTAAACTATTAAATTTTCACATTGCACCCCACCATAATGGGTAAATTATAGTTTCACCCCTTAAAATTTGAAAAGATATTTAAAAATTTCAAATATATATATATATATATATTCGAAAAACATATACAAAATTCAAAATAAATATATAAATTCGAAAACATATATAAAATGAAAAAAAAATATAAAATTAAAAAATACATATAAAATTCAGAAAAAAAATATAAATTTTGAAAAACATATAAAATTTTCAAATATATATATAAAATTCGAAAAATATATAAAATTCGAAAAAATATATAAAATTAGAAAAAAATATAAAATTCTGAAAAAAAATATAAATTCAAAAACAAAATATAAAATTAGAAAAAATATATAAAATTCGGAAAATATATATATATTCGGTATATATACATATATATTAAAATATATGTATAAATTTTGAAAAACATATAAAATTTCAGAAAATATATATAAAATTCGGAAAACATACAGTAGACAACTTTAGGGTTGTGCTGTAGAAATAAAAAATCCATCACATGAATCATTCATTAGTCATATCTTTTAGTGTGTTGTTTTGCGGTTTCAAAATAAAAGGTTAAAAGTTTGGGTTTTTATGGAGTCAAAATTGTATGAGTTTAATTTCTTGTTTAGGTAAATAAAGATTGTTATTCATTCGTGATTCACCGTAGCTGATCTACTCTTGCAATTCACTGGAGCTGATTAACTCTAGCGATTCACTGAAGCTGAACTACTCACGCGATTCTCTTCATCAGAGCTGATCTAGACACTCCTAGGTATATGTCTCAGCTTGTTTGAATTTAGTTGTATATATTGTTTTGTTTCAATTTCATTTATATATTAGAAAATAATGGAAGTAAAGCTTGTTTGAAGTAGTTTTAATCTTCAATTTGATCATTTTTTTCAGTTAATTTTAGGTATTTTAACTATATGATAGAGCATGTTTATAGAAGTGTTTTACTAGTTATTTTTTATTTTATAATGTAATTTCCTAATTTGTGAATTTTTTTTAAAAAATTATTCATTGTTGTGTTATATTTGAACTTATGTTAGGGCTATTTTTCTGTTTTTATAATGTAATTCCCTAATTTTTGATTTTTTTTGAATTTTTTTTTGTTGATTATAATGTTGTAATTGATTTGAAGGGTGTAGAACAAGAGATTTGAAAACACCAAGCCTTTCTGATCATTGTATTGGGTGGTTTCAGTGGTTATTATCATGTTTGCTATGGTCTATGCAAGTTGTTATTGCATATGTCTCGGAATTATATGCAGCTTAGACAGATTAATTTCTGATTCAGAGATGAAGCATAAAGGGTGGGTTTGAAAACTGTTTTTTGTATTTGTTTTATGTCTTCAAATATAAAAATTATATTTGTATTTATTTTTGGTTTTTTCCGCAAAAATTAAAAATAAAAAAATGTTTGGATCAAAATTTGTATTGAAAAATAAAATGGTATTAGTGGGCGGCGGTGACCGGCGGCGGCGGGGGGCGGTGGTGGTGGGTGACTGGCGGCGGGCGGCGGGCGGCGGCGGCAGCGGTGGGGCCCGGCGGCAATCGGAGGTGGTGGGGGCCAGCGGCGGTGACCGGTGGTGGGGGTTGTGGTGGTGGTTGGTGGCGGCGGCGATGGGGGCGGTGGCGGAGGTGGTACCCTAAATAGTGAAAAAACTCAAAAAATAACTAAAAATTGTATTTGGTATTTTCACCACTTTTACCCACTATTCACAGAAAATAATTTTCTTGGGAAAAAAAAAGTGAACAGTAAACGCGTTTACTAAACGTATTTTTATTTTTGAAATGAGTAAACAGTAAAAAAAGAAAACTATTTTCTAGTGAGCCAAACCAAAGTGTTTAAGTACTTGTTTTTTTGTTCTTTTAAACTTTCAATTGGACACCTCTTTAATAAAATTTCTGAAGTTGACCTGATTGCCAGATTAATTTCTATATACACATACACTCATTTCTTCTTAATTAACTTGTGTGGGTATCTTCTCATGTGCAGTTAATTATATTACTTGCATCAAGCATAAAAAGATGTACCTTATTCACTAATATGTGCAGTTAGTTATAAGGACTCCCATACTTAGCTTGATATTTGTTCAGCTTTTTCGTAAATATCATTATTTTTTATGTCTAAAGTCTAATCACATAAAATCATTTGTTAAATGTTTATTTCAGGTTGCATGTAGATGAACTGTTGTAAGTCGCTTGCAGTTTATGAACCATGACCTTGCTGGATCTATGTGACCATGGAATTGATGATCACTGTACAAAGCTTTCACACCATTTTTTTTGTTATGGGTGGGTTTGGAAAGCCTGTTTTTTGTATTTGTTTTCTTTTTTCAAATATAAAAACTGTTTTTGTATTTGTCTTTGTTTTTTTCAGCAAAAAACTAAAAACAAAAAAACGTTTAGATGAAAATTTGTATTGAAAAATAAAATAGTATTGGTGGGCGGCGGTGACCGACGGCGGCGGGGCAGTGGTGGTGGGTGACTAGCGGCGGGCGGTGGGGCCCGGTGGCGACCAGAGGTGGCGGGGGGTGGCGGTGGTTGGCGGTGGCGGCGGTGGGGGTGGTGGCGGTGGCGGAGGTGGTACCCTAAACAGTGAAAAAACTCAAAAAACAATTAAAAGTTGTATTTAGTGTTTTCACCACTTTTACACACTATTCACATAAAACAGTTTTCTTGGGAAAAAAAAAGTGAGCAGTAAATGCGTTTGCCAAATGTGTTTTTTTTTTTAAGTCTGGTGAATAGTAAAAAAATAAAAATTGTTTTCTCCGTATCCAAACGGACCCTATATATAAAGGGTGATTAATTTGTATTGAAAGTTATTCCACATTGACTAAAAGGCAAAATCATCTCTATATTATTCCCTATAAATATAGGACATCTCCTATTATATTGTGTGCACAAATAGAGAGAGAATATAAGTGATACATGCTAGTATAAATCTTTGTGTCCATTGTTTGGTATATGTTTGTATTTGTTTTCTGATTTGCAGGTACATACGGCTTCTAATAGTGCTGCCGCAAGTTCTGGACAGACTTTTTGAGCTCCACGCGCAACAGTTTCGTTTCAAGGCTATTTTGCAGAGTATCGTTGATCCATATAAGACATATAATATATCAACGGAAAGCTTGTTCGAAGATGAACGTTTCGGCATAAAAATCAGACCCATCAGAGTTTGTATGCGCCCCCACGTGCGGTTGGAATATTTTGCCGGATTTTTCACTTTTCGGCGACCGAAAAATTCAGTCTGGCAACACGCCAGCCGGAGAAGACGCTAATGTCAGCGCCATATCAACATTGACTTTGAGCGTTGACCGCCACGTCAGCAACAGTGCCACATCAACACCAAGTTTGTCTTTTAGTGCATAAATTTGTTTTGGCCCATTTAGAGTCTTTTTTGACTAATTTTCGACGCGGTCAGAGGCGTTCTTAAAGTTTTGGACCGCTTCGGATACAAACGTGTGATCGGTTTTGCGTAATTTGACTCCGATCAACTCGAATAGGCTCAGTAGGAGCTATAGGAGAAGAAAAGACAACAATGATCGACAAGTTTGACTGTACAAACTTTGCCTATTTGAAGATGCAAGTTGAGGATATGTTATTACAGAAAAATTTGTTCTTGCCATTAGAAGGGAAGAAGCCAAAATTGATGAAAGACGAGGATTGGACAATCCTGGATCGAAAGGTTCTCGGTACGATTAGACTGACGTTGCCAAAGTCCCTCGCCTTTAACATCAAGAATGAGAAGACAACAAAGTATCTCATGGATAGTCTTTCGAAAATGTACGAACAACCGTCTAGAGTGAATGCGGTACACCTTATCACTCGATTGACAAATCTGAAGATGTCCGAGAATTGGAAGGTCAGTGAACACATCAGTGTTCTTAATGAAATTGTTGAACAGTTGGAATCAGTTGAGATGCCAATCATTAGCAAAATGAAAACGGCTTTTCTTATATGTCAATTGCCAGAGAGTTGGAGCGCTATAAAGGCTACAATCAATAATTGTTCAGGGGTGGAACCGTTATAGTATGATTCCGTAGTGAGTATGATACTCACAGAAGAGATCAGAAAATAGAGTGAGTCAGGCTCTTCTAACACTAGCTCATCATTGAATGTCGACACCAGAGGTAGAGGTTCGAACAGGAAGAAAGGCGGAAACCAAAGGCGTGGCCGTTCCAAGTCGAGACAGGGAAGACCACATGAAAGATCACAATCTCGAGGTCCTAGAAATTCCAAAGAGATTGAGTGTTGGAATTGCGGCAAAACTGGTCACCTCAAGAACCAGTGCAGATCCCCACAGAAGGTAGTTGAGAACAAGGCTGAGGCAAACATTGTCTTAGAATAAGCTGATGATGCACTGATATGCTCTTTGGAGAGCAAAACATAGTTTTAGGTCTTGGACTCTGGAGCATCATTCCATGCCACCTCAAGTCGAGAGCTATACACCTGGAAACCTTGGCAAGATTTATCTAGGTGATGATCAACCCTGCAGTGTAGTTGGCAAGGGTGAAGTACATATCAGACTCAACAGATCGATATGGAAGTTGAAGGATGTCAGACACATTCCAGACTTGAGAAAGAACCTGATCTCAGTAGGTCCATTGGCGAGTGAAGATTATATGACCACTTTCAGTGAAATAGAGTGGAAAGTTTCCAGAGGGGCTATGACTATAACACGAGGAAAGAAGAGCGGTACACTATACACTACCACCAAAGTTAGCACGTTGATAGCAGTTGCAGAAAACAATGAGGATCATAATTTGTGGCACCAAAGGCTAGGTCACATGAGTGAAAAGAGGCTCAAAGTTATGCTCGCAAAGGGAAAGCTACCAGGCCTAAATTCAATTGATATCGACTTTTGCGAGGATTGCGTATTCGGTAAGTAGAAGAGAGTTAGTTTTCAGAAAAGTGGTAGAGATCTTAGAAAGGAGAAGCTTGAGCTAGTTCACACTGTTGTCTGGAGGCCAGCAAATGCCTCATCTATTGGCAAAAATTCCTATTTCGTCACCTTTAATTACGATCATTCCAGGAAGGTATGGGTTTATTTCTTGAAACATAAATCTGAGGTGTACGACATGTTTAAGAAATGGAAGACTATGATAGAGAATGAGATGGGTTTGAAGATAAAGAGGTTAAGATCCAACAATGGTGGAGAATATCAGGACACTGGGTTTAAAAACTTTTGCTATGAGAATGGTATCATATTGGAGAAGACTGTTCCACGTACACCACAACAGAATGGCGTAGCAGAACGTATGAACCGAACATTGACTGAGAGAGCCAGAAGCATGCGCATTCAGGCAGGATTGCCGAAACAATTTTGGGCAGAAGTAGTCAGTACAACAACGTATCTAATCAACCAAGGTCCATCAGTACCATTGGAGCACATAATACTAGAAGAGGTAATACTTTCACATTCAAAAGTTTTTAGTTGTGTTGCATATGTACATGTTAGTGATAATGTGAGGGATAAGCTTGATCCTAAGTCATAAAAGTATACTTTCATTGGCTACAACGATGATAAGTATGGCTACCTCATGTGGGATGATCGGAATGGAAAGGTGATCTGAAACAGAGATGTAGTGTTCAATAAAAAAATGATGTACAAGGATAGACACACAACTACCTCAGAGCCTATAACAGAGAGTGATCCTATGTGTGTTGAGTTAGATGATGTTCAAGACAGTGAGAGTACTATGTCAGAAGAACATATTGAAGATGACACTACTCAACAGGATGATACACTGCAGTCTCTGACTCCTATTCTTGTACCTAGGAGGACTTCACGACCGCATGTGCCAAATAGGAGATATATGAATTATTTGTTGCTCACAGATAGAGGTGAACCAGAATACTATGATGAAGTATGCAGTGCAGCAGTTACGAGCCAATGGGAGCTTGCGATGGAAGATGAGATGAAGTCTTTTATCTCCAACAAGACATGGAAGCTAACCAAGTTGCTGGTGGGAAAGAAAGCTCTCCATAACAAATGGCTCTACAGGGTCAAATAAGAACATGATGGTTCTAAGAGGTATAAGGCGAGACTCATAGTAAAAGGCTTTCAGCAGAAAGCAGGAATCGACTACACCGATATATTTTCTCCGGTTGTAAAACTGAAATTCGTTTAGTTCTTATCATTGTTGCAGCAGAGGGTTTGCACCTAGAGCAGTTAGATATCAAAATTGTTTTCCTCCATGGTGACCTAAAGGAGGAGATTTATATGCAGCAGCCAGAAGGTTTCTCGGTGAAAGATAAAGATAAACTTGTGTGTAAGTTGAAAAAGAGCTTGTATGGTTTGAAATAAGCTCCAAGACAGTGGTATAAAAAGTTCGATGGATTTATGTAGAGATATGGTTACAACAAGTGCAACGCTGACTATTGTTGATACTTCAAGAAGTTTGACATGAGTTACATCATCCTCCTACTTTATGTTGATGACATGTTAGTAATTGGGTCTGATTTTGCAAAAATTAGCAAAATGAAGAAGCAGTTAGCAAATGAGTTCGAAATGAAGGACTTAGGCACAACAAAACTAATTTTTAGTATGAGAATCAACAAAGACAAGCAAAAGGGTACTTTACAGTTGTCTCAGGCTAACTACGTTGAATGGGTTCTGAAGAGGTTTAACATGAGTGATGCTAAGCCCGTTAACGCACCTTTGGCTAGTCACTTCCGATTATCCAAAGAGCAATCTCCCAAGTCAGAAGCAGAGATGAGCAATATGGCAAATGTTCTGTACGCTTCAACCATTGGTAGCTTGATGTATGCAATGGTTTGTATGAGACCATATATTACATATGCAGTGGGAACAGTCAGTAGGCTCATGTCCAATCAAGGGAAGACTCACTGGGAAACAATGGAGTAGATATTACGATATCTACGAGGTACCACAGACAACTGCCTTTGTTTTGGTAAAGGTGAAGTGAATTTAAATGGTTATGTAGATTCAGATTTTGCTGGTGAGATAGACCGCAGAAGAAGCACTATTGGTTATGTTTTTATAGTAACTACTACAACAGTCAGTTGAATTTCGTAGTTATAGAAGATCGTAGCGTTATCTACTATAGATGCTGAGTATGTAGCCGTGACATAGACTAACAAAGAAATGATTTGATTACAGGGATTGTTGACAGAGTTGGGATTTGAGCAAAATAAGAGTGTTTTGCACAGTGACAGTCAGAGTGCCATGCATCTGGCGAATAATTCAACATTTCATTCGAGGACAAAACATATAGATCTTTGTTATCACTTCATCAGATCTCTATTAGAGGATGAAGTTTTGACTCTTGAGAAGATTGAAGGAAGCAAGAATCCGGCCGACATGTTGACCAAAGGGGTGACAATAAATCTTTGTGTCCATTGTTTGGTGTGCGTTTTTTAATTTGCTGGTACACATGATTTCTAACAGTGTTCTTGGACGGGTGTAAAAATTCTAACATTCTTTTGTTATGATTTTCCGGTTTCTTAGGAGATAGTGGGGTTCCGAAAGAAGAGACCAACTTAATGATTTGAACCGCAAAATTTGTAACTTGGAAAGATAGTTGAGACTTTGAACCAACCATGTTGTATGAAACTGGTTTACTTGCCTCTTCTGGTAATGGTGGTGGTGTTTGAACCATTGGTTGGCTTATTATAATATGAGAAAATACTAATTTTCTTGTTATTATAATTGCAATTATATCAAATTTGATAAGTCAATTTTGATTTTAATTTTTTTTTTTTTGTGTTTTACTTTTTTGTGCAATTGATTAATTTTATTATAGATTTGGATAATGAATGAGTTGATTTGAGGTTGACCAGAAAATGTTGATTTGATTGGAAATGTTTAAAGAAATCTATATAATTTTTTAACATTTTTATATGCTGTCAAATTTTTTACCGCACTTATAATTGCTTTCTTTTAGGTGATGTATGTTGAAAGTGCTATCAGGCAATGGCGACACTACTGCTTGAGAAAGGAAAAGAAAATGCTGTGTATAAATGCTGCCAAGAAGCTTTGGCATCATTTTTTTGGCTTTTTAACAGCAAATTGAATGGATCCGGATCCTCTAGACTTTCCCTCCGCTGCCGTGTGGCGTATTGTAAGGATGACATGTGGCGCTTCAAACCAAAAGAAAATTTTAGGGTAATTTGCATTAACACTCATGAGGTTTAAGTCTATTCCACGTTTGTGCTAATTTTTAAAAGTTTTGCACTAACACCCCCTGAGATTTGATTTTGCTTATAATGACACCCCATGAGCCAATAAAATGACCAAAATACCCTTGATAAAATTCGAAAATATTATATGTAATGTGAAATGACTTTTATGCCCCAACCCCAAATATATAAAATTTCGAAAAACATATATATAAATTCGAAAAAATATATAAAATTCGAAAGCAAATATTTAAAATTTGAAAAATATATATAAAATTAGAAATAAATAAATAAATTTTGAAAAACATATATAAATTTAAAAATATATATATATATATAATTCAAAAAAATATATAAAATTTGAAATATATATATATAATTCCAAAATATATATATAATTTGAAAAATATTTAAATTCGAATATATATATATATATATATATATATATATATATATTTCAAAAAACAAAATATAAAATTCAAAATATATATATATATATATATATATATATATATATATATATATATATATTCAAAAACAAAATTCAAAAAATTATATAATTTCGAAAAACATATATAAATTCTAAAAAATATATATATATAATTAAAAATATATATAAAATTTGAAATATATATATATAATTCGAAAATATATATATAATTCGAATATATATATAGATTTTGAAATATATATAAATTCAAAAATATAAATATATTTCAAAAAATATATATATAATTCAAAAAGTATATATTTTCAAAAACAAATTCAAAAAATTATATAATTTTAGAAAAATATATATATATTGTTAAAATGTCATATCTTTTCTAATGAAGTGAATAAAACTACTTACCACCAACATCAATTAGTGGTCTTCTTTTATATATATATATTTCCAAAATATATATTTTTTCGAAATTTATATAATTTATCAGAAATTTATAAAAATAATTCAAAATTAATATATATTTGTTTTAAAATTTATATATATATTTCGAATTTTATATATTGTTTTTGAATTTTTATTTATAATTTTATATATATTTCGAATTTATATATATAAAATGGGTAATCTCAAAACATTCGTGGACAATTCATTAATGACAAGCCGAGTTGTTGGGGAAAAATTCAAAAAATATATATAAAATTAAAAAACAAATTCAAAAATAATATATAAAATTCAAAAAATATATATAAATTAAAAAAAAAATATAAATTTTGAAACAAATATATATAAATTTCGAATTGTTTTTATAAAATTCGGATATATTATATAAATTTTGAAAACATCATATAAATTTCGGAAAAAATATATATATTTTGAAACAATATATATAAAATAAGGCCACTAATTGATGTTGGTGGTAAGTAGTTTGATTCACTTCATTAGAAAAGATATGACATTTTACCAATATATATATATATATATATTTTTTTTGAATTATATATATATATATTTCTAAATATAATTTTTTGAATTTGTTTTTTGATAATATATATTTTTTGTATTATATATATTTTTTGAAATATATATATTTTCGAATTTATATATTTTTCAAAAGTTTTATATATATATTCAAATTATATATATATTCGAATTATATATATATTTCAAATGTTATATATTTTTTTGAATTATATATATATATATATTTGAAATATATATATGTTTTCCGAAATTATATAATTTTTTGAATTTTGTTTTTGAAAATATATATTTTTTGAATTTTATATTTGTTTTGAAATATATATATATTCGAATTTAAATATTTTTGAAAATTTATATATATTTTCCAATTATATATATTTCAAATTATATATATATATTTTTGAATTATTTATATATATATATATTTTAAATTTATATATGTTTTCCAAAATTTATTTATTTATTTTATAATTTTATATATATTTTTCAAAATTTAAATATTTGTTTTCGAGTTTTATATATATTTTCGAATTTATATATATGTTTTTCGAAATTTTATATATTTGGGGTTGGGGCATAAATGTCATTTCACATTACATATAATATTTTCGAATTTTATCAAGGGTACTTTGGTCATTTTATTAGCCCAGTGAGTGTCATTGCAATCAAAACTAAACCTCAGGGGGTGCTAGTGCAAACATTTCAAAAATCAACCCAAAAATAAAATACACTTAAATTTCAAGGGATGTTAATGTAAATTATACAAAATTTTAGTAAAGGTAAAATATGTGAAAGGATGAGAAGCAAGAGAAATTTTAACAAAAATGGCCTGAATGCCCTTACTTCCTCTCTTTCCAACTCACATATGTATAATGTTTCTATTATAATGAGAGAAAATAAATTGATAAAGGAAATTAAATTTATTTCTTTAAATGTCACTATTTTGTATTTTATATTTGTTTTTATCATAAAATATGTTTTCTTGTTAAGTTCGACAAAGACAAGTGTTAAAAAATTAAATAAATAAAATGATTTCAATGATGAAAAATATATATATGAAATTTATGCTATTTTGGTTTTGTACTTTTCTTTTATATCTCATATTTAATTTCTTTTACATCTCTATCACCTAATTATAATTCATTCAACATCTACAACCTAATATTAATTTAGTACTATCTATTTACTTTTGTACTTATTTTTTATATCTCGTATTGTTTTTTAAAAAAAATATAATTCTCTCTTCATTACATTTCTATCCTTTATTTTTTATTAACTTCTATTAGTTAGTTAAATATATAAATTTACCAATTTACAAACAAAATTAAATGTTTACTCTTTGTCGATCTTTCTATTAGTTTTGATATATTAGTTTTTATTATATTCCATCTATTTTTTTAATTTAGTATATTTTGTTAATATTAATTTTCCTATTATTTTTTTATGCTTTCTTTGTATTTTTAAAATTTTATTTATTTTGACCTTTTTGTTTCATGTTGATATCTAATTATTTTTATCTTCTCTAAATTTAACTTGACACGTTTTGTAACCAATATATATACACATAAATAATGTTAGGAAAGTAACTTGATTAAAATAGTTCTGTTAATATATTAATTGCTAGTGTCTTGTTGTAGATGCAGAAAAATACACAATAATAATTGGGGTAAAAAATTGGATCCTTCATTCAATCTTTGGCCTTGTATTTATACATAATTCTGGTAAATGGGTCAAACCCATTTACCCAAGTTAATCAATCCCTTAAATCAGGGGATTTGATAAACTTTACCCTTTTTTGGACTCTTTATTCCATAAGCAGGACAACTCCCTGACTTATTGATCACTCATCTTCTAGAGTATTCCATGGGCCAATTTATTTATTCGGCCCATCAGTCTTCAGCCCATCCATCATCGGCCCATCAGTCCTGTGGCCCATCCTGGTTGGGCCATGTATTATTTTGACTATTACACAGGCCCCTGAGGTTATGGGCTTGGGATTTTATTTTAATGCCCATGATCGAATAATTGCACATACATATGTATATATATATTAATAGCTTTTATGGGAAATGAAGGCAATGAGTTGTCATGTCATCATTAGGCATTAATGACATTTCAAAACAAGAGGCCATTACTTTCTCAAATCTTGCACCATGACGAATCATCGTGGGTTGAGCGACCTTCGGGCTTCGTGCAGTCCTTTGGCATCCTTCTCTCTTTCTATAAAAACCCCTACAAACCTACTTCATTTCTTCATTCCTCATTTACAACTCCCTGCTCTCAACTTCCATCTCTGAAATACGCCTCTCTCTAATTCCTGAAATCTTATTTGTTTGGTCAGTTCAGATCCTCCAGTAGCGTGGAAGCCTGCTTCCACCCGAAGCTTTCCCTGACACGCCACTATTTAACTGAGTAAGTCGGACGGTCTTTTCCTTTTTATTTATTTTTCACCTATGCTCCCCTTCTGTCTCTTCTACCTTTCTTGGTACTATGTCTGATAGTGACGACACCCGGTCGGTAGAAGAGGTTGTTTTGTCCTCTACCACTGGCTCTGATCCCACCAGTAGTGACAACCCTTCGTCTACCCATCAAGGGACCCCAATACCAGTTCCCCAAAGCACCGATCTTCCGGGTTCGTCAACGAATCAGGAAACACCCATTTCAAGGGGTTCCACTGAATCTGTAGACCCCAAGTCCTCTGAACCATTTGTAGTGGCCCCACTTAAGAGAATCCGCCCTGAAGTAGATGTCAAACATCTTCGGACTGAGACCCAAGTACCTAGGGATGTTGATGTGGACCCTTACCCAGGTTACCTTGATTTCACCAAGAGTCAGGGACTAGCACCCGGTAGCATTCTGCTATCGGCAGTTCACCTTAGGGTTTTAAGGTTTCCCCTTCACCCTTTCTTTCATTATGTGTTCTTCATGCTAGGCTTACATCCCCTTCAACTGAACCCGAACAACCTTAGGATTCTGTCCATGCTCCTGTTGTACAATAGGGATCTGGACCTTAACCGAGGTTTAGCCGACCTACTCCTCTGTTACTTTTTCCAAAATGCCAGAGCGAGTAAGGGTAGATACAATCTCTTTCTCTTTCATGGTCGGAGTATATGCACTGATACCGAAAAGTATGATAAGGGATGGAAAGAGAGAATGGTAGTTTGGAGTGGTAACTGGTCTTACCCGTTTTCTCGTATATTCCCAATCCCAACCACATTTGGTGCCATTTGTTTACCTATCTACCGTCCCCTTCATAAAGCTTATTGTCTTTCTGAGTACTGTGATCTACACCGGGGGGATTATGCATATAAGTTTCTGGGTTATGAGAATAGGGACATCCCCATGTCTTTCATAAAACAACGTATAGGCCTCATGAAAATCCATATCTGGGGCAAAGCCCAATCTGCTACTGACCAGCTGACTTCGACAAATCTGGAGTCAATTTCTAACTTGGGCGCTGCTGTTGACATGATAGACTTGCCTGACAAACCTCTTTCTGCCAAATGCCCTTAAGTTCCTGAAGGGGTCACCCTGGTAGATGCTGTACCACTCTCAATAGCACCTCCGGTTCCTCTAGTACTTCTGCCAGCTCAGAATCCGGTAGCCCTGCCTCAGCCTCCTCCTGTAAATCCTCCAATCACCAGGACCCGATCCGGTATAGGCGGTGGGGCGACTAATAAGAGGGCCAGAACTCAAGCAATTGATGCTTCTACAAGCGAAACCCCACAAGCTCAGGAGGCTTCTCGCACTTCTATTCCTTGGGAACCGAAGTTCCTTCTACCGGATGGGACTCTGATCTGTGCCGATCATCTTACCCTTACTCAGCCATAAGCTTTTCGGGTTATGGCAAAATGGATTTGGACTCCGGCTGATAGGGCTGCTCAATAAAAAATATCCATGACTGATCTTGCAAAGAAGACTTCCATAATGGTCATGGAGGTATATACTTGTTCATCCTTTTGCACTTGGTTTATTTGTTTTCCATTTCATGTACTAATCATTTTCTTTTTGTGCAGCTTCTCTATGACGTCCAGGCCTACAATAATGTTGTGGAGTCTAATGTCAGGGAGATGACCAATATGAAGGCCCATATAAGGCAAAACAACGACCATCGGGTCGCTTTAGTCAAAGAAGCCGATGGCCTTCGTCAGACCATCTTAGAGCAGAAAAACCTTCTGGAGACCGGTGAGGCGGAGAAGCGGGCTCTGGCTGCTGAAAAGATAGCTTTGTCTGTCAAGCTTGAAGAAATGAAAGCAGTTAACCAGAAGATGACAGCTGAAAAAACAGAGTTAGAGAACCTCCTAGCTCTTGAACGGGCTAAGGTGGAGGTGTGCCGCCTGGGGGGCCTGGATATGTACAACCAATACTGTACTATCTGTGACATCCGAACGGTCAAAGCCTGGCGAGAGAGGCACGAAATGGAGCACATTCCTCTGAAAGCTCGGGAGTTTAAAACTGCTGAGGAATTTGATGCCCACATGGGAGTGCCCCTTCCCTACAAAAACCCTCCTGCCTCCGAAAATGAGAAGAGGTTTGCTGCCATTCTGAAGGGGGAAGAATATTATCCTCCCGATCAGTAAAAATAAGTTTTTAAGTTTATCTGTACTTACCCCTTCCAAAAGGGTATTTTTTTTATTTTTTTATTTATCAATGAAAAAGAACTTTTCCAACCTTAATGTTTATTTTGTTCTTGTTTTCATGCAATATTCCGTCTTCGAGCATATGGCCCCTGATACTTTCTCCTTAGCTATTTATGTTTAAAATTCAGCACTTAGGAAGTTTTAATTTAATAATGGATCCTTCGGGCATATGGCCCCTCATGTTTGTTTTTATCCTCTAGATAGTTCAAATCAGGTTTGAACTTACCACTTTAGGAAAATTTGAATTTCAAATTTGAGCCTTCGGGCACATGGCTCCTGAGGCTTGTTTTTATCCTTTGGTTAGTTCAAATTAGGTTTGAACTCAAACACTTAGGAAAATATTAATTAAACATGGAGCCTTCGGGCATCTGGCCTCTAAGGCTTGCTGTTATCTTCTAGTTAGTTCAAATCAGGTTTGAACTCAAACACTTAGGAAAATATTATTTAAACATGGAGCCTTCGGGCATCTGGCCCCTGAGGCTTGCTGTTATCCTCTGGTTAGTTCAAATCAGGTTTGAACTTAACACTTAGGAATATTTTAATTCAAACATGGAATACTCGTATAAAAATAGAATGTATATTTACTGAAATGAACTTGAGAATCATGAAACAGAGGTGCCGACATCGGGCACATATGCTTTATTATAATTAGAAGAAGATGTCATAAGAGAGACACAATTTTAGTGCTTTAACAAAAAGAAACTTCCTAAGGATAATACCTCTTAAGCCGATAAGCGTTCTGAGAGTTGGACTCGATGTGGCCTGTGTCGTTCTTCCGTACCCGATAGGCTCCGCATCCGATGACCTCAACTACCGTGTAAGGTCCTTCCCATGTCTCTCGTAATTTGCCTACAATCCCAATCTTTCTTCTGAGTACCATATCGCCTACCTGGAACTCTCTTCTCTTGACTTTCTGATTGAATCGTGCCCTGATTTGTTGCTGATAGGCAGCCGGCCTTATCCTGACAACTTCCCTTCTTTCTTCTAGGAGATCCAGATCATGGGCTAGGAGCTGATTGTTTGGACCTTCCTCCCAAGCATGACTTCTTAAAGTAGGTACTCTCAACTGGGTCGGGATAACTGCTTCGGCCCCATAAGCCATAGCGAAAGGAGTCTCTCCAGTTGGCTGGCTCGGAGTAGTCCGATAGGACCATAACACCTCGAGCAATTTCTCCAACCATGCCCCTTTTGCCTCTTCAAGCTTTTTCCTCAGTGTATCAAAAATGGTTCTGTTTGTCCTTTCAGCCTGCCCATTTCCCTGTGGATAGCCGACGGAAGAAGTGTTCTGATTGATCCCATGCTTTGCTAGGAATGCTTGAACTTTCCTGTTATCCAAATTGATGCCATTATCCATCATTATAGTTCAGGGTAGACCGAATCTACAAATGATATGGATCCAGATGAACTTTATCACATGGCTACCTGTGATAGTGGGGTATGCCTCGGCTTCCACCCATTTGGTAAAATAGTTTGTAGCCAGGAGAACATGGGTGGTAGATCGTATCGCTTGTGGGAGAGGACTCACAATATCCATACCCCATCGGGCAAAGGGGTGAGGGATAATTGTTGGATTCAATAACTCCGGAGGTGGATGAATGAAATCTCCATGAAATTGACACTTTTTACAGTGTCGGCTATAGACTTTAGCGTCCCTTGACAGATAGGGCCAGAAGTATCCCTAGGTGAGAACTTTATGGGCTAAAGACCTTTCTCCGGAATGATTGCCATATGCTCCTACATGAATCTCTTCCATGACCGCCGAAGCTTCGGAGGGCGTGAGACATCTCAAATATGGCCCGGAAAAAGACTTGCGGTATAGTTGACTGTTGTACAGAGCATATATGTCTGCCTTCATTATTATCTTTCGGGCCTCAGGTTAAAACTCAGGTAATGCCCCGGTCCTCAAATAATCTGCTATAGGGTCCATCCAGCTTGGCTCTAATGGAATGATCATCACGTATTCGGGGGGCTCCAAGCTTGATCGAGCGATGAATTCTATTGGTACAACACGAGTCATACCTTCCCCTGCTGCGGAGGCTTGGTTAGCCAGATGGTCTGCTATGAAATTATCCCCTCTAGGGATTTGTTCGAAGGTTTACTGTTGGAACCCTTCGGCCTCTTTTAGCACCAACTTTTTGTACGCTTCCATTTTTGGCTCTCGGGTCTCATACTCCCTATTTAACTGCCGTACGATCAACTGGGAATTACTTCGAATCTCTGCTTTCTGCACTTGAAGGCTTCGGGCCAACCGAATTCCTGCAAGGAGGGCCTCATACTCGGCTTCGTTGTTGGAGGCAGGAAATTCCAGTCGAACGGACTGCTGGATTCTAGTACTATCTGGTGTCACGAGTTCTACACCGATCCCTGCTCCATTGACATTGGACGGATCCGTCTACGAACACAACCCATAAGCCAGGTTTATTTTTTTCCAAAGAGTCTGTAGTTTCTGTTTCTAACAAAAAGTCAGCTACTGCTTGGCCTTTGATTACAGTTCGGGGGACATAGATTATGTCAAAAATCCCGAGTTCAATTGCCCATTTGGATACTCTACCCGATAACTCAAGATTTTCCATTATGGATCTGATCGGGGTTACAATAGGCACTTCGATTGGATGTGCTTCAAAATAATGCCGAAGACGTCGCTTTCATTAATCAAAGATAGTACCAGCTTCTCCAGCTTTGAATAACGGGTTTCTGCATCAGCAAGAGCTTTGCTGGTGTAGAAGACTGGTGTCTGGTACCCCTTGCCCTCCTTGACCAGAGCGGCGCTAGTAGATGTTGCAGATATGGCCAGATACAGGTGTAGCAGTTCATCGGCTTCTAGGGTTGCCAGTATAGGAGGCTTTGTCATGTAGCTTTTGAGTTTCTTCAGGGCTTCTGCCTGCTCTAGCCCCATGACCTCTCCTTTCGCCGCCTTTATTGCTTGAAAGAACGGCTTGCACCGATCGGTTAACCGAGAGATGAAACAGCTGAGGGACGCTATTCTTCTAGTTAACACCTGGATCTCTTTCCGGGACCTTGGCTCTGCTGATTCCACGAGAGCTTTGACTTGTGCCAGGCTAGTTTATATTCCTGTCTGATCAACTATATGCCCCAAAAACTGGCTTGAGGACACCCCGAAGGAACATTTGGATGGGTTGAGCTTCATTTTATACTTTATAAGGGTGTCGAACACCTGCTGCAGATCGGTAAGGTGATCATTTTTTACTTTGCTCTTGATCATTGTGTCATCAATATAGGCTTCTATGGTAGATCCCATCATGCCCTGGAAGACTTTGTTGACCAATCTTTGAAAGGTTGCACCTACATTCTTTAGTCCGAAAGGCTTAACTGTGTAACAATATGTACCTGATTCAGTGATGAAGGCAATCTTTTCCTCGTCATCTGGGTTCATTTGTATCTGGTTATACCCAGACTACGCATCCAGAAAACTTAATCGTTCGAATCCCGCCGTGGCATCTACCATTTGATCGATCTTTGGTAAGGGGAAATAGTCCTTTGGGCATGTTTTGTTTAGATTGGTGAAGTCCACGTACATCCGCCATTTCCCATTCTTCTTTTGAACCACAACCACATTAGCTAGCCAAGAAGGATACTGCACCTCTTTAATGAATCCTGCTCGGAGGAGCCGATCAACTTCCTCGGCTATAATCTGGTTTCTGTGAACCCCCATCCGCCTTTGCTTCTGTCTAATAGGCTTTGCGTTGTGATCTATATTGAGGGAATGATGTGCTATTGACGGATCGATGCCAATTATATCCATATGACCCCGGGAAAATACGTCGGCGTTGGAGCGCAATAGGTCATCCATTTATTCCTTTTCCTGAGTGCTGAGGCCGAAATCGATATAAGTCAATCTTTCAGGATGATTAGGATAAATCCGAACCTCAAGCAAAGGTTCAGCTACTATTGATGACCCCACACCCTCTTCCTGTAATTTTTATTGATCATCGGGCACCGCTTTGGGTCGTGATTCTCGTTCCGGTTCAGCCTTCTTCCTTAGACGTTTCATAGTGACAACGTAACATTCATTCACTGCTACCTGATCGCCCCTGATGTCAATCACATCAACTCTATTTCGGTCAATACACCGCATGACTTGATGCATGGTTGAAGGGACTCCGTGCATCCTATGGATCCAACCCCTTCACATAAGGAGATTATAGGAGGGTTTGACATCCACCACCATAAAAGTTTCTCGGAGCGTGTGCCTTGCTGCTGTCATTGGTAGTTGGATCTCTCCCACTGGTTCCACTCTTCTGCCATCAAATCCTGCTATCGGGCTTCTGGAAGGTACTATCTCCTGATGGTTGATTTCTAACTTCTCAAAGGCCCATTTAGTGATAATGTTGGCGCTGCTCCCTGGGTCAACCATCACCCTCTTGATCAAGCAGTTCGAGACCATGAGGGAGATAACTAAGGGGTCATCATGTGGTGTCTGAATGCTCCGCATATCCGCAGAAGTGAAAGTTATTTGGGCATCCTCTTTCGGGCTTCTAAACTCGTTGACTTCCCCAACCCTTCGCAGTTTCTGAGCTTTTCATATTTGGGACCTCCGGGCTTCTTTTAATTCTAATCAACTTGGTCCTCTATGAACTATATGAATGACCCTTACGGGCTGTCCCATTGCCCCTTTGGCGGGTGTATGCGATGCTTGGTCTGATCGGGTTCTTTCTTTGGCGACGTACTCGGTCAGTTCTCCTTTCGCTATCATGGCTTCCACCTGTCTCTTGAAGCTTCTGCACTCGTTGGCGTGATGCCCGTACTTGCCATGGAAGGCGTAGTGTCTTGACATATCCCTCTGGTCCATTGGCTGTCTAATGGGTGGTGGTGATCGGAAGATTCCCTTACCCTTGGTCTCTTGATACAGTTTGGCCAGGGTAACCTTCAATGGGGTTACATTGTCTTCAAACCTCTGGCATTTATCTGGGATTGGGGAGGGAGCAGGAGGAGTTCTTGGTCGCTTCCGGTCTGGTGCCCGATCCTTTGCCCTGGAAGGTTCAAGTGCCCTTGCCTCCACACTTGCAAATGATGTTCTTCTTTGGCGTATGGCCAACTCCTCTTCTATTCGGAGACGCCCTTGTGCTCTGGAATTGAGTTCTCCGATGTCAGATGGTGGCCTCTTGACCAAGGACTGATGGAACTTGGTTCCAGGGATCAGGGCCATTCTTAAGGCTTCGACAACCGAATGTTGGTCACAATTATCAATTGAAGACATCTCAACATTGAATCTCGAGACAAAACTTTTGAGGGACTCACCTTTATCCTGGATCATGGTGAATAGGCTTGAGATGGTCTTCTTTTGCCTTTTGTTGCAAAAGTACTGGGTAATGAATAATTCATAGAGTCTGAGCCAGCTTCCAATGGATCGGGGTGACTGATTTCTGAACCAGAGCAGGGCTGCTTTGGTTAGGCTGGTTGGGAAGAATTTGCAGAGTAAAGCTTCGTTTTCATTGTAGACATTCATCTTTGTATGTACGTGGTAGATGTGCTCCGTTGGATCTTTAGTTTTGTCGAACAGGGTGAACTTCGGTAATCTGAACCTCTCCGGGTAGGACACACTTGTGATCACCACGGTGAACGGAGTCTGCACGACATCGATGGATGCCTTGGAGGCCAGATCGATATGGGTATGGACCTTCAGATCCTTCAGCACTTCCCTCTGGAATCTGGTCATAATTTCCTCCAAGTTTCTCATGGTTAGAATCTCCTCGGGATTACGCCCCCCAAGCACCTGTAGGGAGGATTCCGCGTATTCCTCCCGATTGTTGTTGGATTTTACTTGGTGGTTGTCCCTTTCTGACCGGTGGCCTATGGACTGCTCCTGCTGGCTAGACTGTTCATCATTCTGGACCTCTTACGAGTTCTGAAGTTGGGCCAGTTTTGTAACTAGTTCCACGTTCCGCCTCTCTAATTCGGTGGTCCTTTCCTCCAGGGCTCGCCTAATCGAATCCTCTGCCTGCTAGCCTCCGTTCGGAGGTAAGTCAATTTGGTGCGAACGGGTGATCACTGCTATTAATGGTATGAATCTCAGCTTTTTTCGTAGAGAATGGGAAGCTTATTGAAAAAGATTTCAATAATGGTGTTTTCCACAGACGACGCCAATTATGTAAATGCAGAAAAATACACAATAATAATTGGGGTAAAAAATTGGATAATTCATTCAATCTTTGACCTTGTATTTATACATAATTATGGTAAATGGGTCAAGTCCATTTACCCAAGTTTATCAATCCCTTAAATTAGGGGATTTGATAAACTCTACCTTTTTTTGGACTATTTATTGCATAAGCAGGACAACTCCCTGACTTATGGATCACTCATCTTCTAGAGTATTCCATGGGCCAATTTATTTATTCGTCCCATCCGTCTTCGACCCATCTATCTTCGGCCCATCAGCCTTCAGCCCATCCATCATCGGCCCATCAGTCCTGTGGCTCATCCTGGTTGGGTCATGTATTATTTTGACTATTACACTTGTATATATAATTTAATTTAAAGAGATAAGGGATATAGTAATTGATTTTCTCAAAAGAAAACTTAACATCCTTTTGAACTCTAATGTGATACAATGTGAGCCACAAATTTTCAATATAAATTATAAAATATATAATATAAAAAATAAATAAAAAAGTGAAATTTTTAAAAGTAAATTTAATTTCTCTTTTCAGTTTATTTCATCCATTATAATTGAAATATTACACATGTAAGTTGGAAAAAGAAAATAAAAAAAGAGAGAGTAAAGGTAATGATAAGGGCATTTTCAGAACATATATCTTCCTTCCCTTCCTTCAAGGTGCTTCACTTGAACTAAAACTTTCTTTTAATTTAAAATGCCACATGTCAGCCTTGTTGCGTGCCACGTTGAAGCGGATGGCAGCGGAGGGAGAAATTATTGTATGGACCTAGTTTACCATGTCACTTAGGCCCTGTTTGGTAGGTGGTCTGGTCCCAGGTGGTCTGGTCTGGTCTTGCGTTTTATGGGACCAGACCGTGTTTGGTAGCATTGGTCCCAAATTTTTGGTTAGTCCAAGTAAGACCAAATCAGACCAAAATGGCCTCATTTCAGACAAAAAAAAAAGGTGGTTCCTGGTGGTCCGGTCCGGTCTTATTAATAAAATATATTTATAAATAATTAAAAATGAATAAATAATAATAAAAAATTAATAATAATAATAATAAATTAAATAAAACATATTTTAAAAATAAAATATAAATAATAAATAATAAACAAAATAAAATAAATGAATATAATAATAATAAATAAATGAATAAATAATAAAATATATTTATAAATAATTAAAAATTAATAATTAATAATATAAATAATAAATTAAATAAAACATAATAATAATAATAAAATGAATACAATAATAATAAATAAATATAATAATAATAAAAAATGGACTAAATAATAAATAATAATAATAAATTACATAAAACATATTTAAAAATATAATAAAAATAATAAATAATAAACAAAATGAAATAAATAATAATAATAAATAAATATAATAATAAATAATAAATATATATAATAATAAATAAATATAATAATAAATAATAAGTAAATATAATAATGAATAAATACTTCATAATAATAATAAAAAATGAGTATAATAATAATAAATTAATATTAAATTAATAAATATATTTTTAAATAAATAAAAATGAATAAATAATTTATAAATAAAATGAATTAAATAATGAAATAATAATAAATAAATAGAATATATTTATAAATTAATAAATAATAATTTAATAATATAAATAATAAAATAATAAAGTGAAGAAATAAGAAATAAAGAAATAAATAATACATAAATAAATATTATAATAAATAATAAATAAATAGTAAGACCAGACCGCTTACCAAACAGACTTTTCTAGATCAGACCAGACCGGACCAGACCATACCAGACCAGACCAAACCAGACCAGACCAGAAAGACCGCCTACCAAACATGACCTTAGCCTATTTGGTGGATTAGTCTAATTATTTTATGACACATTGAATTAATGGTATAATTTAATCTCAACTGACATATTAGTATTAATTGATTTGTAATCTAATAGAGAGTGACGGTGAACAAACGGATTACACATTTATCTTTGATTTCAAATTTTGAATTCAAAAAATTATTTTAAAAATTCAATCTCATGAATCAAGATCAATATTCATATCTTTTATATCTTTCTATTCCTTTTTTAACAAAAGCAATACATGTCCATGGCTTTTATTTTATTTTTATCTTTTTATATTTGTTCATTCTCATATTCCTCATCTTCCCCCATCATCTTGAAGACGGGTTCAAATTGTCTCCAATTTGTTCCTCCAATTATTGTCTACAATTACCATCCAATGGTATGGATTCACCTATCACTTATATAGGGATACGTAATTTTTTGATGGATAAATCCACACCATTGGATGGGTGTGGAACTACCCTCACTTGATTCAAGTAATTGTAGACGATTTTTGTTCCTTGTAGACGACATCACTGCCAAGCTTGGCCAAGTATATCGCGGCAACAACGGTTTGGACCTCTAAGCCCACAACGCATTCAAACTCTTCTCCGGCTTCCTCATGGCCACCTGAAATTTCCTCTATGTTGTCCTCAACCCCACCGTTTTCCCGTCCTCTGCATCATCAACTATCTCCGACAACTATTATGTATGAAGTGTTATGAATCAGTAGTTGTTGGGGAAGGCATTATTACAAGCATTTTTAATCCAATACGTTGATTTGTAGATAAATATTTTGAGATAAAGAATTGTATTTATTTTTACCTTAATATTGGATTTTTTTATTTACTTTTCTTTATCTAATTGTGAGTTAATTTTGTTGTTTAGTATAATAAGGGTTCTCTTTCATACAAGCTTGAAACGAAATTTGAGTTATGAGACACTAAATTCACCAAATTTCAATTTGAGTTGTGAGCTATTTAGCATTTCTGTCCAATTTCAATGAGTTTTAGACGAAGTCGTATTGATTGAATCGGCTCTTGGTTGCTACCTCGTAAGAGGATAAATGATGAGATGGAGGAGCAGTTAGATAATGGCTTACTTCTGTTGTTGTAACACAAGCAAGCAGCTCTACATGAAGTTAAAGGTTCAATTGAATGTGGTCAATTAGAATTTGACTGTCAATTGAATTCTTTTTTATTTAAAATTTTTCGATTCTTCTTCCTTCAAATGTATGATCTACTTCAGTTGTTTAAACAAATTGGAGTCAATGATTGGGGTCACTTAGAATTTTATTACAACTAAGTCTTCCCAATGTATCTTTTCTCTAAGTTTATAATTCTCTACTAAGGAGAGAGACACCGCCATTCATAGCAAATACTTGAAAACTAAAATTTTTGCAACGCCCTTTCAAAATATATTCTTTTGCAACGCTATATTATAAATTTCTAAGGTAAGATTATAGAGTGTAGAAACTAGAAATAGAAATGCAACAAATTAAAGCATTAAAAATGAAACAGATTAAATTTCATTCTGAATGGCTTACTGAAGAATGATTTTGAACTCTCTCATACATTTTTAGATCATCTATACAATATTCATTTTTGCAATACAAATACATACATATAAGCATTATTTACTGGTATATACATATAGCTGTTAACTATCCGAGACTGAAGTTGTTTATTTGTGTTAAACTTTTGCATAGAGTTATGCTAGTGGTTTGTAGCATGATTGTGACGTCATTACTATATTTAAATATAAAATATGGTTGGTACAAGAATGTATCTCGTGTGGTACTTCGTTATACGGTATAGAAGATCCATCTTTAGCAATAGCTTCATCTACATCCAGAAAGCTGTATGCACGACAATTATTTTCCCTAGAAGCAGATTGCACGTTTTCTGTAATTTGGAACATTAACTTCATAATTATTGAAAACAAAGGCAAAACATGAAGTAGGGAGTGCCAAAAGAATTGTTAATACATCACTTTCAAAAAATTACAACTATAAAAAATGAAGCTCTCCAAATCCTTGAAATAGCTCCTGATCTTCCTCTCATTGTCTTTCATCGCATCATTTCGCCTCATTTCTTGACATTCTAAATAGAAAATAGGTAAAATACACAAAGTTAGAATATTAAAAAACATAGACAGATATTCATTTATCAAATTAATGATTTGAACATCAAACATGATAGTTTTCTAAATTTTGGCTTGCTTGATTTTGTATGACATTATTATAAGAGACCTATAAATACACAATGTAAGAACACTTCTTATTATTGTTTATTAGTGGCATGTTGTAGACAATAACCATGTTGAGTGATTTATGATGTCGGGTATGTTTAGGAAAAATTGAAGTGGTCATGTAAAGACATCAACAAGGTTTGTCAAAATCAAATCAAGCTTAAATAAAGTGGAAAATACAAGAGAAATGAAGAAGGAACAAGTTTGAGCAAAAAATGCATTCCGGAGGGTATAAATGACTTTTTTCGGAGCTGAAACTTCGAGAAACATATCCATGGAGTCGAGGGGGTTAAAATGGAAGAAAAGTTGGGAGAAGTAGTTTTCATGAATTTTGCTACGCACCACTTACGGACCCAGTAGCT
This sequence comes from Cornus suecica, assembly GCA_963922005.1. Taxonomy (NCBI): domain Eukaryota; kingdom Viridiplantae; phylum Streptophyta; class Magnoliopsida; order Cornales; family Cornaceae; genus Cornus; species Cornus suecica. The sequence goes on along the minus strand of OY998238.1, from coordinate 37,510,302 downwards.
AAAAGTGCCTAGAAAGTGTCATTTTAACGCCCTGTCTACGCCCATCAGAATTAGGTCTACGTGCCACCCGCAGAGGGCTATGCGCCGCACATAGGGCACTACGGGCCATGCGTAGGTGGGACTGCGAAGTTTAGTTGGGAAATCTCAATTTTATCCTTGACTTAAGATCTTTTGATGTGGTTGCGATTCCTACACTGTGATACACGTGATATATACATATTATACACCAGGTCAAAGGGTTTTGCTCAGTTTAGTGTGAAATTATGAGAAATGGCAACATTAGGGTTTTCATCACCTTTCTCTATAAATAGGAGAAGTCTCTACAGAATTGGGTGTGGTTTGTTTTTAGAGCTTTTGGTGAGATTTGAGCAATTCTTCTACAGTTCATATTCTTCTACAGAGAGAGAGATAGAAAGAGAAATTTGTTGAGTGATTATATATATTCTAGTTCTCTCTTAGGGTTTATTCAATTGTGCTTCTACATCGATGATCTTATGCACAATTGGGTGACTTAGATTCTGGAAAAATCAACACACCATCGATTACAACGAGGTTGCTTTGATCCGTTGAGAAGCGGAGCCGTCTGAGTGCGGAGATCGGAGCAGGAGGCTTCGTGGTTATTTGATCCATTGAGAAGCGGAGCCGTCAGAGTACGGAGATCAGAGCAAGAAGCTTCGTGGAGCGCGAGTGGATTTAGAATTTCAGACGACGAGTGGAGAAAGGCAGATCATGAGTGATTTGTAAGTCAAAGCTTCATAGAGTTTGTATACTTCTTGATTCACAGTGCATCGATACCCGAACTTATCCGTGATTTTTACTTCAAGTTTTTCCAAGGTTTTTGATAGGTGCTCAATATTGTCCATTTTAAGCCCCTATTTTGCATTTGTTACGTCTTTTCATTTCGTTATCTGGTATTTTTAAGTTGTTTGTGTGCTTAAGTGTGTTCAAGAAGCTTAATGAATAAAAAGAGCTAACTTTGGTGAATTAACTAAAGATGCGTTCATTTCTATCCAAGAGGAGAGCTTAAGAGGTGTTTTCAAGAGAAAAATGGCTTCCGGAGGGCAAAAATGTCATTTTTTCCGAGCTTTAACTTCAAGAATCATGAGAAGAGAGTCGAGGGGATGCAAAGAGCACAAATATTAAAAAGATTTGGTTTCGAGGGGTTTGTTACGCATGAGCTACGCTTACGACAATTAAAAAGTGGATAGAAAATGTGTTTCTACACTTGTGACAGAAACAAAAACAACATGAAAAATGAGAGTAGCTACGCTTCAAGTGTAGCTGGTCCTACGCCCTAGGCGTAGGGGCCTGGCGATTTTAAAGATGCTGACATTCCTGCTTTGCCTCGACTTGTTCTCCCTTGTGGCGGCTGCGACTTCTCACCTCAATGCACGTAATTATACACACATATACATCATAATATAGGATTTTGACTAAGTTGTTTGTAAACTTACCAAAAAGGGCGACCATTAGGGTTTCCCTCGGCTTAGTCTATAAATACCAAGTTTTATATCAGTTTGGGATAGTTTTTTCACACGTTGAAATTTCAGAGCAGACTTTGGAGTTATATATCTTTTGAAGAGGAGAAGCCATAGAAGACCGAGAAATCCGGAAAAAATAACCATGGTGGTTGATTCTATATAAAAATGTAGTATTTTTCAACCATGAGCGACTAAACCGGTATCTAGGATTTTTTAGCAAAATCGTAGCCAAGTAATGTAGTTCTTTATTTGTTTTCAATTGTAACAAGGGGAAACTGTGACTATACTGTGATGATTGTTATAGATGAATGATCGTTTTGATTTCTATACATAATTTTATATTTGTTCTAAATTCTTGTCTTAGATGGAATAAATATATTGTTCTACTCAATCATGATTATTCACTATAGGCTGGAACTCGGATGCTTAATCCATGATTTTCTACACAATGGTTCTTAACACTTGAAACCCTAGGTTTACACAGGCCATGCCTCAACGAGATGGTATAGACATGCTTAGATTTAATTTCATGCTATAAGAGTAGATTAGAGTAAAGTAGTTTGCATGTACTAGTCATACTCTATCCAGAAATGGGTTGTAGCAAATCCGGTTGACGATATCTCTTTGGGGGTCATATTCGACTATTTACTGTATGACCTGATTCACAATTATAGATCGCCCTCTTGCAATTGTTCAAATTGAGAACTATGTTATGCAGTTAGTGGTGGAGCGATGAAAACTCTAGTTTTCTATTTCTCTTGATCAAACTATGAATTTAATTATCAATTTACTTGTTTTCTTAGTTTAATTCTTGAAATCAAATTCAAACACTTTTTCAAAGATAACTCAATACTTTTGAATTGCTGAAGTGAATAAACAAGTCCTTGTGGGTTCAACATTCCCCTTCTAAAGCCATTTTTATATTACAATTGAATCGTGCGCTTGCGAATAGGTAAAACCTAGGTAGTCGTAAATGCGTTGTTTTAACCACTATTTTTGTCACCCCTGACTACACATCAGTTTTCCACGTAAAAATCTCTATGTCTTGTTATTATTTATTTTCTGCACTTATATTCATGATTTCTTCATTTAATATGTTTAGAGAATTAGTGGTTTTGACTTATTAAAATTGAATTTTCGCTAGATAATTTTAATTGATCATAAAATTGACAAAAAACCTATTCATCCCCCTCTAGGATATTTTCAATAATCGTCTAGGTACTTTCACACAAAAAATGAAACATGTGGGAAACTCATGCTTAATAAACACACAACTAGGTCTGTAAAAAATTACCTGACTCCAATTAGGCAAAAATGGTTGTATATGTTGAAAGCTTGTAAAAAGAATTCTTTGATAGCCAACAACCTGTATGAAAAAGGTAACCAAAGTAATAATTATGAATTAACCTCTAAAACATTACACAAATAGGGTGTTAATGTGCACCTCACTTTGGGAGTTGAAAGCCATTGGGTGAGAGCAAGCTAGAACCTATGAAACATTTCTTACTGTTGTTGTTGCCACCTTTTTTGCCTTTTATTCGCTTCACCAAGCAACTCTTTACCCTACCATATGTAACCCCTTTTGGCCTCATACGAGGGGGATCCATCACCACATTCCCAACATCAACTGTGCTATTTACATCATTCCCAATATCAACTCCATCGGAACTATAACTATCCATCATATTCCTTGTTTTTATCTTACTAACTTCTTGTACAATTTGGTCTAAATGGTGATTCGCAACTAATATCGTCTCCTCATCATATGCACATAAACTCATTACACCAAAAGCTTTGCACATAAGCTTGTTCAAAATATGGTCTTCGATGATGTTACCTTATTTTCAAGTGGCACAACACACTCATGAATGATAATACCTTCCTTTACACCTTTTCAATATGTTTTCACTTGGAATTTTTTGAAATACATTAAGGTTCAATACTCTTAAACCATTTCGACATAGCAAACCTAAAGATTCAAACATTTTGCAACTATAATGAATAGTAAAATTTGCATAGTGAAATTTTACATTATGTTCCCTTTGACAACCCAAGGCTTTCAAAGTGTAAATGAGAATTGTTCCAACAGACTCAACTCAGATAACCTCTTCATTCACTGCTTTTAAGAACTCATCTTGAAAATTTTGAAAAATGGTATGTGTATACACCTGGGACGCATGGATCAAAATGCCATTATTAGGTATTAGCAAGTGAGGTTTACCTCTAGCACATGCAAAATCATCCTTCAATTCAAGTTCATGCATCCGACTTTCATTTTCTTCATAATGCTGCACAAATTCAGTAAGAGTCATGGTCTTACAAGCAATATGTTGAAAAATATTATTTGTACTCTCACTTCTTTGTGTCGATCTAATGTTTGCGGAGAATGTATCACGACTAAAAGCTGGGCACCATTTCTCAAGAAGGTTATACAATTTACTCAACCATCTATTCCCGTTAATATCATGTTCCTCATTCATCTTTCCCCATATCAACTCGAATTCTTCTTCTGTTTCAAAGCCAAAAAAGAGCTTTGTAAACCTATCATTGAACCTTGGATTTGCAAATAAATAAGAAATGTTTTGGGCTACATTTTTTGAGATATGCCATGTACATAGGCGTTGTTGTGTGTTCGGTAACACCTTCCTTATAACACTTGCCATTGCCCCATCTTGGTCCGTGAAAATTGTTTTAGGAGACTTATTTCCTATCGCCTCTAAAAATGCTTCAAATAACCACACGAAAGAAGCTGTGGTTTCATTCAATAAAAAAACACAACCAAATAATACATTCTTTCGGCGATGATTCACTCTAACAAAAGGAGCACAAATCAAATTGTATTTGTTCGTACGGTATGTGGTATCAAATATTACAACATCTCCAAAATATTGATAATCCAATTTGGACTAACCATCTCACCAAAAAAAATTTGTCATTCGATTTTGGTCATTCATCTGAACTGTGTAAAAGAACATTGTATTTTCTGATTGTTTTCTCTTAAAATAACTACTTATACTTTGAGCATCCCCTACTTCAATTGATTTTGATTTTTCAAATTGTAAAAAATTATGACAATCACGTTCTGTGAACCCGTCACACCCTAAATTTCCAAAGACTCCCGAAACCGGGACATCCGAGGAATCCGGGTAGTGATCCATAAAATGAGCGACCGATTAAGGTCCTAAAGAATCATGAAATTAATGGAATATTATTAATGACAATAATTCCCATACAAAACCAAGCGGAAGCTAAACCAAATGATACCCAAAACACATTGAGGTGCCAAAAGAATACATATATACAACGATGCACTGATACCAAATATACGAAAGGGATAGGCTAACAAACTGTCTCCCAAGAAATACAATATATACGGTCCCAATACAGAGAACAAGCAAATGAAACAAAACGACCAACTCTACGTATTAACGTCCCAAATCCTGCAACAACATCAGTGTCACGAGTCATCCCGTACTCCAAGTTGTCCATAGCCGAAACATTTCCCACAAATTGGTGGTGTAAACCACCAGGCATACCATTGCCGGGGTGAACTCATTCAGCCCCGTAGGAGAAAGGAATCGTAACTGTCACATCCTACGACCGTTCAAGTCGAGTGCGAACCAACCCGTGTATATGTATCTACCCTAGGTCAGTCAAATATCCCATATGATATTCACGCCAATACAAGACCCCGGAAATACATCCCCCTAGTCCCCTACCATGCATTAACAAATAGGGCAACTAACACATAGTAAAACTATATCACAACATGTAATAACTCACACCTATATATATATACATATAGAGATATACAACCAATACCATATATGTAGTATAGACCCCCTCATAGATCACTACAACTTGTCCTCGTCAGTCCCACATGGACAATCAACACAACACCATCACCACAACACTATCACCAAATCACGAGAGAAACACTCCTATTCATAACACTCTAGGATGTATAACACTCACACTTCCTAGGCCATAAGTGTACTGAGCTCCAAAATCTCAAATCAGTATAAACTCATACTATCAATCACTTCACATGTCACTACCGACATCCGTAAACCCAACACAGGGGTAAAACATTCACATCAACCATAGGGAAGTCACAAAGGTTGTTGAACCACGAAAAGAAGTGAAAATGATTGAATAATCCATCACACTGACCACTCAAAGGTCACATGTTCATCCAAGGGTAAAATGGTCATTTCAAGGGCAAAGATGTACTTTCAAAGTTTACCCCACCTATTTGGACATAGGTTAAACAATAGAAACAAAAAAAATCGAATTCAAAGCCTGAAGCGAGAGATATGAATTTTTGAAAAAGGCATCGGACAACGCCGACCCAACTAGAAAGTTAAAGTACCCCTCTTTCACCAAGGGTAAAATAGTCATTTAAAGTGAAAATAAATGATTTTAAATTTTATATCAAATACTTGGACATAGGACATACACTAGAAATAAATGGTACCTCAATCAAAGCCACGAGATGAGAGATATGCATTTTTGAAAACGGTATCGAACAACGCTGATAAAAAAAGAAAGCAGAAGTACCCCTCTTTCACCAAGGGTAAAACAGTCATTTAAAGTTTAAATAAATTATTTCAAATTTTATGTACAAATTTTGTACTTAGAACAAGCCATAGGAATAAATGAGACCTCAATCCGAGTTACGATATGAGAGAAATAAAGTTTTGAAAATCAGGAAAAATCCACCCAAAGCAGACCCAGTCGATTGGCTAGTTCACCCAGTCGGCTGCTTGATGCCCCAGTCGACTTGGCTCAATGACCCAGTCGAATGGGTGAGATAGAGAGTTCCAAAATCTTTACGGGAAATAGCTTGGTTTACCTAGTCGATTGCCTAGAAGGGGCCAGTCGACTGCTTAGACTAGAAACCTCAAAAATGACTTCCAAACAACTTCAAAGCCTTAGGAATCATGAGACAAAGTCCTCAAATCATTTAGGAACTTTAGAAATGAGAAACTATCATTTAATATCGATTTAGTTTTATCAAAAATACTTTTTTGAAAATCTGTAAAACTAACCGTCTTGCCGGGGGGTCTCCGTTTTGTACACCACCGACTTTCAAAAGTCAAAATCTTTTATTTCTTGATTTTAAAACCATTTGAAAACTCAAATTTTTTGTCAGCTTCACGGGGGTAGGCGAAAATAAGTTTTTCACTTAAAGACCGAATAGACTTAAATACAAGTGTTATGAAAAATCTGTTTTCGGGAAACAAACCGAACACCAGGAAAAACCAAATGACTTTAGAGAAGCTCAAATGAAGCAAGGAAATGACGAACCCAGGTAAAAAGGCAACTCAAAGGGAAGGCAAGTGACCATATTCAAAGGCACTAACTCTAATCCGACCGTGCCTAGTTCCACATCCAAATCTCTAAACTCCACAATGACTTACTCAAGAATGTCCACATCTTCAATGACATTCCTATCCTTAAGATCGCTAAGGGAACCTAGTGGTCGTTGCCACGGAACCAACTAGTTTCAATTCAAGAACCTTTTCCGATTCTTTCAAACCTCAATTTCACATTCGAAACCACATCACCTAGGTTTTTAACAATATCACATGACCATCACTACACAATCAACTCGGTTTACTCATAACCTCATCTATCAAAACCAAAACATCAATACCACCATTGATGCCACGTTGCTACACCAATGCTAACTTAGATCACAAAACCATAACCCGCCTTCTCAAGACTTTAACTCGTTTCAACTTCAATAGCCACAACCGACTTTACTTCTTACAAGAAAGTCCCTAAACCAACTCATATCACCCCCTAAGGTATATAAGCACATAACAACAAGTATAAGCATTTATCTCACTTTATACTTTAAACAAGACACGCAAAAAATATTTTTACATCCTTCCATTTCACTTGAGCATTTTAATAACAAATGAATTTGTATACATCAAAATTCACATTAAACATTCTCCTCAATGACATAGTGTAATATCATGATACACATGTCAACATAAATCGCATATTAGCAATCTCAAATGCAATGTGACTCACACACCTCTTGGTACTCACGCTACCACACCACCCTACTCTAAGGGTCAACATAATCATTCTCTAACCATTCACTTTTTGAGGATACACGCTCAAGAATAAAGGTAGATTTATCGTACCGTTCTTCCTAAGTGCTTTTGACACTTACACTTTTAACAAAGAAGACGTCAAACACGACGCGGTCGTGAACCTAGGATTTGAAACATGTCCTCCCCCTAGCGTCTACGTTTCTCAAAAAATCAGCTGACGTGCTTGTAAGTTTTGGATAAATTGTTTATTGGCCCAAAAATCTTGTTTTACAAGCTTATGATTCTTTTTGTGTAAGTTTTGGATTATGGGCTTCTTTACATTCTATTGGATTGTAGTTTGTGAATAAATTTTGTGTATTTTATGAACTAGATTGATTTTTTTGATACAGGGAATTAGTAGCTCTCTTCTTATTTTCAGTTTAGTAATATTATTGGTTTATTTATTTATTTGTGATGGGTGAATCAGTGAATGTGGTACTTATGCCCATGGATGCATAGGACGTAGTTGTTAGGTTTTTATATACTGGTTTAGCATGGATCTTCTATGACTGTAGAATTGTTTCATTAAGCAATATGGGTTTTCATAATATTGGGAATTCAAAGGTTTGTACTTCTTGTTTGATTGTTCATTGAATTTCAGATTCTTTGGGGCTTTTAGCTTAAAAAATTGATCTGGATTATTAAGGAACTGTATAGGAAATCTCAAAATCAGGTTAATCAACACTAGTATGGTTCAGGTTTATTGACTATGGAATGTCTTTGTTTTCGATTTTTGGAAAGCATTAAGTGTGCAATTATTTTCTAGTAGGAACTGTTATCATTTGTAATGCAGCTAATTTTACAGTCCTAAACATCTCCCATTTTTTTTTTCTATAGTTATTGTTTGACATGTTCATATAGTCCTTGCAAAAAGAATTCATGCTGACAGTAAAGTTATGAAAAGGGTTTTTGCTGAGTAAATGTTCGACAGGGATAAGGAGTCATTGTTGAAAACCAAAAATGTTTAATAACATTTTAAACGATTTATCCAAAACTTACACAAAAAGGGTCAGTTTTTATCCCTGTTTTCTGTTTGAACCTCAGGCTATTCATTTTATTGTCTTTATCTCATTGTAGTGTTCGGTGCTGTGATAGAAATTTCAACTTCTTAGAAATGTGACATATGCTTGTTTCAATATGAGGGAAACAAACAAGAATCCAATGGCTAAAGCAAGGGGCATGGAATTGAAACCTAGCTATTGGGAGGTGAATATTTTGGCAATGAGCCTTTACCAAGACCGGAAATGCGCATGAAAGTAGTTGGGGATGGTGCTGGAGCAAGTGTTGCATGGCCATCTTCTCGAGTAAGTGATTAAAATTTGATCTTGCATGAATTGGCTGCATTATTTTGTGTTTACTTTGCAAATGGTATGTCGATAAGTTATTTGGAATTGATACCTTATCTCCGGTTTTGGCTAACCATCTATTGGGATTGATACCTTATTTACCGTTGAATTGCATTTCGCTTATTGAAATTCATGGATTGATGTTAATAGTTATTGTTTATGCTTTTCAAGCCTGGAATGCAGGAATCTGCAATATACAGGTGTGTGCCAGTGTGTATTAATAGATATGGGCACGCCCAATTTCTGCAATTTGGATACAGGGAAAATTGAGGAGCTGGAAAATCATAGGGTTAGGATCTTTATGAAAGAAGTTTTTCTAGAATCCAAATATTTTAAAAAAGAAGAAGAAAATCAACCTAATATGGTGTAATAAATCAATTAGATTAAGTTAAGTGAAATTTTGTTGTTTGAAGTCACCAAAAATATATTTGAAATGTAATTGATTTGATCTTCTTATGCTTTCTGGGCGTTTTATAGATTGCCTAGAATAGCTTGATCATCCTTGATGTTCTGACAATTTTTTCTTTTGTCATATTTTTTTTTCCGTAGGTTCTGACTTAGGCATGAGAAGGACTTGTACATTTATTTTCTTATTAGTTTTTGTAATAGTGAATGATTGACTTACAAAGACATTTATTGTAAAGAAATATTCTTTTATTGTAATGAATTAGATTGATGTTGAATAATATATTTTTTTGGTACAATATTTAAATAGTGGATGTATATGTTATATTGTAGGTCAACAAGCTCACCAAATGAAGCTGTAAAAAAAAAACGCATGACTGCCACTATAGGGTGTCATTATAGGTTGTTGTATATTGTTTTATTTTTGTACTTTTAGATGACAGATAAAACTATTGTTATAGATATAAAAATTGTTGTTTTTTCATGTAAAAATATTTGGCCTATAGTCCAAAAACTTTTAGCAACGGGACTTTAGGCGACAACTTGGATGTCTGTCGCTAAGCTGTCACAATAGCCTATAATGATCGTCACTAAAACTCTTATTTCTTGTAGTGAACAAAGAAGTTACTTTGTTGACTTGCTATTCAAGGAGATTTCTTAAACAAAATTTATGGGGTGCGTTTGGAAAGCCTGTTTTTTGTATTTGTTTTCTGTCTTCAAATATAAAAACTGTTTTTGTATTTGTCTTTGTTTTTTTCAGCAAAAAACAAAAAACAAAAAAACGTTTGGATAAAAATTTGTATTGAAAAATAAAATGGTATTGGTGGGTGGCGGTGGTGGCAGACGGTGACCGGCGGCAGCAGGGGGCGGTGGTGGTGGGTGACTGGCGGCGGGCGGAGGCGACGGCGGTGGGGGCCGGCGGCGACCGGAGGTGGTGGGGGCCGACGGCGGCGACCGGTGGCGGGGGGTGGTAGTGGTTGGTGGCGGCGGCAGTGGGGGCGGTGGTGGAGGTGGTACCCTAAACAGTGAAAAAACTCAAAAAACAACTAAAAGTTGTATTTGGTGTTTTCACCACTTTTACACACCATTCACAGAAAACAGTTTTCTTGGGAAAAAAAAGTGAACAGTCAACGCGTTTGCCAAACGTGTTTTTTTTTTAACTCGGTGAACAGTAAAAAAACAAAATTTGTTTTTCCGTATCCAAACGGACCCATGATGTTTTTACTCACTTTTAGAATTCTACATTTTCTCAATGCACCCTAAATAAAGAAATGAAACTTCTTTAATTAAGCCAAAAGCAAGACAAACCTAAAAATGGAAACAATCTGAATAATGAGTAACAAGTTGAATCATTGAATGGAGTCAAAAAAGGAACGAGAAGAAGGGTAAGAAATTATATTGAAACCTTCGATTATAACTCTTCTGATTTTGAGGTGTTTCTTGACGAATTTATTTTATCAAATGTCAGTTTTATGCATGTCTTTAAAGATGCAAATTTTGTACTAGTTGTGTTCCTAGTGTTAAAGCAGAAAGTGAAGATGCAAATTTTAGTCTCGCAAACCATCATTTATTTTGGATCAAATTCTAAATGGATCTTTCAAGTCAAGAAAATGGTGCAATGGGTGGTGCCTTTTAGTCCCAAGAGCCATCATTTATTTTGGGTCATGTCCCAAATGGAAAGAAATAGATACATTCTCATATCAAAAGTAATCTATGGTTATCTACACCAACTATAATTGCTAGTGGATATTATTGCTTTGTTTTATTATAGTAATTACTTTATCTAAATTAATCCTATCTTACCAATCATATATTGGTGTAGATGAATTTTATAGTAAGTGATGAGCAAAAAGATCATTACTCCTTTACCTACACAAAATAAATAAATAATAGAGAGAAGCTAGAGCACATTGAAAACCAATCTGGAGCAGCCAAAGCAGAAACAAACAATTGTACAGACAATAAACTACCTACCTCAACAAGACAACAAGAACTTCAGAATATATATAACAACGTCTGGACCAAAATGTTAGGATGAATTTGCAATTTACTACTCACACAACACAATCACACACAACAGAACACAAGAAATTATACGTGGTTCGGCCCAAAAATGACCTACGTCCACGGAGCACACAACTTTCACTGGAGAAAAGATTTACAAATACTCTCTACACTCTTTCTCTGTTTTTCACTCTTTGTTGTGGGTTGTTTAGATTACAGATTTGAAGCCTCTATTTATAGTAGAGGGCGAGAGGAAGAAGCCAAAATTTGCTGCCCCAAATTTCTTCTCGTCGGTGCCTAAATTTCCTCCATTTCGGCCGTGAAAGAATTGTGTAGATGGCAGAAGATCTTGGCGTGCGATTCTGAAAAACATGGGCGGCGCCGTTTTTGACTTCACACCAACAATCTCCCACTTGGAGTCAAAGAACGCTCCATCTGTTATTAATGAATAGTTGTGTGCTCATTTCCGTCTTCAGTCTCGAAGACTAACTGAAGTTGAACATAGCTTCAGTTTCTCTGTAGTTACTGTCTTGGTCAGCATGTCCGCTGGATTCTTGCTACCTTGGATCTTCTCAAGTGTCAGCACCCCATCTTCCAATAATGATCTGATAAAGTGATAACGAAGTCCAATATGTTTGGTCCTCGAATGAAATGCTGAGTTCTTTGCCAAATGTATTGCACTTTGGCTATCACTGTGCAAAACATTTGTCTCTTACTTGAATCCTAATTCTGCTAACAGACCTTGTAACCATATCATTTCTTTGCTGGCCTCTGTCACAGCTACATACTCTGCCTCTGTTGTAGATAACGCTACAATCTTTTGTATATGCGAAACCCAACTAACTGCTGTAGTACCTACTGTAAAAATGTACCCAGTAGTACTTCTTCTGTGATCTATCTCTCCAGCAAAATATGAATCTACATAACCATGTAGCTTCACTTCTCCTTTTCCGAAACAAAGACATTTGTTCGTGGTACTTCGTAGATATCTTAATATCCACTTTACTGCTTCCCAATGCATCTTTCCTGGATTGGACATAAATCTGCTAACAGCTCCCACTGCATATGCAATATCCGGTCTTGTGCATATCGTGGCATACATCAAACTTCCGATAGCTGAGGCGTAAGGTACCTTAGCCATGAAGTTTTTCTCTTCGTCTGTCTTGGGAGACTGGTCCTTGGATAGTCGAAAGTGACTAGCCAATGGTGTGCTAACTGGCTTAGCATTACTCATGTTGAACCTTTTCAGAATCCGTTCAACGTAGTCAGCTTGAGACAACTGCAAGATACCCTTTTGCTTGTCTCTGTTGATTCTCATCCCAAGAATCTGCTTCGCTGCTCCCAAGTCTTTCATCTCGAACTCATTTGATAGCTGCTTCTTCAATTTACTGATTTATTCAAAATCAGACCCAGCTACTAACATGTCATCGACGTAAAGTAGGAGGATGATATAGCTTGTGTCAAACCTCTTGAAATAGCAGCAATGGTCAGCGTTCCTTTTGTTGTAGCCATGTCTCTGCATAAACCCATCAAATTTCTTGTACCACTGCCTTGGTGCTTGTTTTAAGCCATACAAGCTTCTTTTCAACTTGCACACAAGTTTCTCTTTGCCTCTGACTGAGAAACCCTCCGGTTGCTGCATGTAGATCTCCTCCTCTAGGTCACCGTGGAGGAAAACAGTTTTGACATCTAACTGCTCTAGGTGCAAATCTTCCGCTGCAACAATGCTGAGAACTGAACGAATGGTATTCAGTTTTACAACCGGGGAAAAGATGTCGGTGTAGTAGATTCCTTCCTTCTGCTGAAAGCCTTTGACTACGAGCCTTGCCTTGTGTCTCTTGGAACCATCATGTTCCTCTTTGACCCTGTACACCCATTTGTTTTGAAGAGCTTTCTTTCCAGTCGGCAACTTGGTTAGCTCCCATGTTTTATTGGAGATAAGAGATTGCATCTCATCTTTCATCGCAAGCTCCCACTTGCTGGCATTTGCCTCTTGACATGCCTCTTCATAGCATTCAGATTCTCCTCCATCAGTGAGCAACAAGTAATTCATGTATTTCCTGTTCGGCACATGAGGTAGGGAGGACCTTATAGGTTCAGGAATAGGAGTTGGAGACTGCGGTTGATCATTCCGTTGTGCATTGCTCTCTGCACTAGGTTCCTCTAGCTGAAAACTCTCAGCTGTCTGTTGTGCCTCACTGCTGTCTGGAACATCATCCAACTCGGCATACACAGGATCTCTCTATGCTGAATCACTGAAGGTTGTTGTGTGTCTGTCCTTGTACATTACTTTTTCATTGAATACTACATCCCTGCTTCGGATCAGCTTCTTGTTTTGGTCATCCCAGGTCCGATAACAAAGTTCATCCTCGCCGTATCCAATGAAAGTGCATTTTTGTGATTTCGGATCAAGCTTGCTCCTAGCATGATCACTGATATGCACATATGCAACACAACCAAAAACTTTCAGATGTGAAAGTTTTACCTCTTTGCCGCTCCATACTTCTTCTGGTATTCTGAATTCCAATGGTACTGATGGACCTCGATTAATCAGGTATGCAGCTGTATTGATTGCTTCTGCCCAGAACTGCTTCGGTAATCCTGCCTTTATCCGCATGCTTCTCGCTCTCTCAGTCAATGTACGGTTCATTCGTTCTGCTACGCCATTCTGTTGTGGTGTACCTGGCACAGTTCTTTCCAATCTGATACCATTCTCATAGCAGAATCTTTTAAATCCGGTGTCTTCATACTCGCCACAGTTGTCTGATCGTAGCTTCTTTATCTTCAAGCCTGTCTCATTCTCCACCATGGCTTTCCATTTCTTGAACACATCGTACACCTCAGATTTATGCTTCAAGATATAAACCCATACCTTCCGAGAATGGTCGTCGATGAAAGTCACAAAATAAGACTTTCCGCCAAGAGATGAGACATTTGTCGGCCCCCAGACGTCAGTGTGAACTAGCTCAAGCTTCTCCTTTCTGAGGGTTCTGCCACTCTTTTGGAAACTCACCCTCTTCTGCTTACCGAGGATGCAACTCTCGCAGAAGTCGATATCAATTGATTTTAGGTCTGCTAGTTTCCCCTTCGAGTGCATAATCTTAAGCCCCTTTTCACTTATGTGACCTAGCCTCTGGTGCCACAGGTTCTGATCATTTTTGCTTTCTGCAACTGCTATTGACATGCTAGCACTGGTAGTTGTGTAGAGTGTACCATTCTTCTTTCCACGTGCCATTGTCATAGCTCCCCTGGAAACCTTCCAATCTTCATTGTTGAAGGTTGTCACATAACCTTCACTCGCCAGCTGGCCTATTGAGATCAGGTTCTTCCTCAAGTTTGGAATATGCCTCATATCCTTTAACTTCCATACAGATCCATTAATCTTGATCTGTACATCGCCCTTGCCAACAACGCTGCAGGGTTGATCATCTCCAAGATAGACCTTTCCCAGGTCACCTGGTATATAGCTCTCAAAGAGCTCTCGACTTGAGGTGGCGTGAAATGATGCTCCAGAATCTATCACCCAAGATTCTGACTTGCTCTCCAAAGAGCATATCAGTGCATCATTTGATTCTTCCTCTGAGACAATGTTTGCCTCCGTCTTGTTCTCCGGTTCCTTTTTCTGAGATCTGCACTGGTGTTTGTAGTGACCAGTCTTGCCGCAATTCCAACATTCAACTTCTTTGAAATTCTTGGGTTTCCGAGATTGTGATCTTCCATTTCTAGACTTGGAACGACCACGTCCATAGCCTCCACCTTTCTTTCGATTTGAACTTCTGCCTCTGCTTTCAACATTTAATGCCGAGCTACTGGTAGAAGAGTCTGACGTCTGTCTTCTGATCTCTTCTGTGAGTACCATACTCACCACGGAATCATACTGCAGCTTTTCTTTCCCTGAAGAGCTACTGATCGCAGCCACTGTGCCGCTCCAACTCTCTGGTAATTGGCTTAGAACTAAAGCCGCTTTCATTGCGTCAGAGATTGGCATATCAACTGATTCCAACTACCCAACAATGTCATTAAGAACATTAATATGTTCACTGACCTTTCCATTTTCGGACATCTTCAGATTAACCAATCTTTTGATGAGATGTACCTGGTTTGCTGCAGACGGTTGTTCGTACATATTAGAAAGAGCGTCCATGAGAGATCTCGCCGTCTTTTCATTTCTAATATTGAAGGCTACTGATTTGGACAAGGTCAGTCTGATTGTGCCGAGAGTCTTCCGATCGAGAATTTTCCAATCCTCTTCTTTCATCGTCTCTGGCTTCGCTCCTTCCAACGGTAGAAATAAATTTTTCTGAAATAACAAATCCTCGATTTGCATTTTCCAGAAAGCAAAATTTGTACCGTCAAATTTATCGATCATGGTTGACTTGTCTTCTGAAGTTGATGTCATTGCTCCACAAAAATTATTTTGTGAATAGTACCGTATCTGGAACAGTGCCGGATGAATAGTGACTGAATATATATATATATATATATATAATTTCGAAATTCACAAAATAAATTACAATATATATATATATATATATATATATATATCTCCCACCTTCGGCCGAAAGTTAAAACACCATATACACCACCTTTATAAAAAACAAATTATTGTCCCCCACTTTTCTTTTGTTTATAATTTCTTTTTCTTTCACCACACCCTCCACTCTCACTTGTCTCCCACACTTTGTCAACTCACTTTTTTTTTCTTTACAAACTTTGATACACTCCCACAGACAACACTCTCTCAAATTTTCGGTGAGTCTTTCATTCTCCAAAAACAATAAACAAACTTTCCTCTCCTTTTTACCCAAACTCTATCTATATATACTATATATATATATTACGAATATATAGATAGATATATATTAGGAAGCTCTGTTATTTTCACAAACAGAGGAGTTTGCTTACAAAGAGGGAGCCAACGGCGGGCGGCGGAGTGGTCAGCAGAGACTGGAGCAGAGCCACGGCTGGTCAAGTTCAAGAGAGCAACCGTCGTCTTGAGGCAATTCACACAAAAGCGGTGGATGAGGCAGTGGTTGACCGATCTGGTCGTGTCCTCACAGTGGTGGAGGATTTTCTCGGTGAGTAAATAACCCCTAACCTATGCTCTGATACCAATTGTTAGGATCGATTTGCAATTTACTACTCACACAACACAATCACACACAACAGAACACAAGAAATTATACGTGGTTCGGCCCAAAAATGACCTACGTCCACGGAGCACACAACTTTCACTGGAGAAAAGATTTACAAATACTCTCTACACTCTTTCTTTGTTTTTCACTCTTTGTTGTGGGTTGTTTAGATTACAGATTTGAAGCCTCTATTTATAGTAGAGGGCGAGAGGAAGAAGCCAAAATTTGCTGCCCCAAATTTCTTCTCGTCGGTGCCAAAATTTCCTCCATTTCGGCCGTGAAAGATTTGTGTAGATCTTTCGATGGCAGAAGATCTTGGCGTGCGATTCTAAAAAACATGGGCGGCGCCGTTTTTGACTTCACACCAACACAAAACAGATGGAAGAATGATTATCCTTCTGATTAGCAAGGTGAAGAGATAATTTGGGGCTGAGTATCAAAGTTCAAATCCAAATGCACCAGCACTTGTTCGAGGGCCTTGAAAGCTTTTCCTGACCAAATTCAGCTCACGTTAGGCGTCAGTTATGTCCATCATGTCATGTGGTGACTCCATGGAGCATGCAACTCCGACCTTGATCATTGACAACACACACTCCGTTCTGATGTCATTTCTTGATTCATCAGCAACCTCATATCTATTCGACAGTGTTGCCAGCAGTTCATCATTAGCGATGTCCAGAAGTATTGGATCTACAATGTCCATAACACGGTCAGGCAAAGCCATCCTAGCAAAGTTATGAAGGTTAAGACCTCCCTCAAACATATTGTCAGTAGGTCTTTTCCTGTCATTATCTCAAGTACCAAGATCCCGTAACTGTATACATCCCCTTTTGTTAACACTTTGCTTCCCATACCATATTCTGCCAATCACGAAATTAGTGACAATAAAGCATTTTTTTTGTTGACAAATATAGAAAATTATAAGCACTTAACATAGGAGTTTATAGGCTAAAAGGTTGTGGTGTCTTAAGTGTATCCGTGAAACACATAAAGCAAGAAAAGCTAAATAAAACGAAAAAAAAAAGTGTTGTGCGTGCTTACCTGGAGCTGCATAACCAACAGTACCCTTTACTGCGATTGAACTGCTTTGTTTTGAATTTGCGAGTTGGTGAAGAAACCTCGCTAGCCCAAAATCTCCTACATGGGCAACCATGTCACTATCAAGTAGGACATTACTCGGCTTCAAATCACAATGAATTACTGGCATCTCACAATGATGGTGAAGATATTCGAGAGCACACAACACATCAATTGCAATATTTATTCTTTGAGCAAGGTTTAGGCTCTGAATTTGATTATTCTCTCCACTACTAGATCTCAGACTTGGATGCAACCAACTCTCTAGACTCCCATTCGACATGAACTCGTACACTAGAGCCTTAAAATCATTGCCTTGAAAATCAATGTTGGAGCAAGAAGTTATGATCTTTAACAGATTCCAATGTCTGATATTTCTCAAAGCTTCACACTCGATAAGGAAACTCTTGGAAGCCCCCCAACGTTGGAGGTCGAGTACTTTGACAGCAGCAATAGTTTCATTAGGATCAAGGATTCCCTTGTAAACAGAGCCATAACTACCCACACCAATCAAATTTGCTGAAGAGAACCTGTCAGTTGCTTTTTGGAGTTTTTCATAAGACACTTTCATTAAAGATTCCCTCAAAAGTATTTCACCCAAAGACTGAGCTTTTGTTTTCCTTTTAACCCAACAAATAAAAAAAGATAGCAGCATGGTAGCACCCAAAAGCGTGCACACTATCGAGATTACCAATATGCGAACAAGAGAACTTTTTTGTCTCTTCGATTCTTCAAATTTTCATTTTGGTAGTTGAAGTTTGGGTATGCCCCCACAAAGCCTTTTGTTTCCAACAACTGATACTGCACTAGCATTTGCGAAAACTCCTTCAATGGGTACATCACCCTCAAAATCATTGAAGGATAAATTAAGATTCTCAAAGGAAAAATTCACCAAGAATCTCGGAATCTGTCCGGACAAATTGTTCCTAGAAAGATCAAAGTTGAGAATACCTCACAAGGAACTGAATGAGTTAGGAATTGATCCATTAAAGAATTTTCCCCCCATGGAGAAGCTCTCGAGACTTGTGCAACTTGCAAGGCTATTCGGAATTTCTCCGGACAACTCATCCTCCGATATATCCAAGTTTGACAAGCTTTTTAGGTTTCCAACCTCTGAAGGGAGGGACCTAATCAACTGATTTCGAGATAGATTTAGTGCAATAGAAAGACTTGAAATTTCCAAAAAGTTGTTTGGGTATGGTGCCACTAAGATTATTTTGGGAAAGATCAAGTAACAACAGATTTTCACAATTTCCAAGACTCGAGGGTATGCTCCCCACTAAATCATTTTGATTCAAGTAGAGCTCTATCACCAATGACAGGTTTCCTATAAATACTGGAATTTCCCCAGAGAACATATTTTCAAGAAAAGATACCCGTCGTAATTTTTGAAGATCTCCTACAGTAGCTGGAATTGTACCAGTGAACTGATTCCCGTATACAAATAAAACATTTAAGTTGACAAGATTACCTATTTGATGCAGGTGGATCCGAGTCAGACGATGCCGAGCTGTCAGATTGTTCATTGATGGCGCTGGATTACCTGGAGAGGGAGGATCAGCGCAAGGATGGCAAGAAATCGTGATCTAGCCTAATTTGGGGCAGTTTCCGTGCATGCGTCGGTTTTTTGGCCATAACTGGAGCTACGAGTGTCGGATTTGCGCCCGTGACCCCAATTCGGAAAGCTATGCTCAGTGCACATCGTTTCGAGCCCCAAATCCGCCGTTTTCCTTTTTAAATCTTTAATTTTAGTTAATTTTTGCTATTTATGGTAATATTTTATTTGTCAATTAGGAGGTGATTCTGAACCCGATTTGTGCCAGATTTTTGGCAATCTTTTTATTTTTTTCCGTATTTTGTTTTGGTAGGACTTTTAGGGTTTTGCTATTTTTGGCAAAAATCCCATTAGGGTTCGATTTTCAACTATTTAAACCCGGCTTGTGGGTTGTTTTTTATTCATTCTTGATTATAAAAAATTATATAAAATTCCAGAGTGTTCTCTGAATTTTTGGGTTGAAATTCTCTTGTTTTTCCCTTGCAAAGTACCTATTGCATTAGCCTACAGAATAATCTCTATTCTGTCTGGCGTCACTATTGATGAAGGGAGTTCTCCATGGAAGAAATTTCCACCAAAGGCTAGATAATAAAATTGGTTCGAGAGATTGCCCACATAATTGGGTAAGAGGCCTCTAAATTGGTTACCACCGAAGTCTAACACGTTCAAAATGCTACAGTTAGCCAGAGAATCAATGAAATTCATTTCATTTAGCTCTTCACTTCCTAAATTATTATTATACAGAGTAATCTTGTCAAGATTCTTGTGGCCTCCAAAATTAACTTCTAATTTTCCATTGAAGTTATTGCGAGAAAGTTGAAGGCTTTTTAGTTGGGTACAATTGGATATCGAGAGTGGAATGAGTCCGGTAATGTTGTTGTCATACACTTGGAGGAGTTGAAGATTAGGGAACATCAGACCCAAGCTCGGCGAAAGAGTGCCATCAAGTTGGTTATTAGCCAAAGAGAAGATAGTTAGAAAAGAAAGATTGTAAATGGAAGAAGGGATTGTACCAGAGAGATTATTGCCACTAAACCCAAGTCTTTTCAGGTTTTTCAATTGACCCAAGCCATCAGGAAGATTGCCTGTGAAATGATTGTAAGCTGGAGATAATGTGTCCAAAGAAGTCAGTCTTCCAATGGATTGAGGGATTCCTCCTGTTAGGTGGTTGAAGTGGATGCCGAGATATGTGAGCTTTGATAAGGAACAAAGTCCTTGAGAAAGTTTTCCAACTAGCCTGTTCCATCCTACACCAAAATACATGAGGTTGGAGCAGTGGGATAAGTTGGCTGGAATTTCTCCTTCAAAGCTGTTGTTTGACAAGCTCAATATATGTAGCCTAAACAAACGACCAACTTGATGGGGGATTTTACCATGAAGGGTGTTGTTTTCGAGATTTAAAACCCGAAGGAAGCTCAAGTTTCCAACATCAGGGGACAATGTACCCACCATGCCTCTTTCATGTAGAATTATGCCGATAACTCTACGATGGCATTGACCACATTCAACACCTTCCCACTTGCAGAAATGAAAGGACTCATTCCATGAGCTCAAGACACCTTGAGGGTCGTGAATAATCTTCGACTTGAAGGCCAACAATGCAAGACGATCTGTCTCATTTTTGCCAATGGTTGCACTACTTGCAGTGGCACACATGATGATATGCAGCAATGTGACGAACACTAGGGATATAGTGCTTGTATTCTGAAGGAGTGGTGATGCATAATTGTACTCATTTTGAAAGGTGCAAAGAATGTAACAATGCAATGGGGGTTGGTTGTTAGTTACAAAGAATTGTATCGATATATATTAACGCAGCAAAGAAGAACTTTTCCCAGTCGTTTCTTTCTCCAATAATTAGCGGACTAAAATTTGGTTTACTAATTTTCTAAGAATTGGACGTAGGCATGTGGTGGTTATTGATTGTCATATTGTCGGCATTTTCAAAATTCTACTTACCCTGGAGGAACAACTTTGGAAAGTCTAAAGTCCTCCAAGTCTTTTGATAAAGACTCTACTTGAGGAACAACTTTGGAAATAAAAGTCTTCCAAGTCTCTTGATAGAGACTCTACTTTGACTATAAGACATTTTGGAAGTATTTTTTATTTTGAAAAGTTGACATTTTGGAAGTATTGAGAGAATACAAAAATACTATAATTGGAAGCAAGAAATTCCTAGATTTGGGATTAGCTTGGATTGTATTTCTGAAAATAATTTTTTATTTTTTGATAATAGGAAATCTGAGTACAAAAATTTGCTTGGTTGAGTTTTTTGAAAACAAAATTCAGTTATATAAATGACAATTTTCAGTTTTCAGAATTCTTAAGAATAATTTTTAGAAATACAAACAAAGCAAACTAAAAAACATTGAGGTATAAAAACGGAGCATAAATAGAAATAAGGCTTCTTCAAAATAAATTCATCAAGCTATTCATTTCAGTAATTATTTTTAATAATTTTGATTCCGTCCCTCTACGTGTTCATATCCAGGGTGTGGAAGAATGAAATTACTCATTTATGACTGATATTTTTCCGCTTAATAATCAAATTAGCGTTAATGCTAAATTACTGATCTACCCATAAAACAATCTCCAACAGTAGCTAAGCAGAGCGATAGGGGAGAGGAAAAGAGACAAATAGCTGATCTGGTTGCTTATATAAATTATATGCATACATAAATTATATATATATGCCAAGGAATTCCTTTTTGGAAAGTACTATGAAAGAATGAAGACTGTCTGCAATTGAATTACAATGTAAAATTTCGGCTCTCTGACTTTGAATTAAGGAGTGGCACCAATGATTCATTTACATTTTATTGGTATTATGGGGTTTCATCGTGATATCGGTTTATATCATGGTTGTGATAACGGTGTAACATAATAGAACAATACTACTCTTCGATCAAGTATCTATGTATCTCAAACTATGTAGCACGGATACGGATATGGGATGTAGATATGATACGATACAGATACGGGGATAGGACAAATCTCAAAATAATAGGATACGGGTACGGCAGGATACGGCAAATATATTTTTTCTCGAAATATATTCCGAAATATATATATTTTTTTGAAATATAAGGTGACAATGAACCAACTAAGCCTCTGAAGTTTAGGTCAATGCCGAAACCACTAGGACGTCCATGACTGCATTCAACACCTTACCACTTGCAGAAATGAAGGGATTCATTCCATGAACTCATGACACCTTGAGGGTCGGGAATAATCTTCGACTTGAAGGCCAACAATGCAAGATGATCCGCCTCGTTAATTTTGCCAATGGTTGCACTACTAAACATGATGATATGCAGCAATGTTATGAACACTAGGGATGGTGCTTTTGTTATTATGGAGTGGTGATGCATAATTGTACTCATTTTTAAAGGTGCAAAGAATCTAACAATGGGGGTTGTTAGTTACAAAGAATTGTATCGATATTGTAAATGCCAAAAAATGCACAACACAAGAATGAATTCTTTATTTAGATTTTGCACTTCAATGCACAACACAAGAATGAATTCTTTATATACATTCCCTTTTTAGTCTTCGAGCCCATTAGGGCAACATTATTTTGCTCACATCATTCCTTCTCTCTCTCTTACATCACTATCTTTATTTTCAAGTAATTATAGCCTGAAATGGTCTTAATCGTCGGGCTTTCGGTGACCTTGTTGGGCTATAAGCCTGATGGGCCTGGAGATTTCCACACTTACACGGGCCCTCTTCTTGGTTGTGGGCTTTCAAGCAGTCGGCCCACTACCAAGAAGGTAAAGTGTGGGAGGGAATATACATACATCACCCCTGTCGGGGTGATGTGGCAAGTTCATTAAATAGGATGGTTGTGCCATCATTAATATTTCAAATTCATGACTTACGTGACCTTGATTCACGCGATGGGGGCTGAGAAGACAGCCTGATGCTTCGTTTCTTGTGCATATGACTCTTCGCATCCTTCGGTGACCCCTATAAATACCCCAGGGTCCATTTGCGAAAACTTTCTTGCACTTCAAAGCTCTTGGCTCTGAAAAACTCTCTGCAACTTGGATTCTCTTCTTATTATTGCCAAAATCTGCACCTCTTTCCCGGAAAACTCACGAAATCTCACCGGAATCCACCTTAGAGTAAGTTCTTTCTTCCAGCTCTCCAATCTTTCTATTAATATGTCTGATAGCGATGATACTCGGTCGGGTAGTGACCGTCTCCCCTCTTCTGTCGATCTCGATGCCTCCCTTAGTTCCCATTGGTAGAGGTGGTTAGGATGGTTAGATCTAGTCCTCATGAAGTCACCCAAAACGCTATTGTGGGTGGGGATCTAGCTGGAGGAAGATCGGGAGATCAATTCTATGCGGATCCCCTTCCCCCTACACATAGGGTAGATACTATGTTGAAGAAATTAAGGGTTAAATGTAGGATATCCGATGGGGTGATAGTTAAGAATTATCCTAAGAAGTGTGATTTCAGGACAGGGGAGGGGGTTAGGGATGACCAAATCTTGTTGTCGGCCTTCCATCTTTAGGTTCTTTGTTTCCCGATCCACCCTTTATTTCTTTATGTTCTGTCCACCTTAGGTTTGGCTCCGCTTCAAGTGGGGCCCAATTTCTTCAATATCGTGGCTATGAACCTAATGATCAATCGGGAAATGGGCTTTGATCTGGGTTTTGCTGAGCTCCTGTTTTCTTATAAGATACAGGACCAGAAGGACTGTAGGGGTCGGTGGTGTGTTTTAAAATATTACTCGCAAGTGCACGAATCAATTGTAGTTTAGGTTATGCAAGAACGAGGTCGAACCCAAGGGAATGCTTTAAAGAGAACTTAATTAAACTCAAATTAATCTAAAACTAACCTAGTTTCTCAAAGTTTGTTTGTTGAAGTGATTTTTATACTAAACATGCAATATCAAAATACAAATAATTAAAGCGAGAATAATAGGGAGAAAATACTAAGGTATCGGAATCCACCACCACTAATCCATAAATTTCTATTTATTCCTTTATCAATTCCAATTTTAGAGTAGTAATTTAGAAATCAATCTTATTACTTTCTCAAGATTTAACAATAACGCACTAATGAAATATATTTTCAAGAAATAGATTTTCCTTCGCTTTAAAGTGTAAAATTCTAAGCATCCTATGTATGCAATTTAATGGATCACATAAGATCAAAGATTTTTACTTATAAACTCATCAAATCCAATCTTGATTAATTGTGATAAGAATTCTTAACTACTATAAATACATGATATTTATAGTGAAAGGAATTTAAAACAATTAATACTATGAAGCGAAAATCATAAGCATTTAAACCATACACATGGAAATTGATAAAAGACTAAAAGGAATTTATTTCATAAATGGTGGTTTCATCCTCAACCTTAGTTGAGAATTTAGTTATACATGCTTAAAAAGAAAATAACAAAGTAAGAACAATAAAACCCGGAATTGAAGATAAATTCTTCTCCTCTTTGGTGTCCTTCTTGCTCTCCTCCTTCTCCCCCTTCTTCTTCAAGATGTATCCATATTTATAGAGAAATATTGGAATCAAATTACAACTTGTAAAGAGAAATGAAATATTCTTTTCTTTTCTTTTTCTTTGAATATACATAACTTTCCATCACATTTTGTTCTTTTCCCATGTGCATTTGAATCTTCCAACTTTCATCCATGTGCATTTGATTCATCCAACTTTCATCCATGTGCATTTGATTCATTTCTCACTTTACACCTATAAATGAAAGACATAAATGTAGATGTAATTTAATGACATTGAAAATGATTTATTCAACAATTTTATTATATAAATTAAGTTTTGTGCACTTATCATTATTACACTTCTAAATTAATTAAAATAAATAATTTTACCTACTAACAAATATACATTTGGGGATAAAATATGTATGTAAAATGGACTTATCAGTCGGTACAATATTTTTTCTTTAAGTGGGAGAAAGATGTGCGATGGTAATGAGAAGTCCAATAAGGGGTGGAAAGAAAGGATGATCCTGGTGAGCGGGAATTGGAGGTTTCCCAGCTCAGCCAGATTCGTAGTCCCTAGGGTGTTTAACCAACATCTATTCCCATTTTTCAAACCTTAAGTCTAAAATCTAGGGCCAGCCCCTGAGGATGTGTGGCAATTACCTAACTGGCGCTAATTTGCAGGAACTAACATCAGAGGGAGAGTACACCATGTTAAGGATCTCGTCACCCATTCTTAAGAAGAAGGTCAAGCGAGTACCGGGCTCTCAAACTAACCCTTCGGTGCCACTGGATGCCCAAGCCAATCCGACATCCGAGGGTACTCCAACTCCTCCCATCGGGGTGGTTCTTCCACCACCATCGGGAAGTCCTCCAGCAATTCCTCCTCCTCCTTCCGGGGAGGGTATTGTTGATTTTCCTTTTATCCCTTCTTCGGGGGGAATTCCCGTTCCTGGGTCTCGATCAGTTGAGGGAGGGGCCACTCTAACGGGTGCACAATATCCCTGGTCTGAGGAAGATATCCCTGACCGATCGGGTCGGCCCCGTCTGACCACGACATCATCGCCAAACATAGTGGCAGAGTCCAAAACTGCATCTGGGAAGGAGCAACCCGTCCCATGGGGACCAAAGATAAAACTTCCAGGTGGTGGCTTCTTGGTCGCGGGGAACAAGACCATTGATAATGATGTTGCTCTTCGGGGGATGGGTCTCCAGATCTGGACCCCGACAGACTAAAAGAAGCTGACAATCGGGAAGAGTTGGCCTTGATCGATCCTGAGATTGCCATGAAGGTACGTTTTTGACCTTGTTGTTTCTCCAGTCACCCTTTTTATATTCCTGAATTATATTCATTGATCTGGCTAACACTTGTGTTTTTCTCTTTTACTTTTGGCAAATGCTCTACCTAACCCAAGCTTATAATGCAAAGCTAGAGGGGGACAACAGGTTGCTCAATAAATCTTCAGAGCTCATGAGGTTGAAAGAAGATACAAGAAAAAAGATGGCTTCCTTGCTATCGGTAGCTAATGATAAGCTGTAGGTCTAGACCACACGGGCAATCACTGTGGAGCAAAAGCTTTAGGCGGCCCAATAGAAGATTAAGGAGATGGAGGTAGTTCGTCGGGTCCTGGCTGCTGAAGTCAAAGGCTTGAAGGCAGAGAATGAGGGCCTGAAGGCCTCCAAGGAGAAGCTTCTGGAGGAGAAGGTTGAAACTGAAAACCTTATAGCAGTGGAGAGGTCAACAGTGGAGATGTGCCACTGGGGTGGCAACCAAATGTATAAGCGTCTCTGCGACACTGCCTAGCACCAGATCGGATTCGGTTGGAGGACTTGCTTTCTGGACATCCAGAAACCTGTTGAGGAGAGGGACTTTACCTCAGTGGAGGAGTTAGATGAGTCCAATTTTTTGCCTAAGGACCATGTCTCCGATATGGAACTCTCTTATTTTAATTTTTTGATTGAAATGGTTCTGGACACGCTGTTGGTAAGCGGCCATCCTGATCTTGGCTGCATTCCTTCTTTTATCTAGTAGATCAAGGTTGTGAGCCAGGTGCTGGTTATTTGGGACTTCCACCCAGGCCTGGCTCCAGAGGGATGGAATCCTGACCTCTGTGGGGATCACAGCCTCAGCGCCATACGTCATGGCAAAGGGGGTCTCCCTAGTGGGTTGCTTGGGGGTCATTTTGTATGACCAGAAAACTTTAGGTAGCTTCTCGAGCCAGGCCCCTTTGGCGTCCTCAAGTTTTTTGGCCAAGGTGTTGAATATGGTTCGGTTTATCCTCTCAGCCTGTCCATTCCCTTGTGGGTACCCGATGGAGGATGTATTATGGTTGATACCATGCTTGGCAAAGAACGTTCTCACCTCATTGTTGTCTAGATTTGTCCCGTTATCCATCATAATTGTCCTTAATAGCCCGAATCTGTATATTATATGGGTCCAAATAAACTTGATGACGTGGCTACTCTTGATAGTTGGGTAGGCTTCAGCTTCCACCCATTTAGTGAAGTAATCAGTGGCCAGGAGGACATGGGAATTTGATTGAATTGCCTCTAGGAGAGGTCCTACGATATCCATTCCCCATCGGGCGAATGGATGTGGGACTATGGTTGGGTGTAGGAACTCGGGTGGTCGATGGATAGCATCCCCGTGCATCTGGCATGGCTTGCATCTATGGACGTAATCCTCTGCATCCCGTGATAGATAAGGCCAAAAGTATCCTTGGGAGAGTATTTTATGGGCAAAGGATCTTCCCCCAGAGTGGTTCCCACAAGATCCACTGTGGATCTCCTGTATCACTGCTCTTGATTCTAAAGGCGTAATACACTTTAAATAAGAACCTGAGAAGGACTTCCGATAGAGTTGCCTGTTTATAACTGAATATCGGGCTGAATTCCTCCTGATCTTATGAGCTTCAACTTTGTTCTCCGAGAGTGTTCCATTCCTTAGGTAATTTATTAGGGGATCCATCCAACTGGGCTCCCAAGGAATAAACATCACTTTTTTAGGTTCTTGAATACTTGGTCTGGTTATAAAATCCACCAACACAACCCGGGTCAGGTCCTCTCCAGCTAAGGACGCCTGACCAACTAGGTGGTCAGCTAAAGAGTTTTTGTGTCTCGGGATTTGAGTGAAGGTTATTCTTTGAAAGCTTTATATTTCCTTCAACACAAGTGCCCGGTAAGACTCCATTTTGGGGTCTTTCACCTCATATTCTCCTTTAATTTGTTGAATGACTAGCTGAGAGTCGTTGTGCACTGCTAGGGCCTAAATCTGGAGGCTTCGGGCTAGTTTTAAGCCAAATACGATCGCTTCATATTCAACCTCATTGTTAGTGGCTGGGGACTGTAGTTGCACTAACATTTGGAGGTGTGTCCCATTGGGTGTCTGGATCTCCAATCCGATTCTTGATCCGGTTGAACTGGCTGATCCGTCCACGAAAAGCTTCCAAGTGTCTGGTTCAGTCTTCTGGTCGGGTTCTTCAGTTTAATCTTCAAGTAAGAAATCTGCCACCGCCTATCCCTTGATGGAAACCCAAGGTATGTAATTTATGTCATATATGCCCAACTCGATGGCCCATTTGGAGATTTTACCCGAAAGGTCAGGTTTTGACATAATAACCCAGATAGGCGTGGAGGTCGGACAATGATTGGATGAGCCTCAAAGTAATGCCTCAGTCGTCTTTTGGCATTTACCAGTGATCGAACCAGTTTTTCTTGCCTATTGTATCGGGTTTCTACTTCAGCCAAGGATTTACTTGTGTAGAAGACTGACATCTGCAGGTTCCCATCGATCGATGAGTCTTGAAATGAATCTACTAAGGGCAACTACTCTTCCAGTTAGGACTTGAACGTCTTTATGTGTTTGGTGCTCCTTTATTTCCATTAAGGCCTTGATTTGTGTCAGGCTGGCTTGGATCTCGGTTCGGTCCACAATATGTCCTAGGAATTGTCCGGATGACACTCCAAAGGAGCATTTCTCCGGGTTGAGCTTCATGCCATGCCTTCTGAGGGTGCCAAACACTTGGTGTAGATGTGCAAGATGATCTTCCTTTCTTCTGCTCTTGACCACAGTGTCATTAATGTAAGCTTCAGTCACTGTACCCATCATTCCCTTAAAGATCTTGTTGACCAATCTCGGGAAAGTGGCACCTACAATTTTCAGACCGAAGGGCATAACCTTAAAGCAATAAGTACATGTTTCAGTAATGAAGGATGTCTTTTCCTCATCCGTTGGGTTCATTCTTATCTGATTGTATCCTGAATAAGCGTCCAGGAAAGTTAAACGTTCGTAGCCAGCGGTGGCTTCCACCATCTGGTCAATCTTTGGCAGTGGAAAGATATCCTTCGGGCATACCCTATTCAGGTCAGTAAAATCAACACAAACCCTCCACTTACCATTCTTTTTCTAGATGACTCTTACGCTGACGAGCCAATCGGGATACTTGACTTCCCTGATAAAACCAGCCTGGAGCAATCTGGACACTTCATCCATTATGATCTGGTTTCGATACGCTCCCATGCGCCTTTTTTTTTTCCTGATGGGTCTCACATTTCAGTCGACGTGTAATGAGTGCTAGGAAACCATAGGATCAATACCTGGCATGTCTGTATGTTCCTATACGAAGACATCGGAGTTGTCCTGCAATAATTGTGTCAGTTCTTTCAATTCACAATCGGTGAGATTCGTACCTGCAAATGTAACTTTTTCCGGGCTAGAAGGTATTATAGAGATTGGTTGTAACGGCTCAACCACGATCGGGGTACCCGGATCCCCCTCCTTTGATTGATATTTAGGGCCTGGACTCTGATCCTTGGAATGGGACACCTCTGGGCCTTTTCCTTTCCTGATCTCCTTCAGAGTGACCGCATAGCATTCCTTGGCAGCCACCTAGTCCCCTTTGATATCAATGATGTCCAAACCATTAGGGCTTATGCATCTCATCATTTGGTGGAGAGTTGAAAGCACGCCCTGCATCCAGTGAATCCATCCCCTTCCCATGAGTAAATTATACGAAGGATTCACATCCACTACAACAAATGTTTCGGGCAGGGTCCTTTGTGCAGCAGATACTGGCAGTTGGACTTCCCCAATCGGTTCGATTTGTTTTCTATTGAATCCGGCAATAGGACACCGGGAGGCCACAATCTCGTTTGGGTTAATTTCAAGCTTTTCAAAAGCCCACTTGGTAATGATGTTTGCACTGCTCCCGGGGTCGATCATGACTATCTTAACAAGGCAGTTGGCTACCATCAATGTCACAACTAGAGGGTCGTCATGAGGGGTTTGGATATTCCGAAGGTTTGATGCAGAGAAAATAAATTGTGTTTCTCCTGTTCTGTGGTGGACTTCACTAACTTCATTGACTTTTATCATTTTTCGGGCTCTTCGCATATGGCTCCAGTTGGATCCTCCCGTCTCTTTTGAGGAGGAGCCACCAAGAATCATGTTGATAATCCTAACGGGCTGTGCAGCTGCGGGGTTCCGAGGGGCTTTGGGAGCTTGTTGATCGGCCCTCGGTCTGTCCCGTTAGATGTAGTCCCGAAGCTCACCACGAAGCACCAGTGCCTCCACCTGTCGTATGATATTATGACACTCATTTGTGATATGCCCGAAGTCGCCATGGAAAGCACAATGTTTTGACTTGTCCAGTTGATCTAATCGTTGCTTGATGGTTGGGGGTTGTTGGAAGATCCCTCTGGCCTTTTTCTCTTAGTAGAGCTTGGCAAGGCTGACCCTCAGGGCGGTCACTCTCTCTTCGGATCTGGGACGTTTAAAAGGGTTCAGGGCTGGAGGCCCTCAAGGAACTGAAGGTCCCGATGATGTTGGACGCTTTCGATCGGTTCCCTGCTCCTTTGATCGGGCTTCAACACTGACCAAGGCCTCCCTCTTCTGCCTGATGGTCTTCTCCTCTTCAATCCTCAAGTACCATTGGGATCTGGAGTTTAACTCCCCAATACCCGACGGGGGACATTTCACCAGAGATTGATGGAACTTGGTCCCTAGAATAAGGGCCATTCAGAAGGCCTCAACGGCAGAGTGTTGGTCACAGTTATCGATAGAAGAAGACTCAATGTTGAATCGGGATAAGAAACTCTTCAGGGATTCTCCTTTTTCCTGGATCATAGTAAAGAGGTAGGATATGGTCTTCTTCTGTCTCATGTTCCCGTAGTACTGGGCAACGAAGAGCCTGGTCAACTGTTGCTAGTTGCCGATGGATCGGGGTGGTTGCTTCCTAAACCATATAAGAGCTACGTCAACAAGACTTGTGGAGAATACCTTGTAAAACAATGACTCATTCTCAGCATACATGGTCATCTTTTGATGAATCTGATAAATATACTCCTCGAGGTCTTAGTGCCCTCGTAAGGGGTAAACCGAGGCATAACAAACTTCATCAGAAAGGATTCTCGGGTTATCTCGGCGATGAAAGGCAATTGTATCAACTCGGTTGACGCCTGGATAGCCATATCATCGGTAGACTGGGTTCTCAAGTCTTCGAGGACTTTCTTTTAGAACTCAGCCATCATTGCTTGGAACTTTTGGGGGGTCATGGCTTCATCGGTGATGGGAGCCTTGCCTAAGCGCTGGGAAGACTCAGCGTGCTCTTCCAGCCCAGCGTCATCTTCCTGGTTCTGAGAATGGTTGGGCGCCTCTGCCGGAGGAGCAGGAGGCTGTAGAGCCATCCTTGCCATGAGCTCTGTGTTCCGCTTCTCAAGAGCTTGGCTCCGTTCCTCAATGGTAATCGGGCATTGTAGAATTTGCTCAATGGTTTGAGGACCCCCTGCATGGATGTCCCCAGTGGTCAGAACGTTCGCTTGCGAACGGGTGACCGCCATGGTTGTTTGGAAAGTAGTGGGTCAGTGTGAACGGAGATTTGGAAGATGGTGAAGAATAGAAAAAAGCTCTCAGATCTGGAAGGCCAAGGCACCACCACAGGTCTCCCCTTGTCTATGGTGGAATATATGGTTGGAACGCAATAGGTGTTGTTTTGAGGCTAAAGAGTTACCGGTGAGGGCGATAAAATATTTTCTTATATCTTGCTTGTTCAGTTGGGTGGAAGGTCGCAATTGTATATCTATAGACGAGAAAATTGAGTTTTTGGGTTCTCTTCGCCCCAGGGGCGGAGGGAGGGGGGGCAAGTGGGGGCATGGCCCCCCCAAAATTTTAAGTTTTTTTTTTATATTTTATATATAGGTCTAAGGTTAAATATAAGAAATAGGTTAATTCCACCCCCCCCCCCCCCCCCCCCCCCCCCCCCCCCCCAAATATAGAAATGGCCCAAAATAATTTATTAAAAAAATGAATTAAATAAAAGACTTTTTGATACCCTAATTAAGAATTATCAATTTATAAAAAAGCATGACAACATTATTTATCACTCAAATTTTGTATTCTCATTATTCAATGTAATTACAACTCAAATTGCTTAACTTTAAAAATTAAAATTTTATGACATTACACACACATACAATAATTACTTGAGTGATTATTACTTAATTAATTTTTATTATTTATAAAATTATGACAGTACAAACTCACAATTTCCCTTTAGTTATTGAACGGGGTTAGGAATAATTATCACTAGTGGCATTAACATAGGCATATTATTGTTTTGGGTATGAATTTGCTTAATTCTTAATAGTTATTTTAAGTACAATCCAAATGGAGCATTGTAGTTCATTCAAACTTAAAAATAACATTTACCAAAAAAAGACTTTAAAATAATTGTTTTAATTTTATATAATTCTTACAAATTATTGAAGTATCATTATTAAAACAAATTGTTTGAATTTTAATTAATTCTATAAAAGATGATCCTCAATATTTGAAAAATTGTCGACCTTAATTTTCATGTAACTATTGTGTTATTTGAGCTCAAATCTTGTAGTAGTTATCGTGTTTTGGTCTCTTTTTTTTCCCCTTTTTATAATAATTACTATAGATAATATTTTATTTCGGTATACACAAATACACCAAAGCTTAGCTAAATTGTTTTTTATATACATCTACTCCATACTTGAATTTTTTTATTTCGGCCCCCTACCTTTAAATCCTGGGTCCGCCCCTGCTTGGCTCGTAGAGGTCTTTTGTATATGGGATGCATTCCTCGCTTGAATGCCTTCAGTTTATAAAATACTTAATAATGATAGGGTAACCGAACGATTAACCCCCCATACTTCCACATATTACAAACACGTATTTGTTAGGCTAAAATATCGGTTGAAAGAAATTTATCCTAACACGTACTACCAAATACATTTTATTACACTCATATTAGTGATGCTAAAATATCATTTGAAATTTATCCTAACACGCAACACCAAACCAATCAAACTTAATACTCGTTAAAAATCAGAAAACTCTCAGTTCATGAAGCCGAACTAAATCTTTCATATAATTCTTACTGAAAATTTATTCTTTCTTTTATTATGATGTTTACATCTATGTTACTTCTAATTTAGACTAAACGTTTGAAAATAAAATATTTTTACTATATCAATTATTTTACAAGCAATCGTAATGCAACAAAACACTTTATTGTTCCAATAACTACAACAATTTTCCAAAGAAAAACCTAGTTATTCAACAACTACAAACATCTTCCAAATTAAAGAAAAAACAACAAAATCTTTCAAAATATCTAAGAGATATAAAATGTTAGAATTATCACGATATTTATGGAAACATACAACTATAAATACAGTAGTAAAATCCTAGCACTATTGCGGCTTTTGATATGACACAAGGTATTAGTTCTTTAGAAATAAACTAATAGTAAATTTCAACTTCCTAACGTCCCAAAGAAAGCTTAGTTTGAAATGATTATCAGTTGGTAAAATAATGTAAGTAGGGCCAACTTATTGTTTAGCGTTAAATGATCGTCAATTTTTTTTGTTAATAAAATAATTTTAAGCACCCCAACAACAAAGAAAGATTCTTTGTTTAGTTTAAAATGTCGTTAACAAAACATTGCAAGCATACAAACAGCAAACAAACGAAAAGTTACATACTCCAAGCATTCTAATAGGACACAAACGAAAAATTAATCAAATACTCCAACCACACAAACAGAAAACAAACTGGAAAAATAGTGAGTCTAAACATAAACCAAAGGAAAAAATAATAATAAGTTTGAACGAATGTCTTTCTTTGAAGTCAATCCAAGCATATAATTCATTGATAATATTTAGAGTCAACCATTGCAATCAAAACCAATATAAATCATCTAATAAGTGACTCAAAAAGGGTCGAAATATCCCTTAAGATTCAAAACTACATTAAAAAATGATAGTAGATAAAAAAATAAGAAAGAAGAAAAAGTTGTTGGTGACATCAATTTATTAGAATTTCTATGTTAGTAATGCCAAACATTTCAAAATAGGACCTGCAACACTTCAAAAGGAGGACTTGCAAAAACATTAAAAAATAAAGTAAATTTGTATAAGCACAAATGCATTTTATAATCACTTACTTCAAAATTACTTTTTCCGTAAAATTCTATACCTTAGAACCTAAATCATTGGCATGTATTGTTTTCACCAGTAAAATAGTTGTTGACAGAAACTGGGGGATTAGGACTCCTCTTTCCTCTGCTAGGCTAAAGGCTAATGATTGTAGGAGCATTGTTGACAGAATCACTAGTAGAATCTCAAGCTGGACTGCAATGTTCCTGTCTTATGCAGGGAGATTGCAACTCATAAAGGCCATTCTCATTAGCATCCACTTTTACTGGAGTTCTCACCTCATTCTCCCCTTCCAAGTGCTTAAGGACATAAATGCGGTGTTAAAGAAGGTTCTTGTGGTTAGGGAAGGAAATGAGATTCTATGGTGCCAAGGTTAGCTGGTACAACATCTGCAAGCCTAGGTAATTTGGGGGATTAGGACTCCCAAACCTTATCAATCTTAATAAAATTGCTACTCTAAAGCACAATTGGCAACTATTTATTTTTATCCAAACATTAATGGAAGCATTGGATCCAAATCTTTCATGATTCTGTAAAGCACAATAAACCGCATACAAAATTTATAAAAAAATAAATACATAAACATGTACAAATGTAATTGACAAGTATGGTTAAAAACTTATACAAGTTGCTAAAAGTTAAGATTTTGCACAGGCAAACTGTTCTTAAACATATGATGAGTTCAATGTATCTAGTATATAAAAAAAGAGAAGTCAATGATAAGAGTAAAAAATTTAAAAGCTCAATTAAAAAAATAATACACTTAATTCTCAATTACATAAATGACTTCCAATTAAAATTGAATAAAATCATTTACCTCTTCAGCTTGTGTTTCGTTCCAGTGATGAGATGGATCAACCTGATCAATAAAAAAAAGAAGCATGCTTAATCAACTATTTATAAAAAAATCATTTCTACAACACTTAAATATAGCCAAATATAAATTATTCATAATTCACTTATAATAATATATTCTGAAGCAGGAGGAATTCGTGTTGATAAACCCACATTATCTACCGTAGTTGAAATGCTATGATAAGCCTATAAACATATTATTAGGGGAAACTATAGTTTAGTAGATAATAATGAGTGAGATTATGAATACAAAGAGACAAGGAACAATAATATCCTCCAAGAGATACATTAAACTTATTTCAGATCTCCATGAAATATTAACATAAAAGTGTGATGAGTACTTCTTAACAATAATATTTTACCTTTCTCCTCTTTGACACTTGTGAGTCATTTTCGTTAAAATTTTCTTTTTGTTCACCTTGAAGGATCTGTTAATATAATATAGAAATATAAATTAAATGCTGACAAATGAAAACTAACAAAATTAGTAATGTACTATAATTATAAAAAAAATTAAAATAGAGACATACCTTCTTTCCTTGTCTAATCATTTTGTCAACAATTTGATTCTTTCGTCTTTGAAACTGGACGACCTTTAGCTTTTACTTTTGTAGGAGTAAATAATTTCTTCGGAAGCATAGTACTACACTCTACTGCAGGATGACCAACAGTTGATCGACTATTGTAGCAATCAGTGTCGAAGCTCAAGAGATTTTTCTTTGTCTCATTCAAAGACTTCATCAAAAAGTCACATTTTTCATCTGAATATATTCCAAACTCTTGCAATTCATACAACAATGGGCTTAACTTATTATTCCGACGTCGTTGTTCGCTATTACTAATATCCTCATATATATTTTTCACAAAGTATATCCACGTTTGATGTCCTTCCGCCAGCGCTCTACTATATAATGAGATGGAACCTCATTTACCTTTTCTTGCATCATCACAGATATTGCATGCCTACAAAGAATTCCTCGGAATTCAAATAGATGGCATAAACATCGCAATTCACATTCAGTTCTATTGTATAAAACTTCTAAGTTACCAGCGCACATTTGGTGCAAAGGTATAACATCATCCCCAAATGGGAAGGTGAGGGGTTCGAGCCTCATAAGAGGCATTGTGGGTGTATGGTGTGTGAGTTTCTTACCATTCAGGAAAAAAAAAAAAAAAAAAAAAAAAAAAAAAAAAACTTCAAAAGTTGCCACTTTCCAAGATACCCACCTTTTCCAAATTTATATTCTTTAACCTCAAATGTAGACATAGCCTCATCTTTCTTAATAAGAGAAGTATTACAATAAATCAATCCCCTCAATTCATCCTGAATTTTTTTGATAATATCATGCGTATAAACATCTTGACATTGTTTCTCAAAGGTAAACTCTGTGATCGTTGGAATATTAGAATTGAAACATGCAAAATCTGCCTTATTTTCGTTTTCAATCTTGTTTTTTAAGGCATTGTCATATTGCTCAACAAATTATTTCAATGAGGTCTTTGAGTGGACATAGTCATCAAAAAAAGCATTCATGCTTTCACTTCACTGGGTAGTTGACATTCCAGCCCAAAAAGTGCATCTCACATATACTGGAATCCAACAATGCCGATCTTTATATAACGAATTTAGCCATTCATTATTCTCAATATTCTATTCTTTAATCAATTCCAGCCAACTTATTTCAAATTCATCACACTTCACTAATTCATACACAATACTTTATAAAACTTTCTTAATTTCTTTATATTGCGCAAGTCCACCTAACTTCACAGGAACCTTTTGCATTATATGCCAAAGGCACAACCGATGAGAAGCTTTTGGAGACATCTTTGCAACTGCAGCTTGAATAGCTTTACACTGATATGTGATGATGGATTTTAGAGCATGTCCTAACATACAAGTCAACCATGACTCAAACAACCAAATATAAGTATCAGTATTCTCATTAGATAACAACCCACAACTAAATAAAATAGAATGTCCATGATGATTTACCCTAACAAACGGAGCAAATGGCATGTCATACTTATTGGTCAAGTAAGTAGTATAAAATGTGAGGACATCTCCAAAAGATTCATACGTGGCTCTACACCTCGCATCAGCCCAAAAAACATTCCTTACACGCCCATCCTCGTCCATATCAATCATGTAAAAAAAATTGGAATTCCTATTTTGCATGCGACAAAAATAATTACTAAGGGCTTCAGCATCTCCAATGCCAAGTCTTAGTTATCTAGCTTTTGCAATGTAATTCCTGCACTCCCTTTCACCAAATGATAAGTTCTCATACCCTCCAGCATCAACAACAAGTGAATGAAATTTTTTGCTTAGTGTAATATTGGCTAAATCATTCAATTCCAATCTTTTTCTTACCTGAGAATCTATCACTTTATTACATCTGTAGTGTCGAGCCTTTCACGGACTTAATGCATGGTTATGTTCCAGATTGACACCACTTATAATGAACATTCCATCATCCTTAACTATAACCTTTATTTTAGCCTTACAATTTGTCTTAGTAGAAGGCCTTGGATGAAAGGAGTTTGCTGCCCTTGATTTTGCCTTACCATTCCGAGCACAAGCAAGTGAAAAGTAATTTGTCTTTCCATCTTTTTTGTCTTTTTGAACTTATTTTTGATACACTGAAACCCTGATGCTTCACATACTTCTTATAATAATTATGAAGTTCTTCCTCAAACTCAAAAATTATCCTTACCTTAGAATTTTCCATTTCCTCATCAACCAATTGATTTTCAAATTCTTTCTTATTTAATTCATCATTGTTACTACCCACCAAATTGGTAAACAAATTCTTATCCACATGAATATTGTTCTCCATTTGTCATAAAATAAAAAATATATATAATTGATCACCCTGCATTTTTCAGCAACAGTAAAAACATATTAACAAAAATAGACAAAAGCCTAGAAATTACTTTATTATTAATTTATAATTAATAATTCAGTTAGTCTGTAACAAAATCATCACAATTAACAGTTATGACATACTTCTTAGTATTCATCATGTATAAAAGCATATTTAGACAAATTTAAGATCGGTTCTCTTTAACCTTGAAGCCATCTAACGAGACTAATCCCTTTTTAAAAAAAAACATATCCTATACATAAATTAATTATAAATAGATTGAGAAAATGTAAATCTTATGTACGTACCTTGAATCTTGAAACTACTTTTTACGCTTCAATCATACAAATGCTCAATATTTTAGGGTTTTTCTTCTACTCCACCAAAGCACGACAAAAATGATAAATAATTTCATAAATATTACGAGAAAATAATAAAACATTATGCAAAACAATGCGATACAAAATCAAAATCAACTTACTTCACATCCACCATCTTTAAACATAGAACAATTTTTTTGTAAGAGTTAAATGAAAGGTTTAGTTCGCCTTCATGAACTGAGAGTTTTCTGATTTTTAACGAGTAATAAATTTGATTGGTTGGGTATTGCGTGTTAGTATAATTTTCAAACGATATTTTAGCATCACTAATACGCGCGTAATAAAATGTATTTGGTAGTATGTTGCATGTTAGGATAAATTTATTTTGACCGATATTTTAGCCTAACAAATATGCGTTTGTAAATAACTACATGTAATAGCCACATCGGATTCGGGGTTAATCATTTGGTTCCCTTATCATTATTCAATACTTATAAAAAAAAACAAAAGTCCTATTTTTTACATCATTTTCCAATTTAATTTAACAGGAGTTTTTTTCAATCTTTCTTTCGCATATTACCCTGTTATAATAACTTAATGAGCAGTACTCTATTGAGTGAAGGCTTGAGTTGTTATGCAATGCACACATAGATTTTTGCTTGTTTGCCAAAATCAATGGTATATTCTAGTCTTAGGTCTTTACCTTAGCGTGGTTCTTTTTTAATGATCGAGTTTGACACGCCGGAATGAATTTAATAACGTTATTCTTATCACTTCTGCAACCTATTTTACTTTATCTCTACTAAATCTCAGCACCCCCTGGAACTGTAGTCACCGGAACTTGACTAAGAACACCATCACCGGATTTCATGGAGTTTTAATCTGCAACACTGTAAATCCGGTGAAAATGGGTTTTATATAAAATTCTGCTTCTATCTTCAAGTGATTAATTTACAGAGGGTCATATTAAGTTAAAATTAAGAAATAAATTCACCATGTCGCCTCGCTGTCAAACCCCAAGATCCATCCCCATGGACCATCACCATCAACCAGCGGTCCAGCGCCACCAACAACCTCATAACCCCAACGCTCACAATGAAACAAGCACTCGCCCTATAACCACTAGCAAAATGCAGCACCATTGCTGGAGCCCTTCACTTGGGTCAGGGTTGTCACAACCACCAGAACCATTTCCATGAACCACCTCCATCAACCAGCGCCACCACATGCCTATAACCACTACCATTCCCACCGCAACCACCACTAAAATGCAACGCTATTGCCAGCACCTTTCACATAGGCTGTCACCGTCACAACCACCACCCCCAACAGCACCACAACCATCCCAATAACCACCATCGTTCCCATTGCAACCACCACTTAACCAAAAAACCACCAACAAAATGCAGCGCCCCTAGGGACACCACCATCCCATACCCACCATTGTACACCTCAGATTTTTGTTTTAAGAAGTAAACACATACCTTCCTGGAATGGTCGTCAATGAAGGTGACGAAATAGGACTTTCCGCCAATAGATGAGACGTTTATTGGCCCCCAGACATCAGTGTGAACTAGCTCAAGCTTCTCCTTTCTGAAATCTCTGCCACTTTTCTAAAAACTAACCATCTTCTACTTACCGAAATGCAATCCTCATAGAAATCTATATCAATCGATTTTAGACCTGGTAGCTTTCCATTTGCGAGCATAACCTTGAGTCCCTTTTCATTCATGTGACCTAGCCTCTGGTGCCACAAATTGTGATCATCCTTGCTTTCTGTAACTGCTATCAACATGTTAACCTTGGTGGTAGTGTAGAGCATACCAATTTTCTTTCCTCGTGCTACAATCATAGCCCCTCTAGAAACTTTCCACTCATCATCTTTGAAAGTGGTTACATGACCTTCACTCGCCAAATGGCCTACTGAGATTAGGTTCTTCCTCAAGTCTAGAATGTGTCTCACATCCCTTAGCTTCCATATTGATCCGTTAAGTCTGATATGTATTTCACCCTTGCTAACAACACTGCAGGGATGATCGTCACCTAGATAAACCTTACCGAGGTTTCCAGGTTCATAGCTCTCAAAAAGCTCTCGACTTAAGGAACGATGCTCTAGAATCCAAGACCCAAAACTCTGTTTTGTTTTCCAAAGATCATATCAACGCATCATTTGCTTCTTCTGAGATAATATTTGCCTCAGTCTTGTTCTCCGCTACCTTCTGTGGGGATCTGCACTGGTTCTTGAAGTGACCAGTTTTTCCACAATTTCAACACTCGATCTCTTTGGAATTTCTA
Organism: Cornus suecica; assembly: GCA_963922005.1. NCBI lineage: Eukaryota > Viridiplantae > Streptophyta > Magnoliopsida > Cornales > Cornaceae > Cornus > Cornus suecica. The sequence goes on along the minus strand of OY998238.1, from coordinate 37,469,910 downwards.
AGACCTCGAGACTGTGATCTTCCCTATCTCGACTTGGAACGTCCATGCCTTTGATTTTCACCTTTCTTCCTGTTCGAACCTCTACCTTTGCTGTCGACATTCAATGCTGAGACATTGTTAGAAGAGTTTGACGTCTATCTTCTTATCTCTTCTGTGAGTACCATACTCACTACAGAATCATACTATAGTTGTTCTATCCCTAAAAAGCTATTGATCGCAACCATTGTGGCGCTCCAACTCTCTGGCAATTGGCTTAAAACTAAAGTCGCTTTCATTTTGCTAGTGATTGGCATATCAACTGATTCCAACTACCCAAAGATGTCATTAAGAATATTGAGATGTTCATTGACCTTTCCATTCTCGGACATCTTCAGATTGACCAATCTTTTGATAAGATGTACCTGATTTGCTGCAGATGGTTGTTCGTACATGTTCGAAAGAATATCCACGAGAGACCTTGTTGTCTTCTCATTCTTTATGTTGAATGCAACTGACTTTGACAATGTTAGTCTAATCATACCGTGAGCCTTCCGATCAAGGTTCTTCCACTCCTCGTTCGACCTCTTTCGTCGAGTACTTGGTGGCTTCTCGTCAAGTACTCAGTAACGTTTATTCGAGTACTCGGTAAGACTTTTGTCGAGTACTCAGTGAACTCGTCTTCTCCGGTGAGGCGTGTCGCCGGACTGGTTTTTTCGGCAAGAACTTGCAGCGGCGCGTGGGGACTCCGATTGTTGCGCGACCGATAGGGTTTGCTTCATCTCGTCGAAACAAAGCTCCTGGTATGGTTGGTTTCTGATTTCGAGCAACTTGGACCTACGAATCTGGAGCATAACGTATGGCTTCAGGATTTGCTCTAACCTAGGGCTCTGATACCACTTGTTAGGGTTTCCACACCCTTTGTTTGAAGCCATGTGTACATGCAAATCAGAAAATGCACACAAACACACACCAAACAATCGACACAAAGATTTATACATGGTTCGGCCAAATCAGCCTACGTCCACAGAGAGCACCGTTTCACTATCGATCAAAGAGAGGATTATAATGGGATAGTCCGTAAATCATACACACGCACACACACAGAGTATACTCATGCCTGTATCACTGGAATAATATAATAAAAATACTAATCTGTATCTCTTTTCTCTCTCTCTATTTGTGCACACAATACAATAGGGTTGACCCCTGTATTTTTAGGAGAGTATGGAGTGGAGAAGAAGTCAATTGATTTCCCTAAACCAATTCCAATTATGAGTCTACTAATTGATCTCCTACCATAATTGTGATTGCTTGGTGACTAAGTTTAACTTTTCCTGCAAGGAAATGAGTCACCCAAATATAACACATTCCACCCTCCATCAAGTCATGAGGTGTGTGGAACCCAATGATGTAGACGTTATTGACATCGAGGGAGATCAGGTAGTGGCCAAGGAATGCTACGTAGTTACTTTGAAAAGGCTCAAGAAAGAAGTGGTGCTCGAACGATCCTCAACAGTCAATACAGCTCCCGATGACCAATATCAATTACAGGAAGGGGTAGTGGAATCCCCTATAGCCGCGAAACCTATGGTGAAGGTATCAATCATTTCTAATCAGCCCGAGAAAATAACATACATCGGATCAAGCTTGGCAGATCAAGAAAAGGATGAGCTGGAAGCCCTCCTGCGCGCCAATGTTAATGTCTTCGCATGTAGCCACCTGGACATGACCGGTATCGATCATTCAGTAGCCCAACACTCCCTCAACGTGGATCCCAGTGCAAAACCCGTCAAACAGAAGCAACGACGCATGGGAGTCCACCAAAACCATATCATAGCAGAAGTAGCTTATTGTAACTTACATCAAGAATCCTGAGGTTGGACCAGTGGGATAAGTTGCAAGAAGTAGGGAATGTCCTTGCATTATTTGATCTCATGAATTTCATTCTTTAATCCACACATTCCAACTGCGGTAATATCCTTTCCTAGCGGAAGAATCTTCTCTTCATCCAGCAGGCCAACCTTGAAATAGAAAAAAGTACTACATAAATCATCTATAAGATAACAAACATATCAGAAGCAAAAAATAAGGCAATCGCAGAAGAAGTAAAAGATAAAATGTTCAACTTTTAAAAAAAAAATTAGTTTTTGAAAATACCCGATTCTACAAATAATGTATATTTTGAACTCACAGGATATTCATGACCAAAGAGTGCCTGCAGGAAAGTATAAGGTGACGCGTGAACTGGCTGCAATTCATGATAAACTGTCGTAAGAGGTAGGTGATGTCTTGAACCATCCAAATTCACAATAACATAATCAGACTGCGGCCACCTTCCACCTTCAATAAGAACAAAAGGAACCTGCAGGACGAATATGCCACATCACCACAACCTCAACCAGTTTCCACATTTAAAATGTGCAAGTAAAACATGCTTGCAACCGGAATCGACCACAAGCATTTTATAAATGTGAATTTGGTAATGTAAGGACATTGCATTGGTTACTTATATTACCAAATATAGATTATGGGCAATCCTAGAAAGATCTTTAATTATTCGACCTCCTATGGGGGCTAGGAAGTCTAACACGACATAGGTTAAATTGCAAGAGTCCCAAATCATTTGTCCATCAAGAAAGAAACATTTATGAATAATACTTCTTATGGAACATAATTTAAAGGCAGAGACTAGATCACCCACCATGTAACTAGTAAAAATGTTTGAAGAATTCCATCACTGCCGGATGTCCTTCCAAACCCCCATAGCTCGACACAATGGAAGATTAGACACTTGATCAATAGCTTATTATATTGTGTTGCAACATTATAGTTCCCAATTTGAGGGTGAATAACACTTGATAGATTATTATCTAGTTTCATAACTTAATTCTATTCATCTAATGTTTACAATGGAAATTCAAGTGGATCAGATCAAGTGGTCCAAATATTTAAACACATGTAAATATTTATGGTACCGGAATCCATGCATATCATCCATGTAATGAACTCGAGTCAAATAGAGCCATTGAAAGTCCCAATCCAATTCCGCTCTTTTTTCCCTCTCACTCCAACAGACAAAAATACAACTGGTACTGCTGATCGAGCCCCACAGATCAGATCGACTCTACCCGATCAACCACCAGATGCATTATGATACGTCGAATTCTCGCACTCCATTAAGATGGAAAAGGATTGGAATTTTTCCTAAAAGTACTGTGATGTATTATTAGTTTTAGCAGGCAAGAACACAATTGGGACCTAAAGAAAGAGCTGACAATTCGTGTCAACGGGACGACCCACGGTCGACCATGTAATTTGATACTAGCCAACACGAAAAATAAACATTTTAAATTTGTCACAATCCAACACAAAAAATAAAAAATAAAAATGATTTTGAAATTGAATTTGACACGATCCAGAAATAGTTTATTAATATATTTCAATTCATAACCAATTAGAGAACATAAAAAATCTGTAAATAAAAATAACAATAAATATAATTGTGTCAAACGTGTCACGTCGTGTCAGAAATTGTCAGCTCTACCTAAAGAGAGAAAATAAATAAATAAAAAAAATGAAAATACAGTATTTGGAATGCATTCATTATGAGCTCACACACACATCTCATGCAACAAACACTCTTATTAGGACAAATAAAAGATACCCTAGCGGCCTAGTGTAACGGGTGGATGTTTTGCAGTTTGACCCAAAAGCATTTTAGTTGTGGAATTTAGGAAATGAATGATATGTCAATATATTGGAGTATTAGTGTATTGAAGACACAAAAACCTATAACTTTCATCTACTAATTTAAGGTAAGAGACAGAGTAAAAAATGAGGTGATGGGTAGTGTTGTTTTATTGAGAGATATGTGTAGAGGATAAGGAGAGAGGAAGGGGTGATTAGGGGAGAGGAGTGTTGAATTGTAAACTTGATCTAGAAACAGCCTTTGAAGATTATCTAGAAGCTGCTTTCAATAATCAACAATGGTGGCTGCCTAACTTTGAATTTTGCTACACTTGTTTAACATGTGATTGTTGAATTCAAAGACTCTACATTGTTCTATTAAGGTTATAAATAGAGGTGTATATTTAGTGTTGTAAGATAGAAGCTAGAGAAAGGATTGAGAGAAAGAGAGTAACAGAGTAGAAGAAATCCTTTTTGTTTGTTTTTTTTTATATTTGAGTTTCAATAAATAAATTGTATTTCAATTCTCTCAACCAACAGCAGAAGTGTTGTATACTTGTCTTTTACCATCATCAGTGGTATCAGAGCCAAGTTAGTAAAGCTTGGAGAAACCCAGAAGAGTTTTTTCAAAAACAGAGTCGAAGTTTCAAAGCTCTATTCATGACACACCGGTGCTCAAACCAAAAGTTTGAATGCCGATATAGCTTCTCCGTTTCCCCAGAAACGTATCTCTGAAGAGAACGCATCCAAAGGCCTCTGCACGTGCCACCTCAAAATCGGCGAGTGAAGCCCACGCGCAGCCCATGCGCTAAGTCATCTTCAACCTATGGAAGCGTGTGTACCCCACGCGCCTTTCACGTTAGCAGTGACGTCATCCCCTCACCACGTCAGCTGCAACGTCATTCGGCCACATCAGCTGCCACGCCACACCTGCCACATCATCTGCCATGTCAGCATAGTGACACATCATCAATGACGTCACCTGCCACGTCAGCCTCCACATCAGCAAATTTTCTGGAAAATTACCAATTTTGCCCTAGTTGGTATTTTGTCCGTTCCGGGCTCATTTTAACTTTGATTTGAGCAAACGAAGAGTCATTTTTTACTAAACGGAATGCTTCAGACACAATCGTGCAGTCAATTTGACCAGATTCAACACCAATTTTTAGAACTAAGCATCTCAAGTGCTTAAGTAAATCCGATGGCATCCTCTAGCAACTTTTTCCAGCCCCAGCTTCCGCGCTTGGATAAAACCAATTATGAGAATTGGTCTATCCAAATGAAAGTCCTTCTTGCCTCACAAGATTTGTGGGACTTTATCGAGACTGGTTATGACGAGCCAGTTTCAAAAGAAAATGAAGATCAATTGAGTGAGACCCAAAAGGCCATGCTCAAAAAAGCCCGAAAGAAGGACAAGAAGGCGTTGTACCTGCTCTATCAAAGTGTCGATGAAGCAAGTTTTAAAAAGATCTCAATCGTCAACATCGCCAAGCAAGCATGGGAAATTCTTCGAAAAACACATCGAGGAATTGAAAAAACAATTAAAATTCACCTCCAAGTTCTAAGGGGTGAATTTGAACTACTAAAAATGAAAGACATATAGTCAATTTCTGAGTACTTTACCAGAACATTGACTATTGTGAATCAAATCAGAAGATATGGCGACAAGATTGAAGATGTTCGTGTGCTTGAAAAAATTATGCGCTCCCTCAACTCAAAGTTCGAGCATGTAGTTGTTACTATTGAAGAATCAAAGGACCTCGATGCAATGACAGTATATGAGATATTGGCCACACTAGAAATTCACGAACAAAGAATCAACAAGAAGAACACCTCAGGTACTCTAGAGCAAGCTCTTCAGTCAAATCTAACATTTAAAGAAAATAAAGAAGAGCGATGGGGAAGTTCAAAAAGAGGCCGAGGTAGAGGTCGTGGATATCAAGGATGAGGTGCTGCCAAAGGCGGCGGTGGAAGAACCAATTTCAATACCAAAATAAATAATCAAGGCGGAAGAAATCAATTTATCAGAGGATGAGGACGAGGCCATGGAATCAACTTCAATAATCACCAGAATTATGACAAAAGCAATGTACAATGCTATAATTACAACAAGTATGGACACTACAGCAGCGAATGCAGAGGAAAGGCAATTGCTGAAGGAGGCGAACAAGTAAATTTTGCCAAGAAAGAAGAAAATGAGTCGAGATCAATGTTGTTGATGGCTTAAAATGAAAATACCGATGACGAAGGTATATGGTATCTAGATTCAGGAGCCAGCAATCACATGTGTGGAAACAGACACATGTTTGTCGAGCTTAACGAGAATAGGCAAGGGCAAGTCTCATTTGGTGATTTCACAAAAATCCCAGTAAAAGGAAAGGGCAATATTCTGATCAAGCTCAAAAATGGAGATCATGACTTCATATCCAATGTTTACTATGTTCCAGATATGAAGAACAATATTTTGAGTCTCGGACAACTCTTGGAGAAAGGCTACAACATCAACATGGATGATTTGTGTCTAACAATTAAAGATGCAAATGAAAATCTCATTGCCTAGATAAAGATGTCAAATAATAAAATGTTTCCTATTCACATCCAGCACGATGCAGCGAAGTGTTTAAGTGCATTGTTGAAGACAAGGATTGGCTATGGCATTCGAGATACGGATATCTCAACTTTGAGGGCCTGAAGCTGCTCGCAAGCAAGCAGATGGTGAAGGAACTACCCTACATCAACCGTCCTAATGAAGTATGTGAATGTTGTGTACTTGGGAAACATCACAGACTGATCTTTGCTAAAGAAGTTAGATGGCGATCAACAAATCTGCTAGAACTCATTCACACAGATGTGTGTGGTCCATTGAAGCCAATGTCATATGGACAAAGCAGGTATTTTCTTACCTTCACTGATGATTATAGCAGAAAGAATATGGGTGTACTTCTTGTAGAAGAAATCAGAAGTATTTGACAAGTTCCAAGAGTTTAAAGCTCTTGTTGAGAAGTAGAGCGGCCACAATATCAAGACGTTGCGGTTAGATCAATGAGGAGAATATATGTCAAATGCATTCTAGAATTACTATAAAGAGTACGTCATCCGACAGCAAACAACACTGTTCTATACACCTCAGCTAAATGGTGTTTCTGAAAGGAAGAATCGCACGATCTTGGACATGGTCAGAAGTATGCTGAAAGGAAAGTCAATGCCCAAGGAATTTTGGACTGAAGCGGTATCTTGTGTTGTCTATCTGTTGAATAGTGTCCAACCAGAAGACTCCAGTTCAAGACACCTGAAGAAACCTGGAGTTCATACAAGCTGAGCGTCAATCACCTCAGAATTTTTAGATGTATTGCTTACACCAAGATTCCAGAAGCCAGAAGAACCAAGCTCGACGACAAAGGACAAAAATGTATCTTTATGGACTATGGTGACAGAACAATGGGATATAAGTTGTTTAATCCCATCACCAAGGAAGTAATTATGAGCAGGGATATGATCTTTGAAGAAAATGAAGCTTGGAGTTGGGACCAGAATGAAGATGGAAAAACCAAGGAGCTCGTGCTTGAAGAAGAAGAATAAGCAGGAAAAGAAGCTGCAATGGAGCCGCAAATTCTACCACATCAATCTCCTGTACCTACAATAAATGATCATTCATCGTCATCATCACCAGATGAAAGATCAAGTGAAAGTCCCAGAAAAGTGAGAAACCTGAGGGAACTATATGAAGCCACTGAAGAAGATCAAGACTAGAATTTGCTATGTCTATTTTTGGATAGTGATCCTGTCAGCTTCACAGAAGTCATCCAAGAGAAGAAGTGGAAGTTAGCAATGGATGAAGAAATCAGGGCCATAGACAAGAATGACACATGGGAGCTGTGTAGTCTACCAAAAGGTCAAAAGCCTATTGGAGTCAAATGGGTCTACAAGACAAAGAAGAATGAAAAAGGCGAAGCTCAGATATATAAAGCTCGGCTTGTTGCAAAAGGCTACAAACAAAGACAAGAACTAGACTATGGTGAAGTATTTGCTCATGCTGCCCGATTAGAGACAATCAGGCTGATGATATCTATTGCTGCTCAGAATAGATCGAATTTGTACCAACTTGATGTGAAGTCAGCATTTCTGAACGGATTTCTAGAAGAAGAAATCTATGTCAAACAACCGTTGGGATATACAAATGACGGACATGAAGATAAGGTGTATAGGTTGAAGAAAGCTCTTTATGGATTGAAGCAAGCTCCACGTGCATGGAATACAAGAATTGACAAGTATTTCCATGATAATGGGTTCGAGAAATGTCCATATGAGCATGCATTGTACCTGAATAAAGGTCCAGAAGAAATAGTACTGTTTGCAGGTCTGTATGTTGATGATTTGATCTTCATTGGAAACAACCCAGCCATGTTTGAAGAGTTTAAGAAAACCATGATTCAAGAATTCGAGATGACAGACATAGGTCTGATGTCACACTTTCTTGGAATTGAAGTGAAGCGGAATGTTGAAAGAATCTCGATCTGCCAAAATAGATATGCAAAGGAGATTCTCAAGAAGTTCATAATGGAATCAAGCAATCCAATATCAACTCCGGTGGAAAACAGCGTGGAACTCGGAAAGAATGAAGGCAGAGGAAATGTTGATCCAACATACTTCAAAAGTTTAGTTGGAGGTATTCGGTACCTGACTTGTACCAAACCAAATATATTCTATGGAGTTGGATTGATCAGTAGATACATTGAGGAACCAGATCAATCACACCTAAATGCTGTAAAGAGAATACTCCGCTACATCAAAGGTACTATCAATGATGGTTTGCTATATACCTCAACTGATGAATTAAGATTCATTGGTTATTCAGATAATGATTGGGGTAGAGATTTAGATGAAATAAAAAGCACAACTGGATTTGTGTTTTTCATTGGAGATACAACATTCACATGGTCATCCAAGAAACAACTAATAGTGACTTTATTATCAGCGAAGCTGAATATGTAGCAGCCAGCGCAACTGTGTGTTATGCTATTTGGTTGAGAAATGTGTTAGAGCATATGGGATTTCCACAAGAAAGACCTACAAAGATATTGATCGATAATCGTTCAACAATTGCACTTGCAAAGAATCCAGTCTTTCATGAACGAAGCAAGCATATTGATACACGGTATCATTCCATCAGAGAGCATGTGCAGAACAAAGAAGTGTAATTAATATCTTGCAAGACGAATGATCAAATTGCAAATATTTTTACAAAGCCATTGAAGCAAGACATCTTCAACATATTGAAGTTGATGTTGGGAATGCAGAGCATCAAGTTTAAAGGGGAATGTTGAATTGTAAACTTGATCTAGAAACAACCTTTGAAGACTATCTAGAAGCTGCTTTCAATAATCAACAATGGTGGTTGCCTAACTTTGAATTTTGCTACACTTGTTTAACATGTGATTATTGAATTCAAAGAGTCTACATTGTTCTATTAAGGCTATAAATAGAGGTGTATGTTTAGTGTTGTAAGATAGAAGCTAGAGTAAGGATTGAGAGAAAGAGAGTAACAGAGTAGAAGAAATCCTCTGTGTTTGTTTATTTTTTGTATTTGAGTTTCAATAAATAAATTGTATTTCAATTCTCTCAACCAACACCATAAGTGTTGTGTACTCGTCCTTTACCATCATCAAGGAGGTGGAGGTGGAGGTGGTGTTAATGATGGTGGATTCCACAGGCTTTCTTGAACGGTTTCGGCCTCTATGCATATGTCTTTCACAGTATTTGGAGTCTGGATATGCTTCCTTTGAGCACCTCCATTTCTTCCCATCTGTTCTTCTGCACCTCCATGGCTCTCTATCTACTTTCCTCCCAAAACCCATCTGAAAACTTCCCCAACCCACTGCAAAATTACAATACATTTATTTGGTTTCAATATTCATACACCATACAAGTTAAATAACCAAATAATAATTAAAAATAGAGTAGACAAGTGTGCGACTGCTGGTGTGAGTTTTAAAAAAGATATGTTTTGGGATATATATACATATATAAGTCTTGTGATTGAGTTAGAGGATTGAATGTTTGATGCTTACAGTTGGGTTGGTAAGAAGAGGTGGTTGTTCTGACAGTAAAAGATGAGATCAGGTGGCACTGGAACTCCAGACATCATGTATTTGAAGATGAGGGCTTGGTGTTCTAGCTCTTCCCACTGTGATGCTGTGAATGGATACATGTTTCTTGCATTCATCATCGTTTCTTTTTCTAGAAGATTTTTTTTTTTTTTTTTCAAAAAAAAAACAAGGATTGAAACAGAAAGGCACACTTGAAAGCAAACCAAGAAAGAAGAACAAATTGTTAAAAGACTTGAGAGAGAGAGTGTGTGTTTGTTTGATGGGGTGAAGTTTTTATGGTGTGTTTTGTGCAGAATCTTGTGAAAGAAAGCAAATGGGCTTTGATGAGAGTGCATACATACTTTTACTGTTTCTGCCAACCAAACCACAGCCTCTCCTTTCATTTCCCACCTGAGTCTGCTCTTATTATGACTGCAACACTGTGTCCTCTGTTTCTGCTCTGCTACTGTGGTCTGTGCCACCTCTTCAATTATCCATACACAAATATGGAATAATTTATACCATGTTTTATATCATTATTATACATATAATGTTAGGTTTGGAATCAACAACTGCACCTTAAAACTCATAACTATTCATTGTCATTAGGAGGTTCCTGGACAATTAGCTAGGAATTTTTGCATGTACAACTTTTACATCTTTTAGGAGAAATTTCAAATTATACATAGATAGTGTATATAGTGATATACACATTTTGAAATTCAAACAGGTGAAAAACTATATAGTAAAAGGTTTTAATAATTAGAAAGAAACTCTTTTTCTAAGGGCTGTACTGTACTCTCAGCATCAAGTAAATTTGATATAATTCAAGTAGTGGCATTGTGACAGTGACAAGTGAGAATCTATTGTATTGGTGAGAGGGAGGGAGGGCTTGAAAATGTTGGTTAGCAATTATAACCCCCCCTTCTTTGTCACTTGTTATTTACTTTTTAGTAACAATGTTGTAGCAAGTGCAAGTACTGATGACTCTTTGTTTTTTTCTCTGCTCCAAAACACATGCCACCTCTTTACTGTGCCTTTCATTCATTTATCTCACAAACATTTTCCATATTGCAATATCAGAAACACATCTCCTTTCCATTTTTAGTTTACTCATAATTCATTTTTCCTTGGGAGCCTCTTCTTCGCAGGCTGTGTTTTTACTGTCCAGGTCTTGAGCCTCACATGGCATATTTGACTGCCTACCCACTGTTACTTAACCACTTTATCACACAAACACACACAACTAACTATACGTGCCAATTTTTATGGTTCAATCTGTGGAGTCAATTAAGATCAAGCCTTGAAGCAAATTATGGGAGGTTATTAATTTTTGAAAAGTATATTCCACTGTCATGCATAGATCAAGATCTATCGAAATCAGTGTGGAAGATTGACATAGAGTGGAGAAAGATCTGAAAGATAGAATCAGTTGCACTAACCAAAACAGAAAAAGGGAAAAATAATTCAATTGCATCTATCATAATTAAAGTGGTATTAATTTACTAGCAACAGAAGAAGAAGAAAATTAAATGAAAAAGAGATGAACAGAAGATATATATGCAAGATAGATTTCCAAACGTATATATATAATACTGCATAGGATATATACATATATATTATAGAAAGTAGAAACACATCGAGGGTGACATATTCCATACACAAGCATGCATGTCAGCTGCATGCATGCAACCTCTCTCTATCACACTTTCTACATACATGATCAAGTTGATCACTCACTCATCTGCCAGCACAAAGATGTTATTGTTTTGTTTACTCTCTCCTAGCTCTATATATATGAGCTGATACATTATATATGTTAGTAGTGAAGTGTAGGAAAAACAGAGATATATATATATATATATACTGTGTAATATATATACAAGTGTGATATACGTGAGTGAGTGATACATGAGAGATAGAAACCTTGTGAGTTTCTGTGAGTGAGAGTGTGTGTTAGGTTGAGTAGAGTCGATACATGTTTTGTATCCTCCTCCCGAATCATCTTTGTTTTCAACCTATCTATATTGAAAACTCTCAAAGTGGATGTACCCGTGTTTTTGGGGAACCACTATAAATATCTTGTGGTTAGAGCCGTCGTTTACCTGATCAACAGATCACCATCAGTACCGCTCCAGTTCGAAGTACCTGAAAAGTTATGGACTGGAAGAGATCCCTCATATTCTCACCTGAGAGTATTTGGGTGCAAGGCATTTGCACACGTATCCAAGGAGCAAAGACAGAAGCTCGATCTGAAATCAACTCCATGCATCTTCATCGGATATGGAGACGAAGAATTCAGATACAGACTATGGGATCTACAGTCAAAGAAAGTCATCAGAAACAGGGATGTTGTGTTCCAAGAGAACCAGACATACAAAGACACTGAAGAAACCACAGAGTCCAGTGGTGCGAGTTCCAGTGTTACAGATATCATCCCAGATCCTGCACCGGTACAGTTCATTCCCGAAAATGAAGAACTGGAGGATGAAATTCCAGAAGCAGAGGAGGAACCTGAAGGTGTTGAGCAGGGGGAGCCACTAACCCCTCCACCAGAAGCTACAAAACCAGAAGTAGCTCTTCCAGAGCCTCAGACAAGAAGATCTGAAAGAGACTGACCTCTAATTCCGTTGACGAGATATCCGGAGTCAGACTACATTTTGCTTACTGATGAAGGAGAGCCAAAATGTTTTCAGGAAGTATCTACCCATACAGACAAAGGTAAATGGGTAGAAGCTATGCAAGAAGAGATGAGTTCCTTGCAGAAGAACCAAACTTATGATTTGGTGAGACTTCCGAAAGGCAAGAAAGCATTGAAAAACATATGGGTGTTCAAGCTAAAGAAAGACTCCAACGGAAAGTCGATAAAGCACAAAGCCCGATTGGTTGTTAAAGGATTCCAACATAAGAAAGGCATTGACTTTGACGAGATATTTTCACCAGTTGTGAAAATGACCTCAATTCGAGTGATACACGGATTGACATCTAGTTTGAATCTTGAGCTTGAACAAATGGACGTCAAGACAGCATTCCTCCATGGAGATCTACAGGACAAAATTTACATAGACCAAGCAGAAGGTTTTCATGTTACAGGGAAAGAGCATATGGTTTGCAAATTGAAGAAGAGTCTATACGGCCTCAAGCAAGCACTGAGGCAATGGTACATCAAGTTCGACTCATTCATGGTGGGTCATGGGTACAAGAGAACTTCTGCAGATCAATGCATCTACATTCAGAAATTCCAGGATGGTAATTTCGTTATTCTATTGTTGTATGTTGACGACATGTTGATAGTTGAACAGGATGCTAATATGATTAGCAAACTGAACAAGAACTGTCCAAGTCATTTGATATGAAGGACTTAGGCCCATCTCAACAAATTTTGGGCATGAAGATTGATCGTGACAGGAAAGCCAAGAAACTGTGGTTGTCATAAGAGAAGTACATTGAACGGGTGATTGCAAAGTTCAACATGGAAAATGCCAAGCCAGTCAGTACTCCGCTGGCTAATCACTTCCACTTAAGCAAGAGATCATGTCCCTCTTCTATTAAAGAAAAGGAAGAGATGGAATCAATTCCTTACTCTTCAGTTGTTGGAAGCTTGATGTATGCAATGGTCTGCACCAGACCGGATATAGCTCACGCTGTAGGCATTGTGAGCAGATTTCTATCAAATCCAGGCAAAGACCATTGGGAAGCAGTCAAGTGGATTCTGAGGTACCTGAAGAGTACATCAAAACTATGCTTGTGTTATGGGGGAGCAGAACCAGTCTTGGAAGGCTATACAGATTCAAATATGGCCGGCGACATTGACAGCAGGAAATCGACATCAGGATTTCTATTTACTTTTGCAGGGGGAGCTGTGTCATGGCAATCCAAATTACAGAAGTGTGTTGCCTTATCTACAACAGAAGCATAATACATTGCTGCAACGGAAGCTGGAAAGGAAATGTTGTGGGTGAAACGGTTTCTCCAAGAACTGGGTATTATTTAGAAGAAATACAAAGTCCATTGTGACAGTCAAAGTGCTCTGGACTTGAGCAAGAATTCAATGTACCATTCCCGTACGAAGCATATTGACATTCGCTATCACTGGATACGCGAAGTGATGGAACAACAATTACTGAAGATTGTTAAGATCCATACAGACAAAAACCCTGCTGATATGTTGACTAAAGTTGTTACTCGAGATAAGCTGGAGTTATGCAGAGACATAGCTCGGATGGACATCAATTGAAGCGCAGCGGGAAATGTTCTCCTCCGATTTGTATGGAAGGGGGAAAATTGACATATTCCATACACCGGCATGCATGCCAGCTGCATGCATGCAACCTCTCTCTATCACACTTTCTACATACGTGATCAAGTTGATCACTCACTCATCTGCCAGCACAAAGATGTTATTGTTTTGTTTACTCTCTCCTAGCTCTATATATCTGAGCTGATACATTATATATGTTAGTAGTGAAGTGTAGGAAAAACAGAGAGATATATATATATACTGTGTAATATATATACAAGTGTGATATACGTGAGTGAGTGATACACGAGAGATAGAAACCTTGTGAGTTTCTGTGAGTGAGAGTGTGTGTTAGGTTGAGTAGAGTCGATACCTGTTTTGTACCCTCCTCCCGAACCACCGTTGTTTTCAACCTATCTATATTGAAAAACTCTCAAAGTGGACGTACCCGTGTTTTTGGGGAACCACTATAAATATCTTGTGTCAAGTGTGTGTTTTGCATTTAGAATTGGTTATCCGCACAACAAAGGGTCTATCTAGCTTATAGCCTCACATGATTCGATATGTCTCAATATATAAAACTCGCTCACACACACACACATACAAACACAGTTTTGATCAAGATGGTAAGAACGTAGCTGCCTCTTTCTTTGTTACTCACAAGAACTTCACAGACTACACTTTGATCAGATTGATAACTCACTTCCACTGAAAAGTATGTGGCCATCTCAAACCATTTATAGCTAAACTAAAGTTCATAAACTATTATAAGAATGAAAAGCCTGGTGAACACAATATATTTTTTCATTATACTATTACTAAAAAGAATGACTAAAGGATGTGGCCTAGAGAAGGCTGGAGAGAGGAAATCAAAGGAGATAATGATCCGAGTTCTGTATTAACTTTAGGTTTTTACCAACAATAATCAATGCACAATTAAGTTAAAATAGTCACCACTGTATTAATAGTTGATCTCTCTGTTAGCATTGCATAGCCAATTTCACAAAATACAACATTTCCCCCATGTTTCTTATCTTCTTTTTTTACAAAAACCAACACCACTTTGACTTGGAAAATTTGGTGCAAGTACTAGAGAATGAATCATAAACTGGCTAGTTTTAATCTTCTCACTTTGTGCCAAGTCAGCTATCAAAAAGCAGTGTCTGCCAGTCCCTCCCAAAATCTCGACCCAGAAAATTAAGAGGCATTATCAAAAAGCTTCCAAAGCTATTTGCAGCACTGCGACATGCCTCCGAAGCTTCAACAGTTCATCCTCTTTTTCCCCCATTTTCAGAAAATAATTTGGACAGAAAAACAAATAAAGCAAAAGGGGCACCGACCCCAAATCAAACAAATACAAGGGCACCAAACGCAATTCAAAGCAATAGGGCACCAACCCCAAATTTAACTATCAGAAAACAAAATCTTACCCAAGATCAGCAAGGAATTTGAACAGAAAGCAAATCCCCAAATCGCAGCTGAGGTCGTCTTCCACAACAGCTACACCTCCTCGAATCACCACGTATTAGACCCTGCTCAGACTTCAGGTCAAACACACAGAAAAATGAACTCATAAATCACCCTCGCGAACAAAAAATAAATCACTACACAACAAATTACATAACAGATCCGGATAAAAAACAAATCGTGAGAAACGAAACAAAAATTGAGAAAAAATCAATTATACAACATATCTGAATAACAAATTTGAAGCCAACAACATTAAATGTGAAAGAAGAAAACAAAAATTGGATGAAAAAAATACCTTGATGCGAGAGAGAACAGAGAAGAGATCGTTTTGCTTTCGAAGGAAAAGAGAGAGAGAGAAGGTTCCCCTTCATTTAGGGGAAGATCTGTTGTGAGAGAGAGAAGACATAGGGTTTGGGAGTGCTGAGAGGCGCGGCGTGTAAGAGAGAAGACAGGGTATGTAACATAAGATATATATATATATATATATATATATGGGATATGTTTGTAATATGTCAAATATATAAGGTTAGTTTAGTAAATAATCAATTAAGCAAGGCGGGGCGGGTTAGTTATTTGGGGCGGGGTGGGGGTGACCCATACCCGCCCCGTTTATAATCGGGTAATTTTTTTTTGTCTCATACCGGCCCCGATTAGTTTAACGGCTCGAGGCGGGATAAATGGGGTGGGGCGGATATTTTTGTCATCCCTAACTGTTAGTGAGTCTTATATATATATATATATATATATATGATGTATATATACATACATTTTTATCATTAAAATCTTTTATGTCTGTTTTTATTTTGTATGTGTGTGTTACAGACATAAATGATGAGCAAGAATGTAAAGAAACAAAACTAACAAAAAATCTACCAAAATATCTTAGAGATCCTGACATCCTAAGATGGTGGGACTGGGACAATAAGATAGTAAGTGAGATAATAGAGGTATAACATGTGTGTGAGATGATACTAGGCAGGCTTAGATTAGTTATCCAAAATGTGAGAATTATACAAAAAAATTAAAAATAAATGGGTTAACTTAATTTACAGCATTTGAGGTTTGTCCTTTCATTATTGTAATTCTCTCAAATTTACATATCTTCATTTACACCCCTCTTATTAGTTTTTATTTAACTTTGGTCTAATTCTCTCAAATTTACATATCTTCATTTACACCCCTCTTATTAATTTTTATTTAACTTTGGTCAAAATTTCAGTGAAATATCAACCTATCAAATCTAATGTAAATCCAGAATATGATAGTGTTGTATCTGAACACTCTCTTGTTAAGGCTAATATTTTATAAAGAATAATAATTAGGGTTATACAAACAGATCCAACACTTAAACCCTAAACCCTAATCTCTCTCTTCCCTCTCATCTCTATCAAGTCACCACCACCGCCCTCCACTACCACCTCCACCGCCTTCAATTCCCTTGTTGGACTACAACAACACTTCCTTCCAAACCAACCTCCACCACCACCTCTTCTTTGCCTTCACCTTCGCCACCTCCCTCACCCACCTCAAACAAATCCACGCCCAAATCCTCTCTACTCCGGCCTCGACTACGCTCTCTCCGTCTTCAACCCCCACAATCGTAACCGATTGTTGTCGAACCAGAGAAGCCCTTTTGTTGTACGAGAAGTTTGAGGAGGGATAGGTTGGGTGTTGACAGGTTTATATATATATATATATATATATATATAATTGCTTCGAAATTGGGTGGTTGTGGGAGGTGGAGTGAGAGGCAGAGTAATCCGTGTCTAAAAAGTGTTGGATTATGGTTTTGATATTGTTGATAATAGATTTAATTTTTAGTTCATAATGGATTAATTGAGAGAAAATTGGATTAATTGAATGGAATAATGTATTATTGAATTATATGAATTGAATATGTTAAAAATGAAGAAATAAAGTAATATGAATTGAATATGTTAAAAATGAAGAAATAAAGTAATATTGAATTGAATAATGTATATATAAATATATATGGCCAATACTTGACTTACTTTATTAAAAATGAAGAAATAAAGCAATATGTGTATATAAATATATATCTTGGTTTTTGGTGAGGTGGATCAGGAATTTGTGAGTTTAAAAAAAAAATCAAAAAGAAAATATTTGTGGAAAAAAATATTTCGGGAAAAATATAAATATATATATTTGTGTGTATATATATAAAAATTTGAATTTGTGTGAATATATACTTTTTTATTTTGTTTATCAAAATATATATATTTTTTGTAAAAGGAGGGTTGGTTGGTTTTTCACATCTTTATGGGTTGACAACTAGGTCCTCACACTATATATTTTGTTTCACACCCCTTCTAAAAAGTGTTGAATTAGGGTTTGATAACGGTGATAATGGTTTTTTTTTAAAAGAATGATTTTTTTTTTTTCGATCTAAAATATAATTTTTTTTTTCTAAAGTGTGTCTAATAATATTAAAAATATATATTAGTAAAGTCAAGATCAAAATATACATTATTAATGTTATTTATTGCAAGGGGTCAAACTGATAAAATAAAGTATATAGAGGGGTGAAATTGATAAATTAAAGTAAACAAACACTACCCTTGTATCCAAATAGTAAGATGAGGGGTAGAATATGAATTAATATTTTTTATTGTAAGGAGTCAAACTGATAAATTAAAGTAGGGGTGTAAATGAATTGTGCCAGATAAAGTGAAGATATACAAACCTGAGGGGATCAAAATGATGAGGGGACAAACCTCATGGGATGTAAATAAAGTTAATCCAAAATAAATAAAAAATAATAATAATAAGATCTATTTGGTTCACACTTTTTGTAGAACAAATCGGTAATAAAATAATGCCAAATGAAAACTGATTGGTCTGTTTTGTTTTTAGAATTTTGAGAATTACTTTTAAAAACATGAACTAAGCAGACCCTAGAAGACACATGAAGCAAAAACTAAAACTTGGTTCATGACAAGTGTCATCAAGCCTTACTCCTTTCTTTGTGAAGGAATGTTAGTGGCTGTTTGACAATTGATTTTGGGCCGAAAATTTTGGTTTTGGGCTGTGAAGTATAACCCAACCCATGTTTGGCTGGGTGTGGGTTGATTTTACAGTACCAACCCATGGTATATCAAATGGAGAGTTTTCCAAATTATTTGAAAACATGGTTTTGTGTGGTGTGATTATTGTTGCTCAAAACCAAAAGCAACAAAACCCAAACCAGTTCCAAAATTTGGTGTATCATTTTGTCTTTGTCCCCACGTGTTGGTGTGTGTTTTGTGTGCGTGAGTGTGAGTGTGAGTGTGTTTGTGTTATATATATATATATATATATATACTAGTAAAACTCACGTGCACGTTAGAGCAATCTATATAAAAACAATTGAAATAAAGTTTTAAAAAATAAGAATAGTAAAATTAGTTACATATTTAAAAGGCATAAAAATTAAAAATTGAAAATAAATCAAATTCCTTAAATTGAATAAGAATTAAAAATTATTTAAAATTGTTGACATGCATAGAGGAATTTTTTAAATTAAATTTGAGTATTTTATTTATTATTAATAACAATAACAAGTTAGATAAATCTTATTTATATTATTTTAAAAATAGTGGCATATAAAATATGTACCCAAGTAGATAAAAAATCAATTATAATAAGTAATAAAGTATAAAAAAGTGTGAGATATTTATGTAAACAAAAAAAAAGTAAGAGAAAAAATCAAATATATAATTGAATAATGAAGTGACAATAATTTACATACCGAAACCAAAAACAAAACAAAACAAAAAAATTGAACAACTACATAAAGACAAAAAAGTATAGAAAGTATACTATATTGAATGAAACTAAGAAAAAATTGGGCAATACATAAAAAGTTAGAAAAAGTTAATAAGAAAGTGATGTATATTCCTTAGATAATTTTAAAAATAAAAGTTATGATGTATGCACTCAAAGTTAAAAAAAAATAAAACAAAAAAAAACAAAAAAGGAAAAAGAAAAAAGAAAAAAGAAATATAAAATAAATATATTATAACCAACCAAAAATTAAATTAAAAAAGAGAATATGACATAGAAATTAGGACGTGCTTGTTAAAATAAACTAAAAAAAAAATTTGAATTTTAAAATTTTAATAGATATGTAAATACATATAACCACTATAGGTTATCCAAAGTAAAAGATAATCAAATGGAAAAACCTTATCAAACTTGCAAGACAAGTGACGAAACTATATGTAAGTAAGAATTATTAGTAAATAAAAGATATTTAATTATAGAGAGTTAATGAGTACAATAATAGGAGTACAACATACACAATAATCCTTTTATCTATAAAATTAGAAAGATAATAAAATTGAAATAATAAACAATTGGTAGAGTTAAAGATAGAATAGGTGTTATACATATGTTATATTAATTTTTCTAAAATAAAAAATAAATGTGTTTAGAATTAATAAACAAAGTATTTATTTATGTTAACGTTAAATAATTTACTTTACATAAATAAAATAAGTTATCTATTAGAAAAGCATAATAGAATATTTACTAAGTTTAAAGTGTAATAGAAAATAAAAGTTTGTGAAACAAAAACATATGACATTATCTAGAGAAAAGGTGGGCAATTACAAATTACAGTGAAAAAATACAAACAAAAAAATATAACTTCGAAAATGTTAACAAAAATTCACGAAAATCTTCAAATGGAATTAAAGTTATTTAAAAATTAAAAGTTACACTGCTGTAAGCCTGTAATATAACAAATCTACCATGAGGTTTTATTGTAAAGACCACATCAAAGTCTTCAAGTTTTTCAAGTTCATTATGAATATACAAATTATATAAATGCAACCATAAATTAAGTAGCTGCACAAAACCTATTCCATCAAATTTCACAAATAAAAATAATAATGGGAAAGGTAAAATTAATAGAAATATAAGGAAGAATTGTATATACAAAGAAGATTCACATAAAGTTGGAATGAAATTATGATCAAAATATGGGGAAAACATGAGAATGATATTGGATTGAATGCAACAACACTAAAATTAAAATTAGTTAAAAGTTAAAAATTAATTGAATTAGCTACTCTAAAAAATTAAAGAGAACATACCTATAAGTTTCTTCTTGGCGCTAACGTAGCAGATGGAATGGAGTTGGTAGTAGGCAGGGACGGACCTGCATGGGGACTGGAATTTTTATTTATTTATACTATTTACCTTTAAATATAGAATAAATATGCTTATGCCCCCACTGAATTTTTTTAAAAATCCCCTAAAGTCCCCACTGAACTTAAAATAATACGATTACGCCCCCACTCGCTTGAATTTCTGGATTCGTGGCTGATAGTATGGTTTTGTAGAGATGGTGAGCCATTGCATTCTATATATAAAGGACTTGATATATTAAATTTTAATCATATTACAATTAGGTTTTCCCTATACAATATTAATTATAATTGTTGATGAGATTGAGTATTATAGTCCCTTTGTTTTTCCCAATACAATTAGGATTAGGATTATGAATTACAATTGAGATCAGATTGAATATTAATTATAGTCCATTTAGGATTATAATTGCTCTGAGATTTGAGTATACTAATCTATTTAGATGTCCTAGTGACGTTTAATTCATGCGCATGAAAATTCTATTAAAATTTGGGGTTCATGACTATTAATTCAAGTAGAAACATGATTGAAAAATCACATAGAAATAGGATTGAAAAATCACATAGAAAATTTACAGTATAAATACTGAAACATCAAACTTTCTTCACACTTTTAATAGTAGTATAGACTAGTTAAACACGTATGTAAATTTTAATTTACAATAAATTTTAATATTTTTTTTAATAATTTAGCCATCCCATGTTAATTAATGGAGTAGGAAATAATATTATTTTTTCCGTTTATCTAGTGATTCATGTTTTTTTTTTAAAGAAAAACCTTAATCGAAGTCTCAAAATTAGTTATATTATATTGGAAATTTCTGAAGTATAAAACTCATTACCAAATTCTAAGAATCTTATTATTGGTACATTCTAAAATATAACTTTAACAACAATCACCTAATTTTTGTTTCAATATTTATATTCCAGTAATCATATTTTATCCTGTTGTTGTATTTTAGGGGATTCTACAACTACTTGAAATTTTTTATACCAATAAAATTTAAAACAAAAAGGTAGAACAAAACATATAAGACAAATTCTAAAACTATAATCAATTCTCACATGAAGATATAGAGTCCTCATAATATCCATAGAAGTTAAAAAAATTCATGCAGAAACTTTGTGCCACCAATTTAATAGATGCAAACATAAATATATACACATAAACCAAAAAGAACAATTGAAGAATGACAAAATTCCATATCAAAAATGGTAAAACTCAGTTGCAATTAATAAAAGGAAGAAAATTAAAAAAATAACGAAGAGAGATATGAAACGGCAAATCTGGTGAATTTGGGTTGAAGTTGAAGAATTTGAGGCTTGGTTTCAATATAAACTAATATATATAGGCTCTTAATCTAATAACTTTTAATCACACTACAATTAGGTTTAGTTATCCTAATATAAATACATTAGGATTAGATTATTAATTAGAATTGTAGATGATATTGAGTATTCTACTCTATTTAGAATAAGTTATCCCTTATACAATTAAGTGTAGGAGTAGGAGTCCATTTAGGATTAGGATTAGGAGTAATGTAGAATTATTTTCTCATAATTTTTTTACTTACAAATTATGACAAATATATTATAGGATAAATAATTTTACACGTGTATAAAATTAAGAATCGTCTTCTAATAAACAATTATGTTCTTATTATTAGGATTATGAGATTTGGGTTTATCATGAGATAGGATTAGGATTGGATTATGAGTATAATTTGTTATAAAACTGCACTTATAGAATTAAATTAAATTTTGTACTTATAATTCAAGTACAAATTAAATTGAAGTTATAGAATTCAATTAAATTTTATAATTGAAGTTATAAAATTCCATTAAATTTTGTAGTTATAATTCAAGTAGGAAATTTTGTAGTTATAATTCAAGTACAAATTGAATTGAAGTTATAGAATTCAATTAAATTTTGTAATTGAAGTTATAAAATCCAATTAAATTTTGTAGTTATAACTTAAGTAAAAATTGGATTAAAAAATCACATAGAAAATTTTGGCTACAAATACTGAAACACCAAACTTTTTTCACATTTTTAATAGTAGTATAGATATAGATTAATAGTAGTATATAGATATAGAATATTAGGATTTTAACTTTTCTAGTTAAAAATATAATTTTAAATTAAAAAATAGGATAATAAATAATTGTTGAATCCTGTTGTAATTAGAATTTATCTATTACAATTAGATCGAGAATTAGAATTCATAGTTTCCAATTTTATATAGTTATCTTTTATTATAATTAGGATTTTAATTTTTGTAGTTAAAAATATAATTTTAAATTAAAAATAGGGTTAGAAACTCTTTGAAATTTTAATAGTAGTATAGATATACACACACACAACCATATACATATATATTTAACTAAATAAAAGTTACCGAACAATAGAATAGAATTAATAATAAATAAATAAAAATTGAATAATAAATATTTAAAATAATAAATAAAGTAAAACCAAATAAATAATAAACAAAAATATTATGAATAAATAATTAATAATAAATTAATATTTATAAATAATAAATTGGTAAAAAAAATATTGAAATTTCAAATGGAAAAATATTATAAATTTCAAGCTACATATACGAACCAATTGAATAATTCTTGCAATATGGTGAAATATTATTATCCAATATTAATATTTTTTGTAAAAAATAATTCATCCTTAATGTATTTTATTTATATATTTCATTTTTTAAAACATATATATTTACAAAATGTTATTATAAATAAATAAAATGTCAAACCATTTTAAGTCACCAAATATGGTTTGGTTTCAAAATTTTAGCCCATACCAACTCTACCAAATATAGTTTGCTTTTTCAGCTTTACTTTTTCTCATACCAAAACCATCAGCACCAAATATGATTTCATTTCAGTTCAGAATAAAATCAAACCAATCTCAACCCAAAGCAAACCAAAACCAAACCAATTACCAAATAGGCATTTAGCATTAGCTACACTTTATGGTTATTAATTTACTAAATTTTTGGTAGTAACCATTAGTTTCTCCCTTATACCATGAACCTTAAAAGGAGACATTGGAAACAGGCAACTAGTAGCTTAATTTAGGTATAGATTGATGGGCCAACACTGGTTTCAGAAGTATATTTGCATTTCAAATACGTACTTTGAATAGTTGTGAATTACTGCACAAAAATGGTGATTTATATTGGAAACATACTTCGCCATGTGTAATAAACTTGGACAGTTATAGATGCAGAAAAATACACAATAATAATTGGTTTTAAAATTGGATCCTTCATTCAATCTTTGGCCATGTATTTATACATAATTTTGGTAAATGGGTCAAGCCCATTTACCCAAATTTATCAATCCCTTAAATCATGGGATTTGATAAACTCAATTCTTTTTTGGACTATCTTTTCCATAAGTAGGACAACTCCCTGACTTATGGATCACTCATCTTCTAGAGAATTCTATGGGCCTATTTATTTCTTCGGCCCATCCATCTTCAGCCCATCTGTCCTCGACCCATCAATCTTCGTCCCATCAGTCATGTGGCCCATCTTAGTTGGACCATGTATTATTTTCACTATTACACAGGCCCCTGAGGTTATGGGCTAATTCATAGCCCATGACCGAAATTAAATACCTTCATATACACACACACACATATATATATATATATATATATATATATATGTATATATTGTTTATGGGAAATGATGGTGATGAGTTGTCATGTCATCATTAGGTATTTAATGATATTTCAAAATAAGAGGCCATTATTTCCTCAATCCTTGCACCATGATGGTTCATCGTGGGTTGTGCGACCTTCGGGCTTCGCGCAGTCCTTTGGCATACCTTTTTCTTTCTATAAAAACCCACTCCAAGCTATTTCATTTCTTCATTCACTTCATTTGCAATTCTCTGCTCCTGTTTCTCTCTCTTTCAACTTTCATCTTTGAAACTCGTCTCTCTCTTATTCCTGCAATCCTTTTCGTTGATCAGTTCAGATCCTCCAGCAGAACAGAAGTCTGCTTCTACCCGAAGCTTTCCCTGACTCTTCACTATCAGCTGAGTAAGTCGGACGATCTTTTCCTGTTCTTTAATTTTCACATCTGCCCCCTTCTGTCTCTTCTATCTTTCTTGGCACTATGTCTGACAACGATGACACCCGGTCAGTAGAGGAGGTCGTTCTGTCCTCTACTACTGGCACCGATCCTACCAGTAGTGACAACCCTCCGTCGACCCGTTAAGGGGCCCCAAGAACAGTTCCCCAAATCACCGATCTTCCGAGTTCGTCAACAAATCCGGGAACACCCATGTCAAGGGGTCCCAACGAATCTGTGGACCCCAAGTCCTCTGAACCATTCGTAATGGCCCCACTTAAGAAAGTTCGTCCTGAAGTAGATGTAAAACATCTTCGAGCTGAGACCCATGTACCTAGGGATGTCGATGTGAACCCTTACCCAGGTTACTTAGATTTCACAAAGAGTAAGGGACTCCAACCCTGTAGCATTTTGTTATCAGCAGTTCACCTTAAGGTTTTAAGGTTCCCCCTTCACCCTTTCTTCCATTACGTGTTCTTCATGTTAGGTTTACACCCCCTTCAACTTAACTCAAACAGCCTTAGGATTCTGTCCATGCTCCTATTATACAATAGGGATCTGGACCTTAACCTAGGTTTAGCCGACTTACTTCTTTGTTACTTTTTTCAGAATTCTAGGGAAAGTAGGGTAGATACAACCTTTTCCCCTTCCATGGTCGGAGTATATGCTCTGGTACC
The DNA here is from genome assembly GCA_963922005.1 of Cornus suecica. NCBI lineage: Eukaryota > Viridiplantae > Streptophyta > Magnoliopsida > Cornales > Cornaceae > Cornus > Cornus suecica. Next base: position 37,444,524 of record OY998238.1, on the reverse strand, counting down.
GAAAAGTCTGATAAGGGGTGGAAAGAGAGAATGGTAGTTGTAAGTGGTAATTGGTCTTACCCATTTTCTCGTACATTCCTGATCCCACACACGTTCGGCGCCATTCGTTTACCCATCTACCGTTCCCTCCATAAGGCCTCTTGTCTTTGTGGGTTCTGTGATCTACATCGGGGGGAGTATGCATATAGGTTTCTAGGTTATGAGGACAGAGAAATCCCCCTGTCCCTCATAAAAGGACGTATAGCCCTCCTGAAAACCAAGATCTGGGGCAATGTCCGATCTGCTACAGACCTTCTGAATCCGGCAAACCTGGAGTCGATTTCTAACTTGGGCGCTACTGTTGACAGGATGAACTTGCTTGTCAAACCTCTTTCTGGAAGACGCCCTCAAGTTCCTAAAGGGGTCAACCTGGTTGACGTTGTGCCGCTTTCAACAGCACCCCCGGCGCCTCCGGTACCTCCGCCATCCCAAGACCCAGTAGCTCCACCCCAGCTTTCCCCTGTAAATCCTCCACTCACGAGGACCCGATCTGGTACAGGCGGTGGAGCGGCGAATAAGAGGCCCAGGACCCAAGCTACCGATGCCTCAACAAGCGCTACTCCCCAGGCTCAAGAGGCTCCCCATACTTCTATTCCCTGGGAGCCAAAATTCTTTCTTCCTGATGGGACTCCGGTTTGCGCCGATCAGCTCACCATCACCCAGCCAGAAGCTCTACGGGTTATGGCAAAAGGGATTTGGACTCCAGCCGATAGGGCTGCTCAGTCAAAAATCACCAGGACTGAGCTTCTGAAGAAGGGCTCCACTATGGTCATAGAGGTATGTATCTTGTTTTTTCTTTTGTAACTTGATTTGCTACTTTTACCACCTCGTGTACTAACATGCACTTTTTTTCCTCTTTCTGTGTAACTTCTTTATGGTATCCAGACCTACAACCATATTGTGGAGTCTGATGTCCGGGAGATGGCCAATATGTAGGCCCAAATCAAGCAAAACAACGAGCATCGGGTCACTCTGGTCAAAGAGGCAGATGGTCTTTGCCAGAGCGTCTCGGAGCATAAAAACCTTCTGGAGACCGATGAGGCGGAGAAGAGGGCTTTAGCTACTGAAAAGCTAGCTTTAGCTGCTGAGCTTGAAGAGGTGAAGGCAGTCTACCAAAAGATAGTTGCCGAAAAGGCGGAGTCAGATAATCTTCTGACTCTTGAGCGGTCCAATGTAGAGGTGTGCCGCTTGGGGGTCTGGACATGCACAGCCGGTACACAACCATCTGCGATGTCCGATCGGTCAGAGCATGGCGAGAAAGGCACAAAATGGAGCATATCCCTTTGGCAGCTCGGAAGTTCAAGACTGCTGAGGAGTTCGATGTCTTCATGGGAGTGTCTTTCCTTACAAGGACCCTCCAGCTTCTGAAAATGAGAAGCAGTTCGCTGCTATTTTGAAGGGAGAAGACTATCATCCTTCTGAGTAGAATAGGTTTTTCAAGTTTTCTGTTTTTACCCTCTTCAGAAGGGTGTTTTTGTAATTTCCTTCTTTATTAATGAAAAAAGAATTTTTCCCATTTCAGTGTCTATCTTGTTCTTGTTTTCATGCAATATTTAGTCTTCGGGCATATGGCCCCTAATACTTTTTTCTTGTCCTCTGGCTAGTTCATATTATGTTTGAACTTCGGCACTTTAGGAAAATTTTCAATTTTTAAGCCTTCGGGCATATGGCCCCTAAGGCTTGTTTTTGCCATCTGGTTAGTTCAAATAAGGTTTGAACTCAACACTTAGGAAAAGTTTTAAAAAAAATGGAGCCTTCGGGCATATGGCCCCTGAGGTTTGTTTTTGTCTTCTGGTTAGTTCAAATCAGGTTTGAACTCAACACTTAGGAATATTTTTATTTGAATAGGAAGCCTTCGGGCATATGGCCCCTGAGGCTTGTTTTTGTCCTCTGGTTAGTTCAAATCAGGTTTGAACTCAACACTTAGGAAAATTTTGATTCAAACATAGGACACCCGCATAAGATAGAATGTATCTTTATTGAAATGAACTTTGAGAATCATGAAGTAGAGGTGTCAAACATCGGGCACATATGCTTTATTATAATCAGTAGAAGGTGTCATAAGTGAGACACAACTTTATTGTTTTAACAAGAAAAAGAAACTACCTATGGATAATACCTCTTCAGCCGATAAACGTTCTAAGAGTTGGGCTCGATACGGCCTGTCTCGTTCTTCTGTACCCGATAAGCTCCGCGTCCGATGACCTCCATTATTATGTAAGGTCTTTCCCATGTCTCTCGTAATTTTCCTATAATCCCAATCTTCCTTCTGAGTACCATATCGCCTACCTGGAATTCTCTTCTTTTGACTTTTTGATTGAATCGTGCCCTGACTTGTTGCTGATAGGCAGCTAGCCTTATCCCGACAACTTCCCTTATTTCCTCTAGTAGGTCCAAATCGTGGGCTAGGTGTTGATTGTTTGGACCTTCCTCCCAAGCTTAACTTCTTAAAGTAGGTACTCTCAATTCGGTTTGGATAACGGCTTCGGCACCATAGGCCATGGCGAAAGGGGTGTCTCCTGTTGGTTGTCTTGGAGTAGTCCGATAGGACCATAAGACCTCGGGCAATTTCTCCAACCAGGCCCCTATTGCCTCTTCAAGCATTTTCCTGAGTGTATCAAAAATGGTTCTGTTTGTCCTTTCAGCCTGCCCATTTCCCTGTGGATAGCCAACGGAAGAAGTGTTCTGATTGATCCCATGCTTTGCCAGGAATGCTTGAACTTTCCTGTTATCTAAATTGGTGTCATTATCCATCATTATAGTTCTGGGTAGACCGAATCTACAAATGATGTGGCTCCAGATGAATTTTATAACATGGCTACTTTTGATGGTAGAGTATGCCTCGGCTTCCACCCATTTGGTAAAGTAGTCTGTAGCTAGAAGAACATGAGTGGTAGATCATATAGCTTGCAGGAGAGAACCGACAATATCCATACCCCATCGGGCAAAGGTGTGAAGGATAATTGTTGGGTTCAGTAACTCCGGAGGTGGATGAATGGCATCTCCATGAAATTGGCACTTTCTATAGTGTCGGGTGTAAACCTCAGCGTCCCTTGATAGATAGGGCCAGAAGTATCCCTGGGTGAGAACTTTATGAGCTAAAGATCTCCCTCCGGAATGATTGCCACATGATCCTGCATGAATTTTTTCAATGACTGCAGAGGCTTCGGAGGGCGTGAAACATCTCAAATATGGCCCGGAGAAAGACTTGCGGTATAGTTAGCCGTTGTACAGAGCATACCTGGCTGCCTTCATTCTTATCTTCCGGGCCTCAGGTTTCGACTCAGATAATGCACCGATCCTCAAATAATCTGTTATAGGGTCCATCCAGCTTGGCTCCCATGGAATGATCATCACGTCTTCGGGGGGCTCCAAGCTTGATCGGACGATGAAGTCTATTGGTACAATGCGAGTCATACTTTTCCCTGCTACGGAGGCCTGGTTAGCCAGATGATCTGCTATGATATTATCCCCTCTAGGAATCTGTTCAAAGGTCAACTGTTGGAATTCCTCGACCTCTTTTAGTACCAAATTCTTGTACGCTTCCATTTTAGATTCTCGGGTTTCATACTCCCCATTCAACTGCCGTACTACCAATTGGGAATTGCTCCGTATCTCCGCCTTCTGTACCTGAAGGCTTCGGGCCAACCGAATCCCTGCTAAAAAGGCCTCATACTCGGTTTTGTTGTTGGAGGCAGGAAACTCCAATCGAACGGACTTCTGGATTTTAGTGTCATCTGGTGTCATGAGCTCTACACCGATCCCTGCTCCATTGATATTTGATGATCCATCTACGAACACAACCTATAAGCCAGACTCATTTTGTTCCAAGGAATCTGTAGTTTCTGTTTCGAACAAAAAGTCAGCTACTGCTTGGCCTTTGATGGCAGTTCGGGGGACATAGGTTATGTCAAAAATCCCGAGTTCTATTGCCCATTTGGACACTCTCCCCGATAATTCTGGTTTTACCATTATGGATCTGATCGGGGTTGCTGTTGGCACTACGATCGGATATGTTTTAAAATAATGTCGAAGACGTCGCTTTGCATTGATCAGTGATAGTACCAGCTTTTCTTACTTTAAATATCGGGTTTCTGCGTCAGCAAGGGATTTGCTGGTGTAGAAGACTGGTATCTGGTACCCCTTGCCCTCTTTGACTAGAGCGGTGCTGGTAGATGTTGCAGATATGGCTAGATATAAGTGTAAGGGCTCATCGGCTTCTGGGGTTGCTAGTATAGGAGGCTTTGCCATGTAGCTTTTGAGTTTTTTCAGGGCTTCAGATTACTCCAGCCCCCAGACCTCTCCTTTTGCCGCCTTTATAGCTTGAAAGAATGGCCTGCACCGATCGGTTAAGCGAGAAATGAAGCGGCTGAGGGTTGCCACCCTTCCGGTTAGTACCTAGATTTTCTTCCGGGACCTTGGCTCTGCTGATTCCATGAGAGCTTTAACTTGTGTTGGGCTAGCTTGTATTCCCGTCCGATCAACGATGTATCCCAAGAACTGGCCCGAGGACACTCCGAAAGAACATTTGGATGGGTTGAGCTTCATCTTGTACTTTCTGAGGGTGTCGAACACCTGTTGTAGGTCAGCCAGGTGGTCACTTTTTGCCTTGCTTTTGACCACCGTGTCATCAATGTAGGCTTCTATGGTAGATCCCATCATGCTCTGGAAAACTTTATTTACCAACCTCTGAAAGGTTGAACCTGTATTTTTTAGTCCGAAAGGCATAACTGTGTAACAATATGTACCTGATTCAGTGATGAATGTAGTCTTTTCCTCATCATCCAGGTTCATTCGTATCTGGTTATACCCATAGTACACATCCAAAAAACTCAAGCGCTCGAATCCTACGGTGGCATCTACCATTTGATCGATCTTTAGTAAGGGGAAACAATCCTTCGGGCGTGCTCTGTTCAGATCGGTGAAGTCTACGCACACTCTCCACTTCCCGTTCTTCTTTTGAACCACAATAAAGTTTCCCAACCAGGAATGATACTGTACCTCCTTAATGAAGCCTACTTGGAGAAGTCGATCAACCTCCTCAGCTATGATCTGGTTTCGATGAGCCCCCATCCGTCTTTGTTTCTGTCTGACAGGTTTTGTGTTGGGATCCACGTTGAGGGAATGCTGGGCTACTGACGGATCGATGCTAGTCATATCCATATGGCCCCAGACAAATACGTCAGCGTTGGAGCGTAGGAGGGCCTTCATATCCTTATTTTCTTGTGCACTGAGGCCAGAACCAATATAAGTCAACCTTTCAGGGTGATCGGGGTAGATCTGAACTTCAAGCAAAGGTTCAGTTGCTATTAAGGACCCCGCACCCTCCTCCTGTAATTGTTATTGGTCATCGGGTACCGCTTTGGATCGTGATTCTCATTCCGGTTCAGCCTTTTTCCTCAGACCTTTCATGGTGACAGCGTAACATTCCTTAGTTGCTTCCTGATCGCCCCTGATGTCAATCACATCAACTCTGTTCGGATCAATCCATCATATGAATTGATGCATGGTTGAAGGGACTTCGTGCATCTGATGGATCCAATCCCTTCCCATAAGGAGATTATAGGAGGGTTTGACATCCACCACCACAAAAGTTTCTCTGAGCGTGCGCCTTGCTGTTGTCACTGGTAGTTGGATCTCTCCCACTAGTTCCACTCTTTTGCCATCAAATCCTGCTATCGGGCTTCTGGAAGGGACTATCTCCTGAGGGTTGATCTCTAATTTCTCAAAGGCCCACTTGGTGATGATGTTGGCGTTGCTCCCTGGGTCAACCATCACTCTCTTGATCAAGCAGTTTGAGACCATGAGGGAGATAACCAATGGATCGTCATGTGGTGATTGAATGCTCTGCATATCTGTAGAAGATAAAGTTATCCGGGCGTCCTCTTTCGGGCTTTGAAACTCGCTGACTTTCCCAACCCTTCATAGTTTTTGGGCTTGACGCATCTGGGATCTACGGGCTTCTTCTACTTCTGATCGAATTGGTCCTCCGTGAACTATGTGAATGACTTTTACGGGCTGTCCCATTGCCCCCTTGATGGGTGTATGTGACGTTTGGTCTGATCAGGTTCCCTCATTGGCTACGTATTCGGTCAGCTCTCCTTTTGTTATCATGGCTTCCACTTGTCTCCTAAGGCTTCTGCACTCATTGGCATGGTGCCCGTACTCGCCATGGAAGGCACAGTGTCTTGACTTGTCCCTCTGGTCCATTGGTTGTCTAATAGGTGGTGGTGACCGGAAGATTCTTTACCCTTAGTCTCCTGATACAGCTTAGCCAGTGTGACTTTTAATGGGGTGACCTTGTCTTCAAATCTTTGGCATTTCTCTGGGACTGGGGAGGGCGCAGGTGGAACGCTTGGTCACTTCCGATCTGGAGCCCGATCCTTTACCCTAGAAGGTTCGGTTACCCTTGCCTCTATGCTTGCAAAGGTTGTCCTTCTTTGGCGTATGGCCAAATCTTCTTCTATTCAGATATGCCCTTGTGCCCTGGAATTGAGTTCTCTGATGTCTGCTGGTGGCCTCTTGACCAATGACTGATGGAACTTGGTTCCAGGGATCAGGGCCATTCTAAAGGCCTCGACAGCTGAATGCTGGTCACAATTATCAATTGAGGAAATCCCAACATTGAATCGCGAGACAAAAATTTTTAGGGATTCGTCTTTCTCCTGGATCATGGTGAATAGACTGGAGATGGTCTTCTTCTATCTTTTATTGCCGAAGTATTGGGTAATGAATAATTCACAGAGTCTGAGCTAGCTTCCAATGGATCGAGGTGGTTGCTTTCTGAACTAGAACAGGGCTGTTTTGGTTAGGCTGGTGGGGAAGACTTTGCAGAGTAAGGCTTCATTTTCGTTGTAGACATTCATCTTTGTATGGACGTGGTGTAACTTCGGTAGTCTTAACCTCTCTGGGTAGGGCACGCTGGTGATCGTCACGGTGAATGGAGTCTGCACGGCGTCAATGGATGCCTCGGAGGCCAGATCGATAGGGGTCTGCACCTTCAGATTCTTCAGCACCTCCCTTTGGAATCTGGTTATAATTTCCTCCAACTTCTTCATGGTCAGAATATCCTCGGGATTGCGCCCCCCAAGCACCTGTAGGGATGATTTCGCGTGTTCCTCTCGATCGTTGTTGGACTTTACTTGGTGGTTGTCCCTTTCTGACCGGTGACCTATAAACCGCTCCTGCTGGCTAGACTGCTCGTTGTTCTAGGCTTCTTGAGGGTTATGAAGCAGGGCCAGTTTTGCCACCAATTCGGCGTTCTACTTCTCCAATTCGGTTGTCCTCTCCTCCAGGGCTCGCCTAATCGGATCCTCGGCTTGTTGGCCTTCGTTCAGAGGTAACTCATTTTGTTGTGAACGTGCGATCACCGCCATTGATGGTATGAATCTTAGCTTTTTTATAGAGAATGGGAAGCTATTGAATTTTTTTTTTCAATAATGGTATTTCCCACAGACGGCGCCAATTGTGTAGATGCAGAAAAATACACAATAATAATTGGTTTAAAAATTGGATCCTTCATTCAATATTTGGCCATGTATTTATACATAATTTTGGTAAATGGGTCAAGCCCATTTACCCAAGTTTATCAATCCCTTAAATCATGGGATTTGATAAACTCAATTCTTTTTTGGACTCTCTTTTCCATAAGTAGGACAACTCTCTGACTTATGGATCACTCATCTTCTAGAGAATTCTATGGGCCCATTTATTTCTTCGGCCCATCCGTCTTTGGCTTATCTATCCTCAGCCCATCAGTCTTCGGCCCATCAGTTTTCGGCCCATCAATCATGTGGCCCATCTTAATTGGACCATGTATTATTTTGACTATTACAACAGTATCTATCTTAAAAGTGAGATCGATGATACGTAATAATATTGACACCTCCTAAAAGCATTACGTCATGAAACCAAAAAGCATTACTTCGGGAAACCATTATTGGAAATGTGAAACAATTTGCGGTAAACCATATGAATCAGATATGAAAGCACACGATAAAACAACGTGGAAAACATTGTTGAGCAAGAATGTTCCTCTTAAACGATAGAGACTCTCTGCAATTGAATTGTAAAATTTTGGCTTTCCAACTTTGATTTATCGAGTGGCAACAATGATTTATTTGCATTACACTGGTACTAACTGTACTACGGTTCGCAGTTGAGGTATCATCAATTTATATTGCATTTTTGGTAATGGTGTAAGAGATTCGGATAATATCGGTCTAAAAAATGAGTATGAAACGGTATCGGTGTTACGCAATGGTACCGGCACCTTCCAAAGACGTTATAAACCAGGATCGGTATACATCCACAATATTAGCATTACCTTTTTCTTATGTGCTTTGTTGTCCCTCACTATTAGCATTATAGATCCTCTTATTGAGGCAGGAAAGATCATATCAAACTGCTTTCTGATTTGTGAAATTGAATTATTTGTCTAACAATAACAATATGATTGAAATTGAACTATCATTTGCTTTCAATCTTGAAGAAGGCAAAGGCAATCCCAGATACCTCACTGGGAAACTTCCTTGCTAAAAGCCAAGCTCTCTAAGCATACAAGTTTGTCATCATTAGGAACACCAGAAAAGTAAATTGAGCTTTTAGAAATTAGGAGTGAGGCCTGATAATGAGGAGAATTTTTGAATGGCCTCAAAGATAGTTCTCAAAGAATGAGGGTCCTCATGACAAAAGATTAGCAAAACAAAGGTGGGTGAGCTTGATGTTGTACTCTTCTATGTTGTGTTTTAATTCAATATATTTCTTCAGTGTTTTTAACAATTTAAACTAAATTTTAATGGAGAGAGAAAAATAAAATGAATAATTCATTATAGAGAGGGAGAGATATGAACATGTTTGTTGAACAAAGGAGTAGTGAAGGTGAGAGTGAAGGAGGTGTTGGAAATTTAATTCAAGTGATCTCTTCAGTGTTACGTACCATGACGTTGCAGTACACTTTCAACAATGTCACGGCACGAACGGACACACTGTTACGTAATCATGTATCTACTTGTACAAAGATAACTTTGTTACTCCACGAAGAATGGAAGAATTTATATCTTGAACTTATTTATTGCTATTAAACTTTGGAACACACTTGTACTTCAAAGGTTGAAAATCTTAGGCTTTATTTCTCCCATTGTTAAGGAGTGCAATGAGTATGTGTTGTAGTTGAGCACTGCACAATTCTACTACAACCCAAAACACTTCAAAAATATTTCCAAAAGGGGTATGAGGATATTAATGAAGTGAAAAGTTGCAATAAAATATTTATTTTTTATTTAAAATGTGAAAAAAAGTGTTTGAAAATATTATAGGGGGCTTGTACTTTTATTAGTATAGAATCTATATACATATAAGTTATATAGATGGATATATATTATAGATAGATAGATACATATACATATAAGTTATATATATAGATAGATAGATAGATAGATAGGTGAAAGCTAGTCATGAACCAAGGCTGTCTTGACTGAAAGAAAATCATGTCAACAACCATAATAAGTTGCCCTGATTTTGTGAATGCAGTTCACAAAGTAGTAAAAATGCATTTTCTGATTTGGTCCACCTATGGAAGGGTTAGATTAACCTAATGTTTGGTGTTTTTCAAAGTGATTGTTTGATGCTTGAACTAGTGCCTAAAACAAATAAATTACTTTGTTGACTTGCTATTCAAGGAGATTTCTTAAACAAAATTTGTGATATTTTTACTCACTTTTAGAATTCTACATTTTCAGAGTGCACCCTAAATAAATAAATGAAACTCCTTTAATTAAGCCAAAAGAAAAACAAACCTAAAAATGGAAACAATCTGAATAATGAGTAACAAGTTGAATGTTTGAATGTAGTCAAAAAGGGAACGAGAAGAAGGGTGAGAAATTATATTGAAACCTTCGATTGTAACTCTTTCGATTTTGAGATGTTTCTTGACGAATTTATTTTATCAATCTCATTTTTATGCATGTCTTTAAATATGCAAATTTTGTACTAATTGTGTTCCTAGTGTTAAAAGAGAAAGTGAAGATGGTGATTAAAATGTGGGGAAATAAAATAAAAAAGATGGTGATCAAAACTAGAACGCTAGTCCTTTCCTTCAATAGATGTTGCAAGAGAATAAGGGCCTGCATTGTGGGGCTTTTAGTCATCATTTATTTTTGGATCAAGTCCCAAATGGAAAGAAATAGATACCAACTATAATTGCTAGTGGATGTTATTGCTTTGTTTTATTATAGTAATTACTTTATCTAAATTAATCATATCTTACCAATCATATATTGGTGTAGATGAATTTTATAGTAAGTGATAAGCAAAAAGATCATTACCCCTTTGCCTACACAAGATAAATAGATAATAGAGAGAAGCTAGAGCACATTGAAAACCAATCTGGAGCAGCCAAAGCAGAAGCAAACAATTGTACAAACAATACAGGACTGTTTCAAAGCCATTACAACACCAGCAATCAACTACCTACCCCAACAGGACAACAATAACTTGAGAATATAACAACATCTGGACCAAAACGCTAGCTTAAGAAAATTATAAGCACTTGTTCGAGGGCCTTGAAGACGAACCAACTACCTAGTCGTTGCTGAGAATCAAAGTCCAAATGCACCAGCACTTGTTCGAGGGCCTTGAAGATTTTTCCTGACCAAATTCAGCTCACATAAGGCGTCACTTATGTCCATCCGGTCTTGCGGTGACTCCATGGAGCATGCAACTCCGACCTTGATCATTGACAACAGACACTCCGTTCTGATGTTATTTTTTGATTTATCAGAAACCTGATATCTTTTTGGCAGTGTTGCTAGCTCTTGTTCATCGCCAATATCCAGAAGCACTGGATCTACAATGTCCATAACACGGTCAGACAAAGCCATCTGAGCAAAGTTATGAAGGTTAAGGCCTCCCTCAAACATACTGTCAGTAGGTCTTTTCCCTGTCATTATCTCCAATACCAAGATCCCGTAACTGTATACATCCCCTTTTGTTGACACTTTGCTTCCCATACCATATTCTGCCAATCACGAAATTAGTAACAAGAAAGCATTTTTTTGTTGACAAATATAGAAAATTAAAAGCATTTAACATAGGAGTTTATAGGCTAAAAAGTTGTGGTGTCTTAAGTGTATCAGTGACACACCTAGAAAAAGAAAATCCAAATAAAACGGAAAAAAAAAAAAAAAAAAGATTTATGTTGTGCGTGCTTACCTGGAGCTGCATAACCAATTGTTCCCTTTACTGCGATTGAACTGCTTTGCTTTGAATTCGCGAGTTGGTGAAGAAACCTCGCTAGCCCAAAATCTCCTACATGAGCGACCATGTCACTATCAAGTAGGACATTACTCGGCTTTAGATCACAATGAATTAGTGGCATCTCACAATGATGGTGAAGATATTCAAGAGCACTCAACACATCAATTGCAATATTTATTCTTTGAGGAAGGTTTAGGCTCTGAATTTCAAAATTCTCTCCATTATTAGATATCAGACTTGGATGCAACCAACTCTCTAGACTCCCATTCAACATGAACTCGTAGACTAGAGCCTTAAAATCATTGCCTTGAAAATCAATGCTGGAGCAAGAAGTTATGATCTTTACCAGATTCCGACGTCTGATATTTCTCAAGGCTTCACACTCGGCAAGGAAACTCTTGGAAGCACCCCGACGTTGGAGGTTGAGTACTTTGACTGCAACAATAGTTTCATCAGGATCAAGGATTCCCTTGTAAACAGAGCCATAACTACCCACACCAATCAAATTTGCTGAAGAAAACCTGTCAGTTGCTTTTTGGAGCATTTCATAAGACACTTTCATTAAAGATTCCCTCAAAAGTATTTCACCCAAAGACCAAGCTTTTCTTTTCCTTTTAACCCAACAAATCAAAAAAGATAGCAGCATGGTAACACCCAAAAGCGTGCACACTATCGAGATTACCAATATGCGAACAAGAGAACTTTTGTGTTTCTTTGATTCTTCAAAATTGCATTTTGGTAGTTGAAGTTTGGGTATGCCCCCACAGAGCCTATTGTTTCCAACAACTGATACTTCACTAGCATTTGAGAAAACTCCTTCAATGGGTACGGCACCCTCAAAATCATTGAAGGATAAATTAAGATTCTTAAAGGAAAAATTCACCAAGAATCTCGGAATTTGTCCGGACAAATTGTTCCTAGAAAGATCAAAGTTGAAAATACCTCTCAAGGAACTCAATGAGTTAGGAATTGATCCATTAAAGAAGTTTCCCCCCATGTAGAGGTTCTCGAGACTTGTGCAACTCGCAAGGCTATTCGGAATTTTACCGGACAACTCATTCTCCGATATATCCAATGTTGACAAGCTTTTTAGGTTGCCAACCTCTGAAGGGAGGGACCCAATCAACTGATTTCGAGATAGATTTAGGGAAATAGAAAGACTTGAAATTCCCAAAAGTTGTTTGGGTATGGTGCCACTAAGATTATTTTGGGAAAGACCAAGCGACAACAGTTTTTTGCAATTTCCAAGACTCAAGGGTATGCTCCCCACTAAACCATTCTGATCCAAGTAGAGCTCCGTCACCAATGACAGGTTTCCTATAGATTCTGGAATTTCCCCAGAGAACATATTTTCATCAAAATATACCCGTCGTAAGTTTTGAAGATTTCCTACAGTAGCTGGAATTGTACCGGTGAACTGATTCTCATATAATACTAAATAATTTAAGTTGACAAGATTACCTATTGATGAAGGGAGTTCTCCATGGAAGAAATTTTGATTAAAGTATAGAGCAAAAAGGTGGTTGTCATTGATGCCGAGATATGTGAGCTTTGATAAGGAACAAAGTCATTCAGGAAGTTTCCCAACTAGCTTATTCCTTGCTACACCAAGAATCATGAGGTTGGAGCAGTGGGATAAGTTGGCTGGAATTTCTCCTTCAAAGCTGTTGTTTGACAACCTCAATATCCGCAGCCTGAACAAACGACCAACTTGAGGAGGGATTCTTCCTTGAATGGTGTTGTGGGATATGTTTAAAACCCGAAGGAAGCTCAGGTTACCGATATAAGGTGACAATGAACCAACTAAGCCTCTGGAGTTTAGCCAATGCCGATGACTCTAGGACGTCGATGACTGCATTCAACACCATCCCACTTGCAGAAATGAATGGACTCATTCCATGAGCTCAGGACACCTTGAGGGTCGTGAATAATCTTCGACTTGAAGGCCAACAATGCAAGATGATCGGTCTCATTTTTGGTAATGGTTTCACTACTACACATGATGATGATATGCAGCAATGTGATGAACACTGGGGATAGTGCTTGTATTCTGAAGGAGTTGCGAGGCATAATTGGACTCATTTTTGAAGGTGCAAAGAATCTAACAATGGGGGTTGGTTGTTAGTTACAAAGAATTGTATCGATATATATATTCTCTCTTTTGGGGTCTTCTCCACTAAGTAGGTATCTGGTTCACTGCTTTAGGTAGTAGTAATATAGTTTTCAACCTAAATGATTTTAATTTCAATCAATTACAAGAACCCGTAGTATGTATCTGGTTCACTGCTTTAGGTAGTAGGACTATAGTTTTCAACCTAATGGATTTTAATTTCAATCAATTTGTAGTTGATAGTCAAGATCGTGTAATTAATACTTGGGCTGATATCATTAACCGTGCTAACCTTGGTATGGAAGTAGTGCTACAAAAGTCAAGGTCAGATGGGCCTCTTTTTACCGTTTCCCACTACAAAACTTACTTCATATATTATATACATAGCTGAATATATAAACATATAGATACAGAATTTTTGTACCCCCCCCCCCCCCCCATGTCCTTAGGATATCTATTCTAATAAATTTCAAATATAGTTATAATTGCACTCTACCTTTACCATATTAATCTCTTATTTAACTACACTCCTATTCGAATTAAACTATTGTATAATATCTTATTAATTTCTCTATTTTAATCAACCTCATCTCTATCATTTAATTTTACTTAGACTTAAACTTTGAAAAATCTATCCTAAAATTAGTAATTTAGCGTTTAATTAAAAATCCAATTATAATTAAATTATTTAAGAGTCATGTAATTTTTTTATATATATTTACGTAAATAAATAATTCTACTACGTATATAAACTACACACGTCACTACTCTAATATTATATAATATTCATTTTTTCCTTTTTAAGATGGTATTATTTAACTTAATTCAATAAGATAAAAGTTGTATTAGAACCAAACTCCTTGCATTTGCCATCAAAATGGATATAATAAAAGACACATATATCATCAATCCAACTTCATTTTTGTTGTAAGAAACATAATAAAAAATTGTAAGCCTTGGATTTACCATCAAAATGAGTATAATTGAAAATACATATATCATTTCAAATTCATTGTAATATAATTTTATCATTTTTGTAATAAGAAATATAACTTAATATAGTAGAGTTTCATCAGTTTTCTAATAAGAAATCAAATGCGTAATATGAAATTTATAATAATAAAAAAAATATATATATCATCACTCTAACTTCATTTTTGTAGTAAGAATACAATAAAAAATTATAAGCCTTAAATTTAGTTCAAGCCTTAAATTAGTAGACAGACTTGACTAAAATTTAGGTTAGTAATTTTTGAAGAATAGGACGTATGCATTGCAACGAGAAACTGGTAAAGATATATGTGTGGCGGTTATTGATTGTCATAATTGTAGTCTTTCAAGCATTTTCCAAATTCTACCTACCCTGAGGAACAACTTTTGGAAAGACTAAGGCCCTGTTTGGTAACCGGTCTGGTTCGGTTATCTCTGGTCTGGTCCGGGTGATGTTCTGAAATTTTGTTTGTTAAGCGGTCTGGTCTAATGGTCTTGATCTGAGAAAACTGGAACCAAACAATGTTTGATAAACTGTTTGCTTCCAAACTTCTTTGAACCAAACCCTGTTTAGCAAACTGGTCTGGTCTTAAATTTTGTTTATTATTCATTTTTTTTATAAATATAATTCATTTAATTTATTATTTATATTATTATTTATTCGTTTATTTTAATTAATTTAAAAATATATTTTCTTCCTTTATTATTTATATTATTATTTATTCATTTATTTATTTATTTATTTTTTATTATTATATTTATTCATTTATTATTATTTGTATGCATTATTTAATTCATTTTGCTTATTATTTATTTATTTATTATTATTTTTATGTATTATTTAATTCATTTTTCTTATTATTTATTACTATTTATTCATTTATTTTTATTTGTCTCTAAAATTCTTTTTATTAATTTATTATTTATATTATTATTTATTATTATATTTATTTATTTTTATTATTATTATGTATTATTTAATTTATTTATTTTGTTCATTATTTAATTCATTTAATTTATTAATTATTATTATGTATTCTTTCTTTCATTTTGTTTATTATTCATTTTTTTTATAAATATAATTCATTATTTATATTATTATTTATTCATTTATTTTAATTAATTTATAATTATATTTTATTTATTTATTATTTATTATTTATTATATTTAATCATTTATTATTATTAGTTTTTAATTTTTAATTCATTTTCCTTATTGTTTATTTATTTATTATTTTTTATGTATTATATAATTCATTTTATTTATTATTAATTATTTTTATTTTATTTATAAATATGTTTTATTTAATTTATTATTTATATTATTAATTTATCACTTATTATTATTAATTTATTTGTTTAATTAATTTATAAATATATTTTATTAATTTATTATTTATATTATTATATATATTTATTATAAATATATTTTATTATCCATTATTTTATTTATTTTTTATTAATTAATTTATAAATATATTTTATTTAATTTATCATTTATATTATTATTTTATTCATAAATATATTTTATTTTTATTTAGTCATTTATTTTTATTAATTTATTATTTATTATTTATTTATTATTCATTATTTTATTATTTTATTTTTGTGTTTTGGTTATATATTAGTTATATGTGGTTCAATTATTGGAGGACATTTTGGTTAGATTTTATAACCAGACCAGATAGAACCACCAAAAATTGTGGTCCTAAAAAAGGTCATTTTGGTTCAATTTGATCTGATTATATTTTTTGAGACCAAAGCAAAACAAACATGGTTTGGTCTCAAAAAACCATGACAAGACCGGAAATATGAGACCATAACCGGTAAAGAAACAAGGCCTAAAGTCTTCCAAGTCTTTCTAACTCTACTTTTCGGGCTAGCATCTTCTGCAGTATGCAAGTTAATTTAATTTTTTATATTGGGTTAATAGCAAAAAACACCCCTGAACTATTTTTTGTGCTGAAAACCCCCCCAAACTATAATTTTTCCTGGATAGTTATAACACCGTTAAGTGAAATTGCACTGGGATCCCCTGAAGTTCCTGTTAATTTCGCTCGCGCCCTAAAATTTCATTTTCCTTACAATGACACCCCTTTGAAGGGGTGAAATGACCGGAATGCCCTTGTTTTGTCTCCCCTATTTCATGAGATAAATATCTAGGTGGTGAAATTACATCCATGCCCCAAGATTAGAACCCTATAATATTTGGGGATATTTTCAAATATTTTTTTCGAAATAAAAGTTAAAGAAAAGAGGTTGGATATATTTCAAAACTTTTAAATAATAATAATAACTAATTAATATGCATTACTTGAAGTGTAATTCTAATGAATATTTCAAAAGATATAGAGTAAGGGGTTATAAATATTTTCATATTTTTTAAAAAACATTAATTAATTAATATACATTAATTAAAATGTAACTCTAATGGATATTTCATAAAATATGGAATAAAGATATAAGACAAATATATTTCGGCAAGCAACAAGTATTAATTGTTAAGAACAAATTTTGTGACTTCATATTCCAAATCTTCAACTTAATAAATATTCACTTTCTAAGAACTAATTTTTTACGACCGCATATATATATTGAAACTTTAAGGTAACAATTTTGTCACTCACTTGAATTTCTATGTCACACACTGCTTCTAGTAAGACTCCAACTTCATTTAAGGAAAATATTTTGAACAAAATTTGGCCATATGAGATTCTCTATAATGATTGTGGCTTGTTGCTTGATGAAAGACAGCTATGTAACTAATAATAATAATACTTACAAGAAAAAAACTCATTCAAAAATAAAATTTTGAATGAAAACTAAGAAATAAATGATCAACCTGCAATTTCCATCTTGATAAATATTCGAAAATCTAGACCATTCAATTTTAAATGAATCCAGGGGTTACAAGTTCTTGACAATCTTATTTTAAAGGGTTAACACTTGTTGCTTGCCGAAATATATTTGTCTTATATCTTTACTCCATATTTTATGAAATATCCATTAGAGTTACATTTTAATTAATATATATTAATTAATTAATTTTAAAAAAAATATATGAAAATATTTATAACTCCTTACTCTATATCTTTTGAAATATTCATTAGAGTTACACTTCAAGTAATGCATATTAATTAGTTATTATTATTATTTAAAAGTTTTGAAATATTTCCAACCTCTTTTCTTTAACTTTTATTTTGAAAAAAATATTTGGAAATATCCCCAAATATTATAAGGTTCTAATCTTGGGACATGGAGGTAATTTCACCACCTAGATATTTATTTCATGAAATAGGGGAGACAAAACAAGGGCATTCCGGTCATTTCACCCCTTCAATGGGGTGTTATTGCAAGGAAAATGAATCTCAGGGGGCGAGCGAAATTAACAAGAACTTCAGGAGATTCCAGTGCAATTTCACTTAACGGTGTTATAACTGTGCAGGAAAAACTATAGTTTGAGGGGGTTTTCAGCACGAAAAGTATAGTCCAGGGGGGTTTAGTGCACACCAGGGGATTTAGTTAGAGAGAGGGTATAGTTGAGGGGGTTTTTTGCTATTAACTCTTTTATATTTAACAAATAAATTAAAAGAAAGTGCAAAATAAGCCGGAGACTTGTCAAATATGATGACTGTTATACCAATTAAATAGGGATAGTGTTAACATATTCTTTTGAAAAATTGTGGAACCCATAATTTATTATTGTTTCATTACATCAAATTGATTGGATAATATACACTATTCTTGTATTTGAATTTACTAAGAGCATCCACCGAAGTAGTATCCCATGTGGCATAATAATTGGACATTCTAAGGTTGTCAGAATCGGAATTCTAGGTAGAATCGTTTTGGGGTCTGTAGAATCAGAATCGTAAAATTCTAGCAACTCGTATTAATTTTTTTTTAAATATATTAATAATTAAATATTATATTAGAATTTTCAAAATTTTATAATACATTCGCCCTTTAAATGTTTTCTCATAAATCAAGGTCATATATTAAGGTATTGGACTAAATCATAAAAAATTTGGACATTTCATATAAAGGACGAAACCGTCAAATCATTATAAAAACGTAGTAAAATCGTACATAATCGTATAGAATCGTAGCAGAATCATAGAATCATAAGATTTTACCAGGTAGAATCAGGATTTTGACAACCTTGAGACATTCTAGCCTAACACGCCCTTAAAAAAAAAAGTGTGTTGTTTTGAGTTTACATCTGTGCATACAATAACTTAAAATTGTTTTCGTGGTAAATTTTGCAAAAATAAGTGGTGATTTTATCTTATAGGAATGGATACAATACCTTGATAATGTGGTGAGTGCCACAGTTTAACTAAATAAAGTTCTGAATTTTAATTTTATTAGTGATGATGTTTTAAAATAAAATGGTGAACATTATATTTGAAAATAAATTAAAACAAAATCAAGTATAACCTAGTTATTTTTGCAGTGAATTTTGCAAAAATTTGTGGTGATTTTAACTTATAGGAATGGACACACACCCTTCATAATGTGGTGAGTGTCGCAATTCAACTAAAAAAAAAAGTGGTTATTTAAAATTTTATTAGTGATGATTTTTTCAAAATAAAATGGTGAACATTATATTTGGAAATAAATTTAAAAATTTTATTAGTGATGATTTTTTGTGGTGAATTTTGCAAACATTTGTGATGATTTTAACTTATAGGAATGGATACAAACCCTTTATAATGTGGTGAGTGCCGCAATTCAACTAAAACAAAAGTGGTGATTTTTTAAAAATAAAATGGTGAACATTATATTTGGAAATAATTTTTTTTAAAAAAACAAGTATTCGCTATTTGTTTTTATGGTGAATTTAGCTTACAGGAATGGATACAAATCCTTGATAATGTGATGAGTGCCAAAATTCAACTAAAAAAAAGTATTGATTTTAAATTTTATTAGTGGTGATTTTTTCAAAAGAAAATAGTGAACATTATAGTTGGAAATAAATTTTAAAATACCAAGTATTCGCTACTTGTTTTTATGGTGAATTTTGCAAAAATTTGTGGTGATTTTAGTTTATAGGAATGGATATAAATCCTTGATAATGTGATGAGTGCCACAATTCAACTAAAAAAAAAAAGTGGTGACTTTTTCAAAATAAAATGGTGAACATTATATTTGGAAATAAATTTAAAAATACCAAGTATTTTCTACTTGTTTTATGATGAATTTTGCAAACATTTATGGTGATTTTAACTTATAGGAATGGATACATACCCTTGACAATGTGGTGAGTGCCGCAATTCAACTAAAACAAAAATGGTGATTTTTTATTTTATTAGTGGTGATTTTTTCAAAATAAAATGGTGAACATTATATTTGAAAATAAATTAAAATTTGTTTTTATTCATACTTGTGGTTATTTGAAGGCTCCAAGGTTATTTCCCACTAATGGATTTGCATTGGAGGGAATGATTTCGCTATTAGGAGATGAATTGGGATTGAGAAATGATGCATTTTATATGCGAACACTTGTGTTATAGTTATGTTAATACATGTACTGGGAATAGTACAGGATTTTAGTGATGTTTCTACTAGGGTGTCCAATGCTAAAGCCAGCCTTTCTCAATGCTTTCTGACCTTGGTAATGATAGCCTCAGAGTTCATGAAAAGGAAATGGCTTTAACCTATTCTAGCCTTAGAAAAATTGAAGAACAACTCATGCAACAAAAAGCTAGAGTTTCATGGTTAGCTTTGGGGGATCAGAACACTAGCTACTTCCACAAGTGTGTTCAGAACAGACTTAATAAAAAAAGGGTGGAAAATGTCAAGCTTGATGATGGGAGGGTGTCCTATGACAGGGAGGTAATTCAAAACTGCTTTACCACTTATTTTAAGGACCTCCTTGGTAGCAATCCTCATTGCTCTGATTCCTAATTTGGTTAATAAAACTGTGGATGTTGGGCTCTTAGATTCTGTTACCTCTATCCCTACTAATGCAGACATCAAGAATTGTTTTTTCTCCATTAAGTCCAATAAATCCCCTGGACCAGATGGATTTAATTCTTTTTTCTTTTAAAAAAAAATGGCATATTGTAGGAACAGAGGTAACTAGTGTTGTGAGGCAGTTTTTTGAGAATGTCATGCTTTTGAGACAAGTTAATACTACCATTATTGCTCTGATTCCTAAAAAGCCCAATCTTGAAACCCCTAGTGACTATAGGCCAATATCTTGCTGCAATGTTCTCTATAAGGTGATTTCAAAATTGGTGGCTGACAAACTTAAACCATTTCTGCCTAATCTCATTGACAAGGCTCAAAATGCCTTTGTCAAGGGGGGGAGGATAGGGGATACTATTATTCTTGCTCAGGAACTTGTTAGAGGGTATCATAAGGACAATGTGTCCCCTATGTGCACTCTTAAGATTGACTTGCAAAAAGCTTATGATTGCTTAAATTGGCAATTCATTCTTGATGTTCTTCATCTCCTAGGGTTTCCTCCTATTTTCATATCCTGGGTGAGAGCATGTATTTCTACTACTTCTTTATCTGTCTCTATTAATGGTGAGATGTGTGGGTTTTTTCAGAGTATCAAAGGTCTTAGACAAGGAGATCCTCTATCACCTTACCTTTTTGTTATTGCTATGGATGTTCTTTCCCAAATCACAAATTCCCTAACATCTTCTCATATTAATTTTGGTTTCCATTGGAGATGTAAGTTGACAAAGCTTTCTCACCTATCATTTGCTGATGATGTATTGATGTTTTTTAAAGGCAATGTTGAGTCTGCCACCACCTTTAAAGAGGCTATTGATTCCTTTTCTCTCATTTATGGGTTGGTTCCTAATCCTAATAAGTGCAGCTTTTCTTTGGTGGAGTCCAAACCTATGTGATTGATGAGATTTGTGACATTTTTGGCTTTCCTATTTGCCCATCAAGTATTTAGGTCTCCCCCTTTTAACTTCTAAGTTTTCTTCTAGAGATTGTAGAAGCCTTATTGATTCTATGATGGCTAAAGTCACTAATTGGACATCTAGATTTCTTTCTTTTGTTGGTAGGTTACAACTCATTAAAGCTACCCTAACTAGTGTTCACACTTACTGGACAAACCTATGGGTTCTACCCAGTTTGGTGTACAAGCAGATTAACTCAATTCTACAAAAGTTTATGTGGAATGGGCCCTCTATGACAAAATTAAGGGTCAAAGTTTCTTGGCAGCGAGTTGGGTTATCTAAGGCTGCAGGGAGTCTGGGCATTCAAAATATCCAAGCCTGGAACAGAGCTTCTGTTCTTAGGCATATTTGGATTTTGTGCTCAAAAGATTCTTCTAGCATCTGGAAGGAGTGGGTGAAGGCTAATTTGATTAAAAGACAAAGCTTTTGGGCTTTAAAGATTCCTCAATATTGTTCCTGGTTCTGGAGGAAGATCCTCCAACTAAGGGATGTTGTTCAACCTATGGTTAAACATAGAATCTTCAATGGGGAGGCAACTCTTTTCTACTATGACAACTGGCTTCCTTGTGGGCCTCTTTGTAAGGTAATTCTCAATTCTCCTCACAGTCAAGGATGGAATGTCAACAAATCTGGTAAGGTTTCTACTTTCTTGGTTAATGGTGCATGGGTTTGGCCTAGACATATTTCTAACCTGCTCAATCCCCTCCTTGACCTAGTCTCTCTTCCTAACCCTTACTGTACCCAACTTGATACCATCCAGTGGGTTCCTTCTCCTTCCAAAGTGTTCAATGTTAAGCATACTCTTAATGCCCTTATTCAGCAACCAAGACATGTTCACTGGCATAAAATTGTGTGGTTCAAAAACAACATTCCTAAGCCCTCTTTCATTCTGCTTATGGTTATCTGTTGTTATGAAATTACCAACAAAGGATACCTTTTTTCAGTCACACTTACAAACCTAATGTGTGCCTCAAAGCAGCAGAGTCTGACGATCACAAGTGTGATTTTTCTAGGGCAATTTGGGGAAAAATTCAACACTACTGGTACTGATTCATGGGATCAATTCATTTAGTGGGCTTCTTTGATTTGGAAGAAAAAGTTACAAAGCAAGTAGAATTTTAGTTTGGAAATTATGTGTTGCTGGTTTTGTTTACCACATTTGGAAGGAGAGGAATCAAAGAATTTTCAATAATAAGCGCTTACCTCCTTTGCAAATCTTCAATGCAATCTCAACTTGTGTTAGAGATAGGCTTTTCTCCCGAGCAGACTGAATTTGGTACGGTTCAATCTTCCCACGCTGGCCAAAGCTCTCACCCCCAACCTCAAGCCAATCTTACTCACCATGTTCCTCAACCATCTCCCCAACCTCTGGATTTTCGCCGACCTCCCTTCCCCCATCCACAACCCCCATGAAACGTTGACCTTGATAGAGATCTTAGCAATTGTTGATGTGCCATCTTGGTTATATGAGGATTGAGAATGAATTGGATCTGTTGGTGGCTGGAACGAAGAAAAAAATTAATACAGAACCTATTTGTACCATGAACCTTAAAAGGAGACATTGGAAACAGGTAACTAGTAGCTTAGGTCGTGCTTGGTATGAAACTTTTAAAATTGTTATGGGAAATAGGGTTTTTTTAAAAGATTACAAAGAATATAGTACAGTTTTTTCAGTTTAAAATTTCATTTAGTTAGTAAAATTACAAAATTATTTTTAAAAAATAAAAATTCAAAATTTTGCTTGGTAGCATTTATTATGTAAATAAAATAATTCTAAAATATAATATAATAAGCTAGAAAATATCAAACATCCTCAAATTATAAGATATTATACTATTTTCATAATACTGAGAACAAGAAACAAATAACACACGTTTAATAAAGATTTGTTTCACAAGTTTCTTTTAATAAATTAAATATTTTTGTCTCATAAATTTAAATTAATATATAAAATTTTATATATTAAAATTTATCTTATATTTATTAAAAATATTTTATTATTAAATCATATTTAATTATTAAATATAATATGCTATTAATATCAAGTAATATATTAATAAAATTATATATAATAAATTATATATTTTTGTCTCAAAAAATTAAACTAATAAAATTTTATTAATATAATATATTATTAATCTCAATTAATATATTAATAAATTTATATATAATAATTTTTTTTTTGTCTCATAAATTCAAACTAATATATAAAATTTTATATTAATTAAAAATATTTTAATATTAAATAATTTTTTATTATTTAATATAATATATTATATATTTAATACTAGTATTATATATAATGAATTATATATTTTTGTCTATTCGAACTAATATATAAAATTTTATATATTAAAAATTATTTTATATTAATTAAAAAAATTATTATTTAATTTAATATGTTGTATATTTAATAATGATATTAGATATAATAAATTATATATTTAAACATGAAACGTTCATGTTAGTGTACACACCCTTATTTTCTTGTTTCTGAGAACAACTTACAGTTTTTCTCCAAATTTTAATATTATTGAACTTGAGTTTCCAAAAATTATTTTACAAAACAATTTGTCCAGTATGAAATTTTAGCTGTTTTTGTTTTTTTGCAACTCAAAGTACAGAAAATTGTTTTCAGTTTCATACCAAGCATACCCTTAATTTAGGTATTGATTGATGGGCCAACACTGGTTTCAGAAGTATATTTGCATTTCAAATATGTACTTTGAATAGTTGCGAGTTACTGCACAAAAATGGTGATTATATTGGAAACATACTTCGCCCTTTGTAATAAACTTGGACAATATCTATCTTAAAAAGTGAGATCGACACCTCCAAAAAGCATTACGTCGGAAACCATTATTGGAAATGTGAAACAATTTGCGGTAAACCATAGGAATCAGATGTGACTTATTGTGACAAGGTAAAACAATGTGCAAAACATTGCTGAGCAAGAATGTTCCTCTTTGCGGATGTCAACCCAACATATAATGGATCCAGGTTTAATAGGTTAAACGTTCCCCCATCTTGCTGAATACAACAACAGTTTCAAATCTACTTGCAGAGAAACTTATTCATTTCAAATTTCAATGTTGATATATGTTAGCAACAAATCCAGGTACCTGAGGTCCTAATTCATCGAACCCATCAAATATCACTAATGTTTGCTGCATAATATAAGGAATTTACAACAAGCAAATCCAAACAATGTAGCTCTCCTCAATCAAGTGTGCTAGAAGGGAACAATCAATGGACCGCTACTCAAATGGTTTAACCTCTGCGCTCTCAAAGGGATCTTAGGATTTCAAGCAGTAATAAAGTACCAGGTTAAATGAGCGCTCTCAAAGGGATCTTAGGATTTCAAGCAGTAATAAAGTACCAGGTTAAATGAAATTGTAGCGTCTTTATGATCTTTGCACCGAAAAACAAACCCTTCAAACTGGAAGTAGAAGGGCAGGCTTGAAAGTGACCCCGAGAGCAAGAACCGTGCCATCAGAAAACAACACCTTGTATATGACAAAACAAAATAACTGTGGGGTATTATTGTATATCAACAAAATGATTATCAGCTTCAATTGCATTTCTAAAATTTCTCTCAACCCTTTTAAATGTATTCCAGGTATCCAACGGAGCACTACACAACTATATACAGGTATATACCAAAAGTTCCAGTTAGCAACACAATCAAGTTGTTTAGTCTCAAAAGGATTTCCTTCACCCTCTAGCCGCTTAACCCCCCGGTGGTCCATGTAATGCCACTGCCACATCTTTCAGCTACAACAGTTGGCGAAAAAACTACATCTTCCAAACTAGTGAAGTTAACTCCAGCTTTAATAAAGATGCAAACAATTTGCCCATTCAGAATAACAGCAAACCTCTGAATCTCAAGAGTCGTATATTCTCACCGAACTTTGGATGGGCTGTCTGCAAACCGGACACTTCGGTGATAAATCCCTTTCAACAGTCAAGGCACATCTTTGGCAACAAACCAGATGTCCGCAAGGGATGAATGCAGACCGCCTTCTTCTCAACAGGCAGATCGCACACAGTTCCCCTTCTGGTACTTCTCCAGTATCTTCCGCTGCAAGAGTCTCGTCCTCAGCTGCAGCAGCATCATTTTCCTGCTGAATTTGCCTCTGTTGTCGCCACGATTTCCATTTATTCCAGTTCCTGAGAAATGGATGTTAACATGATCAAATTGAAACAGAACCCGATTATGACCAGGTATGATGTTATTTTCACTTAATAATTTGATGAGGGCATAGTTAGAATGACGAGGACAAAGTGTTTCCAATTGACCATGTTTCAATGCATACCGAGTTTTGATGGCATTTCACTTACGCTGCCTATCCT
The DNA here is from genome assembly GCA_963922005.1 of Cornus suecica. Classification (NCBI taxonomy): domain Eukaryota; kingdom Viridiplantae; phylum Streptophyta; class Magnoliopsida; order Cornales; family Cornaceae; genus Cornus; species Cornus suecica. The sequence continues at coordinate 37,418,850 of OY998238.1, read as the reverse complement.
TTATCAAGGCTTGAACAAATAAATATGTGGATCTCTTCCGAGTTTACTATTAACTTTATATCTATTTTGTTTAACAGCAGTCATGCCTATACATTGAAGTGACACACTAAATTTTAGGTTCAAGGTGCAGATGGGGCACAAATTTCTTCTTCACTAAAGCACAGCAGCACGGGCAATGTTACGTGGACTCGGAGGTGCATTGTATTATTTTTCCTTTTTCATTGAATTATTCACAACTAAACAAGTGACAGGATCATCAGGTACTTTCTGAAGGATGGGTCATCACATTAATTTGGAGTACTACAACTAAGCCCTCAGCAAGTCACAAGTGCAATCATTAGGGCTGCAAATGAGACGAGTTGTTCGTGAACAGCTCGGGCTCGGCTCGTTAAGGTCCGGTTCGTTTGTAAACGAGCCGAGCTTGATCACGATTTCCAGGCTAGATTTTCAGGCTCGGCTCGTATATGTTCGTGAACATGAGATCGTTAAGGCTCGTTTATGTTTGTGAACAAAAGCTAGTATAAGTTCATTAACATTATACTTTTTATACATAATGACACATTTAAAACTTAATTCGAGAATTAAAAATAATAATCTTTGTTCATTAATTTCCATAAAATAATATAATTTTTTTAAATAAATAAAATTTATTATCTAACTTAAAATTATTTAAAATTTCAATAACATTATATCAATAGACAACATAAGAGAGAAAAATAGGAGAAAAATAAATTGAAAACTAAAATACACATATGTATGTATTGGATTCCTCTAAAAAGAATTTTCAATAAATTGATCATGGACTTGTTTCAATCTTAGTAATAAAAATTAAGCAAAGTTACTTTAAAAATAATATATATTGTATAAAAAAAAATATGAAATATAAAAAAAAAAATTATATATTTAAATACTATAATACTATTTTGTCAATTGAACTTAATTTTACTCAATTTTCACTACTTTGAATTGGGAATTTTATAAATTTAATTCAATTAAACAACATTGAATTGGATATTTATTCAATTGATCTCAATTTCACTACCTTGAATTGAGGATTTTATCAATTTCACTCAATTGAACTCAATTAAACTATTTTCAATTGGGGATTTGCTGAATTTTACTCAATTGAAGTCAATTTCACTACTTTGAATTGGAGATTTTGTCAATTGAACTTAATTTCACTCAATTTTCACTACTTTGAATTGAGAATTTTATCAATTTCACTTAATTTAATTCAATTAAACTATATTGAATTAGGAATTTACTCAATTGAACTCAATTTCACTACCTTGAATTGAGGATTTTATCAATTCTACTCAATTGAATCAATTAAGCTACTTTGAATTGGGAATTTGCTGAATTTCTCTCAATTGAAGTCAATTTCACTACTTTGAATTGAAAATTTTGTCAATTAAACTTAATTTCACTCAATTTTCACTACTTTGAATTGGGAATTTTATCAATTTCACTCAATTTAATTCAATTAAACTACATTGAATTGGAGATTTACTCAATTGAATTCAATCTCACTACCTTGAATTGGGAATTTTATAAATTCCACTCAATTGAATTCAATTAAACTACTTTGAATTGGGGATTCACTAAATTTCACTCAATTGAAGTCAAAAACACTACTTTGAATTGGGGATTTACTGAATTTCATTCAATTAAAGTCAATTTCACTACTTTGAATTGGGAATTTTGCCAATTGAACTTAATTTCACTCAATTTTCACTACTTTGAATGTGGAATTTTATCAATTTCACTCAATTGAATTCAATTAAACTACTTTGAATTGGGGATTTACTCAATTTTACTCAATTACTCAATTTTACTCGATTAAAGTCAATTAAACTACTTTGAATTGAGAATTTACTCAATTACACTACTTTGAATTGAGAATTTTATCAATTCCGCTCAATTGAACTCAATTAACCTATTTTAAATTGAGAATTTACTCAATTTCACTCAATTGAAGTTAGTTTCACTACTTTATATATATATGTAAAGTGTCTTGACGTTTATAGATGAACAAATTAAATTAGAATGAATGATAGATTCCATTAATATATCATCTTATTCAAGATATTAATTATTGAATTTTATTACAATAAAATAAATCCTCAAATGAAAGATATAGTTAAAAGTTACACTATTTTATTTTTAAAATAATTTACTTTCTATTATAGATTTAGTTAAATAATAAGATTTATTATTTTAAATTTAATATCATTAACCTTAAAAATAAAATAGTTTAAATTTGGAGATAATGTATTTAAATTTGTATTAATTATATATATATATTATTTTATTTTAAATATTAGGGTAATTTAATTGAAAGGGTAATTTAGTTATTTATAATTTTGTTTTTTTAAAAAACCTTAAGTTACTTGGGTAAGATTTCTTATATTAAAGTTTATTTTCTGTAATTTGGGTTTAGGGTAAAGCTTCATCTCATCTTCCTTTCCATATTTGGGTTTTGTAATTTATTTTTTTGCGTAGAGCTTTTTGTATTTTCTGATACAGACTGGGTAGATTTTTCTCCTTTTCGATCTGTAGTATGGTGTTAGATTGATGTTTGATTAGGGTATATCTGGAAGCAATTTCAGACAAGCTATCATTCTGACTGTGTTTCTGTTCTGTAGTATGGTGTTAGATTGATGTTTGATTAAGGTAAGGCAGTGTTTCCTTACTAAGATCAAGGAACTCTTGTTAATTTAAGTGACATTAACTAATTGCAGGTTGAATTGCTGTGAATTTTGTTCGTTGATCTGAAATTTTTGTAATGTTTATAATGTTGTTTGTCTGCGATTTGATTGAGGATTGTGTTTGAATTTGTAGCTTCAATTGGAAAAAGTGATTGGGTCGACGATAAAGAATGAGAATGGATTGGATTCGAGCATTTCGAATTCGAAAGTGTTTGTGTTTATATTGCAGGGTGTATAGTGGTGGTTCACAACCTAGATTCAATTCAGATTTTAGGTTTGTGTTGAGTGTAAAGTTTGATTATGATGATTTGGTAATTAGATTGAAAAGATATAGAGAATTTGTGATTCTGATTTGGATTTGGATTTGTTGTTGGTTAATTAGATTGAAAAGAAGTAGAAAATTTGTGTAATTGAATTTTTTGTTTAATGATATAATTTTTTTTTCATTAATTTTCATAAAACACCATATATATGTAATACCATGTATATTGAATGGGGGATTTTGGGTTTCATAATTTACATTATGAGCCTAACAAGCTTGAACAAACGAACCTAACGAGTTTGAACAAACAAGCAGAACGAGCTTGAACAAAATTTTGAATACTACATAAAAAATAAAAAAAAATTAAAGAAGACGAGCCAAGCTGAGCCCGAGATTTTCATATTCATGACGAGCCCGAGCCCGATCACAACTTTTAGGGCACGTCACGAGCCCGAGCAAAGCTAATAAACAAACGAGCCGAGCCCGAACAGCCCAAAGCTCGACTTGGCTCAGTTCGTTTGCAGCCCTAGCAATCATCATAATTTTTAAACCAAGTGAAATTTTCTATTTCTAAATAAGTTTTTCTAAAGTAAATTTTAAACTATAGTAATTGGGCTATGCTAAAATTATTGTACCTTACAACAGCATAGCCAAGGATACCAATTGAGATCGCACCAAGAACAACACCACTCCACAACAGTACTTTCGTCCTGAAAGCAAGTTCAACCACCATCTGATCCTTGGTCATCTCAGACCTGCAAAAGCACAGGAACACCCGTTACTCTTCCTAGAAGTGTCAAAACGGAGATATATGCCTGTGTGCAATCTCACTTACAAGAAGTAGGGAATGTCCTTGCATGATTTGATCTCAAGAATTCCATTCTTCAATCCACACATTCCAACTGCGGTAATATCCTTTCCAAGTGGAAGAATCTTCTCTTCATCCAGCAGGCCAACCTTGAAACAGAAAAATTACTACATAAATCATCTATAAGACAACAAACATATCAGAAGCCAAAAATAAGGCAATCGCAGAAGAAGTAAAGGATAAAATGTTCAACTTTAAAAAAATAATTAATTTTGGAAAATACCCGATTCTACTACTAATGTATATTTTGAACTCACAGGATATTCATGGCCAAAAAGTGCCTGCAGGAAAGTATAAGGTGACGCGTGAACTGGCTGCAATTGATGATAAACCGTTGTAAGAGGTAGGTGATGTCTTGAACCATCCAAATTCACAATAACATAATCAGACTGCGGCCACCTTCCACCTTCAACAAGAACAAAAGGAACCTGCAGGACTAACAAACCACATCACCACAACCTCAAGCAGTTTACACATTTAAAATGTGCAAGTAAAACATGCTTGCAACTGGAATCGACCACAAGCATTTTATAAATGTGAATTTGGTAATGGAAGGACATTGCATTGTTACTTGTATTACCAATATAGATTATGGGCAATCCTAGAAAGATCTTTAATTATTCGACCTCCTATGGGGGCTAGGAAGTCTAACACAACATATGTTAAATTGCATAAAAGTCCCAAATCATTTGTCCATCAAGAAAGAAACATTTATGAATAATACTACTTCTAGAACATAATTTAAAGGCAGAGACTAAATCTTAGGCTCATAGCTACTCCATAAGAAAACGGTACAGGAAAAATTAAGTAAGAAATAGGATTCAATAATGAGGCAATGAAACATAAAACAAGAATGACTATAGTTTGAAGTTAAAAATAACTAAGATATAAAATAGAAAGACAGATAGGGGAAATTCAATCCCAATGCTAATTAAAAGATCTAAAGACAACTAAGTCTAATAAAAATGTTACTACCAATGCTAATTTAAAGATCTAAAGACAAATAAGTCTTATAAAAACGTTACTAATTTATACGGGAGTGATTTTCAATCTTTCTTTTAGTAGGACAAAGAAGCCCTATTTTTTACATCATTTTCCAATTTATTTCATGGGAGTTTTTTTCAATCTTTCTTTCCCATATTACGCTGTCATAATAACTTAATGAGCAGTACTCTATTGAGTGAAGGCTTGAGTTGTTATGCAATACACACAGAGATTTTTGCTTGTTTGCCATAATCAATGGATATATTCCAGTCTTGGGTCTTTACCTTAGCTCAGTTCTTTTTTAATGATCGAGTTTGACACGCCAGAATGAATTTAATAACGTTATTCTAATGACTTCTGCAAACTATTTTACTTTTTCTCTGCTAAATCTCAGTGCCCCCCTGGAACTGTAGTCACTGGAACTTGACTAACAATAGGATCAGCGGATTTCATGGAGTTTCAATCTGCAACACTGTAAATCCGGTGAAAATGGGTTTTATATAAAATTCTGCTTCTATCTTCAAGTGATTAATTTACAGAGGGTCAAATTAAGTTCAAACTAAGAAATAAATTCACCACGTCGCCGTCGCTGTCAAACCCCAAGAGCCATCCCCATGGACCATCACCACCAACCAGCGGTCCAGCGCCACCAACAACAGCATAACCCCCAGCGCTCACAATGAAACAAGCACTCGCCCTATAACCACTACCAAAATGCAGCACCATCGCTGGAGCCCTTCACTTGGGTCAGGGTCGTCACAACCACCAGAACCATTTCCATGAACCACCACCATCAACCAGCGCCACCACATGCCTACAACCACCACCATTCCCACCGCAACCACCACTAAAATGCAACGCTATTGCCAGCGCCCTTCACCTAGGCTGTCACCGTCACAACCACCACCCCCAACAGCGCCATCACCATCCCAATAACCACCATCATTCCCATTGCTACCACCACTTAACCTAAAAAACACCAACAAAATGCAGCGCCCCTAGGGCCACCACCATCCCATACCCACCATTGTTTCCACTACAACCACCACTCAACCAACTGCCATGTATATATAAATTAATGATATGCTATGATTAGAGAATGAAAGTTTAAAAAATGTGAAAATGAGCATATTTGGAAAGAGGTGTCAAAAGTAGGACTTCTCTGTCCAACTAAAACTTTTTTAGGACTTAGTTATCTTTAGAGATTAAAAGCAGTACGAGGATGGAATTTCACCAAAAAAATACAGAGCTCGCATCATGGAATTAAACTTGGACAGAATTAGATGACAGTCAAAATAAATGACTAGCAATAAATGTCCCTAAAACTTCTTGGGTAAGTAACGGAACTTGGTGGTAAATTGAAGTTCATGTTGTACAGATGCTTAGCAAATGAACAAATCGAATGTGGTATCATTGCAGTCAATTATGCTACGGAGTACAAAAAAAATGAGCCACAAAAGCGTGTTGAGGCCAGAAAAATTCCAGAGCACCCAAAAAACTCCAGGGGATAAATGATTGCGTTGGTGGGACTCAAATAGTAGGTTGTGAGGAAATGTTGTCAATTTTCCATTTTGGGTTCTATACTAAAAAATTAGAAAAACTAGAATATCCTCTACAGGAATCGAACTGCAGCATATTTTAGTGAGCTTTAATAATTGAATTACTCAACTGTGGTAAGATGACTTGTTAAATCCTTCATTAATTTTTCTCTTTTAAGTTGAAAAAGCACACTGTAAAGAGATGGCTTTGACTCCTAAACCCATAACAACCATATTACTGAGCTAAAAGCCTAAAACACAATGCTACATAAAGTCTTCAAAAATGTGAAAGCTCTTGCGCTGACGCTTGGCAGCCAGACATGGTATAAAACATTCAACGCTTATGGTTAGACATGATAACCTAATTAGGATTTTAATAATACAGGTTAATCTCCTGTAGTTATGCAAAAGGCCTCTCCAAACAATTGCAAAATTATCTTACTGTAAAAATATGTAAATACCCACATAAAGATTCAAATAATATACATTTCTTTGATAAGTAAGAAATATATCTAAAAATGTGTTCAAAAGGGGAGCACATCCCGTATACAAGGGAAAACTAAGGCCCGAGAGAGCCCAAGAAGTCCACCTTTTCCTCCATATATGTACAAAAAAACCCTTAACCCGATTAGACTCTAAAGAGATTAATGTGTCTTTGATGGAATCTATAGAGGACTCAATGCCGTCAAAGCAATGACGATTGCATTCCAACCAAAGACACAGGCGCGGTCCACGAAAAATTCACATAATATTGTATAAAAATTAAGTTGTTTCCATTGTCCTTGGCTTCAATGAGTTGATAAAAAATTGACTTTTAGACACAAGCTGCACCTATTACATGCACCCAAGTTTATCTAACATTAATTTCACCTTCAAGCTTATGTAACATAACCTTTCAAAAAAACAAAAAAAAAAAGCTTATGTAAAATAGGACAAACAGTTAAACACCCAAATTTATGTAACAAAGGTTAAACCCCCCAAGTCTATGTAGCATATGCTAAACCCTCTACTTCAGGGGAAAAATTCCTGTCCAGAAAGGTAATAGAAGTTTAGTTAAATGTTCACTGACATGATTCTGCATCCAGAAAAAATTTTGGCCACTGCCCTTGCAAGATATGACCTGGTATTAGCCACTAACCAAGGTTGCTATTCGAAATTGATTGGCTCCATTGTTACTGATTGGCCTACTCATCCACTTCCCATTAAGATCATAAAGAGACTAATAACCAATGCTCCAAACACACCCACAAATATATACATATATATATTTTAAAAGAACACATAATTGCATTGTACTCAATCACACGAGGATGTCCACACCATCATAGTGTTGCAAAACATATTTTCATATCAGCTCCATCATAACAACACTACAGAATTTGTCACTCACACTGTCAAACACATACATAATTCAATATTTTACTAGACTGTTCAAACAGCAAACACTAATATCTAAAACTCAGAAAATACTGAACAATCATATATAATGGGCCTCTCAACCTGAAGATAGCCGAAAGGGATATAAATGGTGTTTCCTTGAATGGAAAAACTTTTAACAGAGAAAAAATCTACAAATTCGGAAGAAATTCGAACAGTACTATGGACATACCGTTCTTAACATGGTAGATTCTTGCTCTTTCAAAGATCTTGCGAACAGAGATTTCAGATCTGAAGTCCATCCAAAAAACCCTCTCCACTCATTGTATATGCACTACATGTAAAACATAAACTTTAGGGATTCAAGGAGACAAAAGAAGAAGTAAATAACTAGAACATCATTATAGACATAGTCAGGTTATAGCTCTACAGCCTCTAACAAATAATAGTAAGTAAACAACTAGATAAGTTTCCCCAAATCAGCCTCTCCATTGGGGTTTTGAATACAGACAAAAGAGAATGGAATTCTAAACTGAACCATTTTTTTGTGGAATATTGCTGAAAAACTTAATGCATTTTCCTTCTGTTACCCACATTCTTTCGAGGTTCCAATGTTACTCCTCCATATCCTCTTTTAACATCCCTGAATCAAGACAAAATTGGTACTTTTCACATAGAAAAGTTGTATCAAGGGTTATGATGGTAACTTGGAAAATATATTATGCATTCAACTTCAAGTAGTATTGGATGATTCTCCAAAGAGAATAACCGTATATGGTTCTTTAGCACTTTAAAATGACTCACTCAAAATACCAGGCATTTAGTTTCTTTTCTTTCCATTTAGTTCATCACAGCTGATATTATTTCATCTTCCACTACGCTATTTTCAAGTATTTTTATAATATAGTATCACTATTTTCTGCAAGTGTCTAAAATGTTACCTTATGGATTATGACATAATTATGGGCGTAAATACTAGCACTAGTCTATTTAGTCATTTGAACCTTACTCCACAAGAGGGGCCCCACCCCAGTTGGATGGCCCCCCTCAAGGATAAGACTAAATGCCATATTTTTTTTCTTTTTGATAAGTAAGTAAATATATAACAAAAAGCACTCAAGCGGGAAGTGCATCCCACGTAACAAAAGAGGGGGCCCTACGAGCCAAGAGAACCCAAAAAATCTATCTTTACTCAATGGCCATATCCGAGCTCTAACGACTAATCACCACTATGTTACTCGAGGAGAAGGGGAGAGTGAACGCCCCTACTCCTCGAGGTCTCCGTCAAATTAGCTAACTTTGAACACGATGAGGGCCCAATGGAGTGAGGAAAGGCACAGCTCGAAAAGACCTCTCATCGGCTAACTTACATTTTAGGAATCTAAGGAAAGTGGTAAGGAGGCTGAGATTCAGGACGACCTCCTAAGGGTGTTCGAAGCAACTCAAAACCTGTGATGAGGGGGGATGGGATGTCCCAAGTACAAAGGGGGAATTCGAGAAGAGCATTAATTACACTGATTGACAGTTGTGACCCACATTAAATGAAGGGGTCATGTCCGACAGCTAAAACCAAAGATGTAGGGATTAGCCTAAAACAACACCTGTCTAGTCTCTGAATTATGGGAGAAAATGAAGGACCCCCCATGTAAGTGGGGAGATTACTGTAGGAACCTCGGGTCTTTAACCAAGCATAGGACTAGTAGGCGTAGTTGAGCATTAAACACGAGAAACTAACTATTCATAAAGATAGGAAGAAAATATACTTAGTACAAGAATGATCCCTAGTATCCTTACGTGAAAGGACAGATCCTCGCCTTTCCATCCTGGATCCCTCTTCTATTTGGGAATCTCTCATCACAGCCTGAATCTCCACTTAGCTACTAATCCTTGATTTCCTATGTCATTGAGATGATCTCCTCATATTATATGAACTGACACTAGTATTTTCCTACAAGCTCATAAGATACCTTTTCTTGAGCATTTTCTATTCCAGATCAATAAAGTTTCCGTTAATAGTTTGGAGCAAGCAATTTAGATTCCCAAAACCGAAAAAATAGAAGCTCAAAGTTTCTCACCTCAATCTCAAAAGATGAAGATCACCCTTTTAAAAATGTTTGTCTCAAAAAGAGAAAAAAAAAATGATTTCTATTTATCTTTGTGTATTGTGCTTTGTTTTACATCTTAGTGTAATGTTAAAAATCTATTCACCGAGTTTTTCATGGAAAATGCAAGTTCTGCAAAGAACCCATTCAAGAAAATATTTTATATCCATCAGTGGAAGTCTCTGAAAGTTAGGAGATGGAACATAGAAACCATAAAAAGAAACTGCGCAAAACAAAATGGCATAACAGATTGAAAACCAGTAATTTACTTCTTTTTCTTCCCCATTGTTTACTGATGTAAATCACATGATAAAATCACTTCAAACAGTGCCAACCCGACGTTATACTCAATGATAAAAAAAATAAAAATAAAAAGACCATATTCATAAACCATACCCTAAGTCAAATATCAAGTTTTCACAATCCAAGAATTATCAACAGAAATTTAGATTACCCAAAATTCGAATTTAAAGCTCATCTTACCCCAATTCAACACTTATCAAATGGAAATAAAAAATCATAAAATAAAGATTCTGTAACAATATATAAGATATTTCAATAGAAATGGAAAATCAGAATCCGAATCCTAAGTTAAAGAATATATCATCATAATTCAAGATTTATCAACAAAAATGGAATGTCACAAACCAAACCCTAAGTTATCATAATTCAACATTTTTATCAACAGAAATGGACATTAATATACAAAAAAAAAACTAAATCCATACCGTCTGAGTTCTCTGGAGAACAACGCCTTTCTCGCCGGACTCGTGAGAAACGACCACATTGGGAGGCTTCAAACCCTTCCAGTTTCCATCGACGACCGACTTGGCTTCGACTGTGCCGCGAACTACCAGGAGCTTCCCGCCATCGGATTGCTCCGACGATTCGTCGGAAGAGAGAAGGGAGCGGAGGTCGGAGACTTGAAGAGAGGGAGCATTGTGGAGTTTGTGGAGGGCGGTGGAATTGGCGCTAAAACGGAGGAGGCTCCGGACGGCGACGTAGCCTATGGCTAGGCCCAGGAAGGCGCCGTCGGCGGCTAGGGCTACGTGGGAGAGCACCGCCGCGGCGGCCTGGTCGTGAACTGACATCGGAGAGACTGTAGAGAGAATAGGAGCGACGACGACTTGGAAACAAAGATACTCTCATAAACCCAATGAATATGAATATATATAATATAGGGATAATTACACAAACCACCCCCTAACTATAGTATAATTGCATATTGTTCCCCTAATATTTTAATAATATCAGAAACTCTCTTAATTGCACATTTATAGTAACAATTAACCCCTTTTGTTCAAAATTAATGCCTTACTTTATGGATCAATGATGACAAATTATAGATCAAACTCCTTATTTTATCATTGATATCCTTGCAATTACATTTGAACCCTTACATTTGCATTCAAAATTACTAGAATATCCCAACTTCTTTTATCAAATTGGCGTCATATGTATTGTATATAAACTCATTTGAGTGGTTGTTTATACTTACTCTCTCTCTCTAAAAATCACTCATTCTCTTTCTACAAGTCTTCTGTCATAACTTGGGAAAGATAAGGGACGCATATGAAATGACAGTTGTTGGTACACATAATTCCTGCCAATATATTTGAGGGCAAGGCAATAAATTCACCATCCTCTAGAAGATTTGCTAAATATCTTTAAATATAAGAGGGTATATACGTCATTTCACTATTATTTCTTATTGGACCAATATTCCGATGATACTAAGGAAAGTTTTTGATATTATTGAAACGTTAGAGAAATCACATGCGATTATGCCTTAATTCAAGAAAGGTTTATGTAATTATCCTTATAACATAACAAGTAATGTTCTCTTGTTCCCTGGATAACAAGATAAACATACTCACTTTTATTTTTATATTGACCGTTAGATATGATTATTAAATTTTAGGGTAATTTGCACTAACATCCCCTGAGGTTTAGATCAATTTCACATTTGTGCTAGTTTTTGAAATTTTTGCACTAACACCCCTGAGGTTTGGTTTCTCTTGCAATGACACTCCCTGGGCCAATAAAATGACCAGAATACCCTTGAGAGAAATATATAAATTGTGAAATGACCTTTATGCCCCAACCCCAAATATATAAAATTTCGAAAAACATATATATAAATTCGAAAAAAAATATAAAATTCGAAAACAAATATTTAAATTTTGAAAAAAATATATAAAATTAGAAAAAATATATATATATTTCGAAAAACATATATAAATTTCAAAATATATATATATAATTCAAAAATATATATAAAATTTGAAATATATATATAATTCGAAAATATATATAAATTTTGAAAAATATTTAAATTTGAATATATATATATTTCAAAAAAAAATATAAAATTCAAAATATAAATTTTTTTCAAAAACAAAATTCAAAAAATTATATAATTTCGAAAACAAAATTCAAAAAATTATATAATTTCGAAAAACATATATAAATTTCAAAAAATATATATAAAATTCAAAAAAATATAAAAAATTTGAAATATATATATAATTCGAAAATATATATATAATTTGAATATATATATAAAATTTGAAATATATATATATATTTCAAAAAATATATATATAATTCAAAATATATATTTTAAAAAACAAAATTCAAAATTTTTTATAATTTTAGAAAAATATATATATATTGGTAAAATGTCAAATCTTTTTTAATGAAGTGAATCAAACTACTTACCACCAATATCAATTAGTGGCCTTCTTTTATATATATTTGAAAATATATATATGGAAAAAAAATACACAATAATAATAGGGTTCAAAAATTGGATCATTTATCCAATTTTTGGTCATGTATTTATACACAATTTAGGTAAATGGGTCAAGCCCATTTACCCAAGTTTATCAATCATTTAAATCAGGGGATTTGATAAACTTAATTCTTTTTGGGACTCTCTTTTCCATAAGTAGGACAACTCCCTCACTTATGGATCACCCATCTTCTAGAGAATTCTTTGGGCCCCTTTATTTCTTCGGCTCATCCGTCTTTGGCCCATCCGTCCTCAGCCCATCAGTCTTCGGCCCATCAGTCCTGTGGCCCATCCTAGTTGGGCCATATATTATTTTGGCTATTACACAGGCTCCCGAGGTTATGGGCTTATGATTTTTCTTTTAAAGCCTATGACCGAAAATTGAATACCTTCACATATATATATATACATGTACTTTATGGGAAATGATGGGGATGAGTTGTCATGTCATCATTAGACATTTAGTAGCATTTCAAATTAAGAGGTCATTACTCCCTCAATCCTCACACCACGACGGCTCCTCGTGGGTTGTGTGACCTTCGGGTTTCGTGCATCCTTTGGTATGCCTTTCTCTTTCTATAAAAACCCACTCTACTCCATTTCATTTCCTCATTCTTCATTTGCAACTCTCTGCTCTTGCCTCTCTCTTCCTCAACTTTCATCTCTAGAACTTATTTATTCCTTATCATTGCAATCCTTTCTGTCGGTCAGTTCAGATCTCTCGGCATAACAGAAGTCTGCTTCCACCCGAAGCTTTCCCTGACACTTCACTATCAGCTGAGTAAGTTGGACGGTCTCTTCCTTTCTCTTTAATTTTGACCTCTGCCCCTCTTCTGTCTCTTCTACCTTTCTTGGTACTATGTCTGATAGCGACGACACTCGATCGGTAGAGGAGGTCATTCTGTCCTCTACCACTGGCACCGATCCCACCAGTAGTGACAGCCCCCCGTCCACCCATCAAGGGGCCCGAAGAACTGTTCCCCAAAACACTGATCTTCCGGGTTCGTCAACGAATCCGGGAACACCCATTTCAAGGGGTCCCAATGAATCTGTGGACCCCAAGTCCTCTAAACTCTTATAAAAAAAAAGTTATTTGAACCATTCGTAGTGGCCCCACTTAAGAAAACCCGTCCTGAAGTAGATGTCAAACATCTTCGGGTAGAGACCCATGTACTTGGAGATGTAGATGTGAACCCTTACCCAGGTTACTTAGATTTTACCAGGAGTCAGGGACTCCAGCCCGGTAGCATTCTGCTAGCGGCAGTTCACCTTAAGGTTTTGAGGTTTCCCTTCACCCTTTCTTCCACTATGTATTCTTCATGCTAGGCTTACATCCCCTTCAACTCAACCCGAACAACCTTAGGATTATGTCCATGCTCCTATTATACAATAGGGATTTGGACCTTAACCTAGGTTTAGCTAACTTATTTCTCTGTTATTTTTTTCAAAATGCCAAAGAAAGTAAGGGTAGATACAACTTTTTTCCCTTCCACGGTCGGAGAATATACTCTGGCACCGAAAAGTCTGATAAGGGATGGAAAGAAAGAATGGTCATTGTGAGCGGTAATTGGTCTTACCTTTTTTCTCGTACATTCCCGATCCCCAATACGTTCGGTGCCATTCGCTTACCTGTCTACCGTCCCCTCCATAAGGCCTCTTGTCTTTATGGTTTCTGTAATCTTAATCGGGGGGAATATGCATATAAGTTTTTAGGCCATGAGGACAGAGAAATCCCCCTGTCCCTCATAAAAGGACGTGTAGCCCTCTTGAAAACCAAGATCTGGGACAATATCCGTCTGCTACAGATCTTCTGACTCCGGCAAACCTGGGCGCTGCTGTTAACAGGATGGACATCCCCGACAAACCTCTTTCTGCCAAACGCCCTCAAGTTCCTGAAGGGGTCACCCTAGTCGACGTTGTGCCACTTTCAACAACACCTCCGGGGCCTACAGTACCTCCGCCAACACAGAGTCCGGTAGCTCCGCCTTAGCCTTCTCCTGTAAATCCTCCAGTCACAAGGACCCGATCCAGTACAGGCGGTGGGGTGGCCCATAAGAGGCCCAGGACTCAAGTTTTTGATGCCTCTACGAGCGAAACCCCCCAGGCCCAGGAGGCCTTTCGTACTCCTATTCCCTGGGATAAAAAGTTCCTTCTACCCGATGGGACTCCGGTCTGTGCCGATCAGCTCACCATCACCCAGCCAGAAGCTCTTCGGGCTATGGCAAAAGGGATTTGGACTCCAGTTGATAGGGTTGCTCAGTTAAAAATCTCCAGGAGTGATCTTCTGAAGAAGACTTCCACAGTGGTCATGGAGGTATATACTTGTTTTTCGTTTTGTAACTTGGTTCATTATTTATTACCACTTTATGTACTAACATGTCCTTTCTGTGCAGCTTCTTTATGGGGTCCAGGATTACAACAATGTTGTGGAGTCTGATGTCAAGGAAATGGCCAATATGAAGGCCCAGATCAAGCAAAACAACAAGCATCGGGTCGCTCTGGTCAAAGAGGCAGATGGCATTCGCCAGAGCGTATCCGAACAGAAAAACCTTTTGGAGACCGGTGAAGCAGAGAAGAGGGCCTTGACCGCCGAAAAGCTAGCTTTGGCTGCTGAGCTTGAAGAGATGAAGGCAGCCTATCAGAAGATGGTTGTTGAAAAGGCGGAGTCAGATAACCTTCTAGCTCTTGAACGGTTAAAGGTTGAGGTGTGCCACTTGGGGGGTCTGGATATGCACAGCCGGTACACCACCATCTGTGATATTCGAACGGTCAGAGCTTAGCGAGAGAGGCATGAAATGGAACATATTCCTTTGGCAGATCGGGAGTTCAAGACTGCTGAGGAATTCGATGCCTTCATAGGAGTGTCCCTTCCCTAAAAAACCCCTTCTGCTTCTGAAAATGAGAAGCGGTTCGCCGCTATTTTGAAGGGAGAAGAATATCATCCTCCCGAGTATAATAAGTTTATCTGTACTTTACTCTTCTCAGAAGGGTGTTTTTTGTAATCTCTTTCCTTTATTTAATGAAAAAGAATTTTTCCCATCTTAGTGTTTATTTTGTTTTTACTTCAATGTCTAGTCTTCTGGCATATGGTTCTTGACCCTTGTTACTCATCCTCTGGCTAGTTCATTTTACATTTGAATTTCAGCACTTAGGAAAATTTTCAAATTTTAAGCCTTCGGGCATATGGCCTCTGAGGTTTGCAAGTCCTCTGGTTAGTTCAAATAGGTTTGAACTCAACACTTAGGAATATTTTAATTAAAAAATGGAGCCTTCGGACATATGGCCCCTGAGGCTTGCTTTTGTCCTCTGGTTAGTTCAAATCAGATTTGAACTCAACACTTAGGAATATTTTAATTAAAAAATGGAGCCTTCGGACATATGGCCCCTGAGGCTTGCTTTTGTCCTCTGGTTAGTTCAAATCAGATTTGAACTCAACACTTAGGAATATTTTAATTAAAAAATGGAGCCTTCGGGCATATGGTCCCTGAGGCTTGTTTTTGTCCTCTGGTTAGTTCAAATCAGGTTTGAACTCAACACTTAGGAATATTTTAACTAAAAATGGAGCATTCGGGCATATGGCCCCTGAAGCTTGTTTTTGTCCTCTGGTTAGTTCAAATCAGGTTTGAACTCAACACTTAGGAATATTTTAATTAAAAAATGGAGCCTTCGGGCATATAATAGAATGTATCTTTATTGAAATGAACTTGAGAATCATGAAGCAGAGGTGCCGAACATCGGGCACAGATGCTTTATTATAATCAGAAGAAGGTGTCATAAGAGAGACACAGTTTTAATGCTTTAACAAGAAAAAGAAACTTCCCAAGGATAATACCTCTTCAGCCGATAAACGTTCTGAGAGTTGCGCTTGATTCGGCATGTCTCATTATTCCGCACCCGATAAGCTCCGCGTCTGATGACCTCAATAATTGTGTAAGGTCCTTCATATGTCTCTCGTAATTTGCCCACAATCCCAATCTTTCTTCTGAGTACCATATCGCCTACTTGGAATTCTCTTCTCTTGACTTTCTGATTGAACCGTGCCCTGATTTGTTGCTGATAGGAAGCCAGCCTATCCCAGCAACTTCCCTTCTTTCCTCTAGTAGGTCCAAATCATGGGCTAGGTGCTGATTATTTGGACCCTCCTCCCAGGCTTGACTTCTTAAGGTAGGTATTCTCAACTCGGTCGGGATAACGGCTTCGGCCCCATAAGCCATGGCAAAAAGGGTCTCTCCCATTGGTTGCCTTGGAGTAGTCCGATAAGACCATAACACCTCAGGCAACTTTTCCAACAAGGCTCATTTTGCCTCCTCAAGCTTTTTCCTGAGTGTATCAAAAATTATTCTGTTTGTTCTCTATGCCTGTCCATTTCCCTGGGGATAGCCAATGGAATAAGTGTTCTGATTGATTTCGTGTTTTGCCAAGAAAGCTTGAACCTTTTTGTTATCCAAATTGGTGCCATTATCTATCATTATAGTTCGGGGTAGACCAAACCTACAAATGATGTGACTCCAGATGAACTTTATAACATAGTTGCTCTTGATGGTAGAGTATGTCTCGGCTTCCACCCACTTGGTAAAGTAATCTGTAGCCAGAAGAACATGAGTGGTAGATCGCATAGCTTGCGGGAGAGGACCTACAATATCCATACCCCATAGGGCAAAGGGGTGAGGGATAATTGTTGGGTTCAGTAACTCCGGAGGTGGATGAATGACATCTCCATGAAACTGACATTTTTTACAGTGTCGGGTGTAGACCTCAGCATCCCTTGACAGATAGGGCTAGAAGTATCCCTAGGTGAAAACTTTATGGGCTAAAGACCTCCCTCCGGAATGATTGCCACACGCTCCTGCGTGAATCTCTTCCATGACCGCCGAAGCTTCAGAGGGTGTGAGACATCTCAAGTATGGCCCGGAGAAAGACTTGCGATGCTTCTGATTTTAACTCGGGCAAGGCACCGGTCCTCAGATAATCTGCTATAGGGTCCATCCAGCTTGGTTCCCATGGAATGACCATCACGTCTCCAGGGGGCTCCAAGCTTGAACGGACGATGAAGTATATTAGCACCACACGAGTCATACTCTCCCTTACTACGAAGGCCTGGTTAGCCAGATGATCTGCTATAAAGTTATCTCCTCTGGGGATCTATTCAAAGGTTAACTGTTGGAACCCTTCGGCCTCTTTTAGCACCAAATTCCTATATGCTTCCATTTTCAGCTCTCTGGTTTCATATTCCCCATTTAACTGCCATACGACCAACTGGGAATCACTTCATATTTTTGCTTTATGTATTTGAAGGCTTCGGGCCAACCGAATTCCCGTAAGAAGGGCCTCATACTCGGCTTCATTGTTAGAGGCAGGAAACTCCAATCGAACAAACTGTTGGATTTCAGTACCATGTGGAGTTATGAGCTCTACACCGATCCCTGCTCCATTTATATTTGATGATCCATCCACGAACACAACCCATAAGCAAGGATCACTTTCTTCTAAGGAATCTGTAGTTTCTGTTTCCAACAGGAAGTCAGCTACTGCTTGTCCTTTGATGGCAGTTCGGGGGACATAGGTTATGTCAAAAAACCCAAGATCTATTGCCCATTTGGATACTCTCCCCGATAACTCAAGTTTCGCCATTATGGATCTAATCGGTGTTGTTGTTGGCACTACGATCGGATGTGCTTCAAAATAATGTCGAAGACGTCGCTTAACATTGATCAGTGATAGTACTAGTTTCTCCTACTTTGAATAACGGGTTTTCGCATCAACAAGGGCTTTGCTGGTGTAGAAAACTGGTATCTGGTACCCCTTGCCCTCCTTGACCAGAGCGGCGCTAGTAGATGTGGCAGATATGGCTAGATACAGGTGTAACGGCTCATTGGATTCTGGGGTTGTCAGTATAGGAGGATTTCCCATGTAGCTTTTGAGTTCTTTCAGGGCTTCTGATTGCTCCGGCCCCCAGACCTCTCATTTTGCCGCCTTTATAGCTTGAAAAAACGGCTTGCACCGATCGGTTAAGTGAGAGATGAAACTGCTGAGGGTTGTTACTCTTCCAGTTAGCACCTGGATCTCCTTCCGGGACCTTAGCTCTGCTGACTCCATGAGAGCTTTGACTTATGCTGGGCTAGCTTGTATTCCCGTCTGATCAACTATATGCCCCAAGAACTGGCCTGAGGACACTCCGAAGGAACATTTGGATGGGTTGAGCTTCATTTTATACTTTCTGAGGGTGTTGAACACCTGTTGTAGGTCAGCCAGGTGGTCACTTTTTACCTTGATTTTGACCACCGTGTCATCTATATAGGCTTCTATGGTAGATCCCATCATGCCCTGGAAAACTTTGTTTACCAACCTCTGAAAGGTTGCACCTGTATTTTTTAGTCTAAAAGGCATAACTGTGTAACAATATGTACCTGATTCAGTGATGAATGCAGTCTTTTCTTCGTCATCTGGGTTCATTCGTATCTGGTTATACCCAGAGTATGCATCCAGAAAGCTTAGGCGCTCGAATCCTGCGGTGGTATCTACCATCTGATCGATCTTAGGTAAGGGGAAACAGTCCTTCGGGCATGCTTTGTTTAGGTCGGTGAAGTCTACGCACACCCTCCATTTCCCGTTCTTCTTTTGAACCACAACAACATTTGCCAGCCAGGAAGGATACTGTACCTCCTTAATGAATCATGCTCGGAGAAATCGATCGACCTCCTCAGCTATGATCTAGTTCTTTTGTGCCCCCATCCGCCTTTGCTTATGTCTGACAAGTTTTGCACTGGGATCCACGTTGAGGGAATGCTAGGCTACTAACGGATCGATGCTAGTCATATCCATATGGCCTCAGGCAAATATATGAGCATTAGAGCGTAATAGGGCCTCCATTTCCTCCCTTTCTTGTGCATTGAGGCCAGAACCAATATAAGCCAACCTTTCGAGGTGATCGGGGTAGATCTGTACTTCAAGCAAAGGTTTAGCTGTTATTGATGACCCCGCACCCTCTTCCTGTAATTGCTATTGGTCATCGGGTACCGCCTTGGATCGTGACCCTTGTTCCGGTTCAACCCTTTTCTTTAGACTTTTCATGGTGACAACATAACACTCATTGGCTGCTACCTGATTGCCCTTGATGTCAATCATATCAATTCCGTTCGGATCGAGGCACCGCATGACTAGATGCATTGTTGACGGGATTCCATGCATCCGATGGATCCAACATCTCCCCATAAGGAGATTGTAGGAGGGTTTGACATCCACCACAACAAAGGTTTCTCTGAGCGTGCGCCTTGATGCTGTTACTGGCAGTTGAATCTCACCCACTGGTTATACTCTTCTGCCATTAAATCTGGCTATCGGACTTTTGGAAGGTACTATCTCCTGAGGGTTGATCTCTAACTTCTCATAGGCCCATTTAGTGATAATGTTAGTGTTGCTCCCCGGGTCAACCATCACCCTATTGATTAAGCAGTTCGAGACCATGGGGGAGATAACCAAGGGGTCTTCATGTGGTATTTGAATGCTCCGCATATCCGCAGAAGAGAATATTATCCGGGCGTCCTCCTTCAGGCTTCGAAACTCGCTGACTTACCCAACCCTTCACAGTTTTTGGGCTTGACGCATCTGTGATCTACAGGATTCTTCTACTTCTGATCGACTTTATCCTTCGTGAACCATGTGAATGACTCTTACGGGTTGTCCCATTGCCCCCTTAGTGGGTGCATGTGACATTTGGTCTGATCGGGTGCCCTCATTGGCAACATACTCGATCAGTTCTCCTTTTACTATCATGGCTTCCACCTATCTCCTAAGGCTTCTGCACTCATTGGCATGATGCCTGTACTCGCCATGAAAGGCACAATGTCTTGACATGTCCCTCTGGTCCATTGGCTGTCTAATGGGTGGTGGTGATCGAAAAATCCCTTTACCCTTGGTCTTTTGGTACAGCTTGGCCAAGGTAACTTTCAACGGGGTGACTTTGTCTTCAAACCTCTGGGACTGGGGAGGGTGCAGGAGGAGCGTTCGGTCGCTTCCTGTCTGGTGCCCGATCTTTTACCCTGGAAGGTTCGGCTGTCCTTGCCTCTACGCTTGCAAAGGCAGTCCTTCTCTGGCGTATGGCCAACTCCTCTTCTATTCAGAGATGCCCTTGTGCCCTGGAATTAAGCTCTCCGATGTCTGCTGGTGGCCTTTTGACCAAGGACTGATGGAACTTGGTTCCAGGGATCAGGGCCATTCAGTCCTCGACAGCCGAATACTGGTCACAATTATCAATTGAGGACATTTCAACATTGAATCGCGAGACATAGCTCTTTAAGGATTCGCCTTTCCCGTGGATCATCGTGAACAGGCTGGAGATAGTCTTCCTCTGTCTTTTATTGCCGAAGTACTGGGTAATGAATAATTCACAGAGTCTGAGCCAGCTTCCAATGGATCAAGGTGGTTGCTTTCTGAACTAGAGCAAGGCTGCTTCAGTTAGGCTGGTGGGGACGACTTTGCAGAGTAACGCCTCATTTTCATTGTAGACATTCATCTTGGTATGAACGTGGTAGATGTGCTCCGTTGGATCTTTTGTGCCATCGAATAGGGTGAACTTCGGTAATCTGAATCTTTTCGGGTAGGGCACACTGGTGATTGTCATGGTAAATGGAGTCTGCACGGCGTTGATGGATGCCTCGGAGGCCAGATCGATAGGGGTCTGCACCTTCAAATCCTTAAACACCTCCTTTTGGAATCTAGACATGACTTCCTCCAATTTCTTCATGGTCAGAATCTCCTCGGGATTGCACCCTCCGAGCACCTGCAGGGATGACTCTGCGTGCTCCTCCCGGTCGATGTTTGTTTTTGCGTAGTGATTGTCCCTTTCTAACTGGTAGCTTACAGACTGCCCCTGCTGGCTGGAATGCTCATCATTCTGGATTTCCTGAGGGTTCTGGAGCAGAGCCAGTTTCGCCACCAATTCAGCATTCTATTTCTCCAACTCGATCGTCCTCTCCTCTAGGGCTTGTCTGATCGGATCCTCCGTTTGTTGGCCTCCGTTCGGAGATAATTCAGTTTGTTGTGAACATGTGATCACCGCCATTGATGGTATGAATCTTAGCTTTTTGTAGAGAATAGGAAGCTATCGAAAAAAAATTCAATAATGGTGTTTCCCACAGACGGCGCCAATTGTGTAGATACAGAAAAATACACAATAATAATAGGGTTCAAAAATTGGATCCTTTATTCAATCTTTGGCCATGTATTTATACAAAATTTGGGTAAATGGGTCAAGCCCATTTACCCAAGTTTATCAATCCCTTAAATTAGGGGATTTGATATACTTAATTCTTTTTTTGACTCTCTTTTCCATAAGTAAGACAACTCCCTGACTTATGGATCACTCATCTTCTAAAGAATTCTATGGGACCCTATATTTCTTCGGCCCATCCGTCCTCGACCCATCAGTCTTCAGCCTATCAGTTATGTGGCCCATACTAGTTGGGGCATGTATTATTTTGGCTATTACAATATATAATTCGAATATATATATATATATAAAATTTGAAAAATATATAAATTCAAATATATATATATATATCAAAATATATATATAATTCAAAATATATATATTTTAAAAAACAAAATTCAAAAAAGTATATAATTTTAGAAATATATATATATATATATATTGGTAAAATGTCATATCTTTTCTAATGAAGTGAATCATACTACTTACCCCCAACATCAATTAGTGGCCTTCTTTTATATATATTTTTCAAAAATATATATATTTTTCAAAAATATATATTTTTTTTTCGAAATTTATATCATGTTTTTGAAATTTATATAATATATTCTAATTTTATAAAAAAATAATTTGAAATATATATATATATATGTTTCAAAATTTATTTATTTTTTGAATTATATATATATATTTCGAATATATATAAATTTTGAAAAAAATATATATAAATTTCGAATAGTTTTTATAAAATTCGGATAAATTATATAAATTTCAAAAACATCATATAAATTTCGGAATATATATATATTTTTTGGAAAAATATATATAAAAGAAGACCACTAATTGATGTTGGTGGTAAGTAGTTTGATTCACTTCATTAGAAAAGATATGACATTTTAATAATATATATATATTTTTCTAAAATTATATAATTTTTTGAATTTTGTTTTTGAAAATATATATTTTTTGAATTTTATATATATTTTTTGAAATATATATATATTTTTGAATTTATATAATTTTCAAAATTTATATATATATATTCAAATTATATATATATATTTTCGAATTATATATATATTTCAAATTTTATATATATTTTTAATTTTATATATGTTTTTCAAAATTATATAATTTTTTGAATTTTGTTTTTGAATTTATATATATATTTTTTAAATTTTATATATTTTTTTTGGAATATATATATATTCGAATTTAAATATTTTTCAAATTATATATGTATTTTCGAATTATATATATATTTCAAATTTTTTATATATTTTTGAATTTTTTATATATATTTTGAAATTTATATATGTTTTTCAAAATTTATATATGTTTTTCTAATTTTATATATATTTTTCAAAATTTAAATATTTGTTTTCGAATTTTATATCTTTTTTTGAATTTATATATATGTTTTTCGAAATTTTATATATTTGGGGTTGGGGCATAAAGGTTATTTCACATTTCATATATTTCTATCAAGGGTATTCTGGTCATTTTATTGGCTCAGGGGGTGTCATTGCAAGAGAAACCAAACCTCAGGGGGTGTTAGTGCAAAAATTTCAAAAATCAGCATAAAGGTGGAATTGACCTAAACCTCAAGGGGTGTTAGTGCAAATTATCCTATATTTTAAATATGAACTCATTTATTTATATCAATCACATCTAAAGGTCAATATGAAAAGTGAGTAGACTTATCTTGCACCTGTGGAGCAAAAGAACATTTTCGATAACATATATATATATATATTGCATATATATTAGTGCAATAATTACACAAACGTCCCATGAACTAAGGTAGAATTGCATGCGATTCTCCTAACATTTCATTAATATCAAAAATCTCCCTTAGTATCATTGAAATATTGGTCCAGCAAGATAATAGTGAAATAACGTATATAACCTCCTATCTTTAGAGATATTTAGAAAAATCTTCTAAAGGATGGTGACTTTACTACCTTACCCTCAAATATGTTGGTGGGAATCATGTGCACCAGCAGTTGTTATTTTATATGTGTCATTTATCTTTCCCAAGTCATGACAAATTGCTTGGAAATGGAGAATGAGTGATTTTTAGAGAGGGAATATATATAAACAACCACTCAAATAGGTTTATAGATAATAAATATGAGAGCAATTTGGTATAAAAAAAAAGGTGGAATATTCTAGTAATTTTGTATCCAAATTAAGGGTTCAAATGTAATTTTAAGGATAACAAGGGTAAAATATGAAGTTGGTCCATAATATGCTTTTATTGACAAATAAGGTAAATTCTTGGCATTAACTTTGAACAAAAGGAGGTTAAATGTTAGAACGAATGTGCAACTAAGGGAGGTTTATGATATTATTGAAATGTGAGGAGAATCACGTGCAACTATACCATAGTTTGGGAGAAGTTTGTGTAATTATTCCTATATTAGGGTAAACTATAAAGTGCAAAAAAAAACTCTTGAACTATTGCCCTTTTGCAACTAACTCCTTAATCTACAACAAATCCCCTTAAACTATTGATTTGTTGCACTTTGTCTCAATTTTATTACAAAATACTATCTTACCCTTCTTATTATATTTGATAATTCTTTAAATTATATCAATAATCTTTCACTTATTATCCTAGTTAAAAAAATTATAGCAAATAAAAATTCTTTTTATAAAAATATATTCATAAATAACTTATTAATTCCTTATAATATAAAAACTTTTTAAATTCTCGTGTTATATATATAAATAGTTAAGGATAATTACTCAAGTATTTTAAACTTTTTAACTTAAAAACATTATTTAAACAATTGACTTTATAAATTGTGTATAAGTTGTGACAAATTTGAATGGAGAATATGCCTTCAATTTAGTATCAATTGTTTCATATTCTATATTAATAAGAATAATGGATTAAGTAAAAAATTCAATTAAGAAAAAGGGCAGTTTGGTCATTTATGAAAAAATAAAAGAGAATGAAATAATTTGCAACAAAATGTGATAGTTCTGGGGTTGTTGCGCAATTCATAATTCAATGGGGTTTGTTGTAAATTTGACCATAGTTTAGGAAGTTTATTGCATTTCACCCTATATAGTATCACATGAAAGTCTCGATTTGTTAGAGTATTGCCATGTGGCAATCTTTAATTGGACGAAGAATGTTCTGTTTTTTTTTTCTTTCCCTCTACTCTTTTTATTTTTGTATTCTATAATATGTGATTAATAGTTTAGGTTAAATCCCCTATTATTTAACCACATCCCAGCTACACCCCTCTACTTTGAAATATCCCAATTACATCACGTCGGTCAACTAACGAAATAGGGTGAAATGTCTACTTTGTCCTTACATATTTTATTACTTTTAAATAAGGGTAAAGTGTATTAAACCCCCCTGGACTATTTTCTCTCTCTCAACTAACCCCCCTGAACTACATTTTTTACACAAAACTCCCTAAATTATCCCAACTTTTACAATTCACTCAATTCTGTTATAACACCGTAAGTTAAATTAGGATAATTTGCACTCTGATCCCCTGAAGTTTCGATCAATTACACTCGCCCCCTGAGATTTCATTTTGCTTGCAATGACACCTCTTGAAGGGGAGAAATGACCGGAATGCCCTTGTGTTGTCTCCCTTATTTCATGAGACAAATATCTAGGTGGTGAAATTACCTCCATGCCCCAAGATGAAAACCCTATAATGTATATATATCTATAACAGTTATTCTAAAATGTGAGGGGTTGAAAATATTTCTAAAAATTTTCTTCAAAATAAAAATTAATGAATTAATATGTATTAGTTGAAGTTAGGGCTGCACACAAAATTGAAAAAACCGAACCGGATCGAACAGAAACCGGTGGTTCGATTCGGTTTTAAGATGATTCGGTTACGGTTTTCAAAATTCAAAAATCGATTTTTTCGGTTAGGTTTCGGTTTTTACCCTCCAAAAACCGAACCAAACCGGTTTTATAATATCTCATATATTATATTATATATGTATTATCTATATGCTTATTGTAAGTATCAAGTCCTCTAAAAAAATAGTCATAGAAATCATTATGGAATTAATTTACTTTTAAATTGAAGAAAATAAGATAATCCACCTTTGAATTTTCTTTCAAGACTTTTTCTTTATGTTTATATTAAAAATGTATACATGCATAATGAATTATTTCTGTCTTTTACCCTTCATAAGTTTAATTATTTCTAAGAAATGAAAGTTCCAGCTTCATATCCCATAATAATATGAACAAAAATATGGCACCTTCCACGATTTGCTTACAGTAATGAACAAAAATATCACAGTAATAAAATTTTTACTTATAAATTTTAAAATATCCAGAAAATGTTAAAAACCGAAACCACACCGAAAAAATGGTTTGGTTTGGTATGGTTTCTTTTACTAACGGTTTGGTTACAATTTTAATTTTTAGAAAATCGAAAATAATGGTTAGGTTATGGTTTCGGTTAAAACCGTACCATGCGCACCCCTAGTTGAAGTGCAACTCTAAGGAGTATGTCAAAACGATATAGAATAAAAGAAAAGGGGTTGGAGATATTTCAATACTTTTAAAAAATAATAATAATTAATTAATATGCATTACTTGAAGTATAACTCTAATGAATATTTCAAAAGATATAGAGTAAAGATATACGACAAGGGGTTATAAATATTTTTATATTTTTTTAAAAAAATTAATTAATTAGTATACATTAATTGAAATGTAATTCTAATGGATATTTCATAAGATATATAGTAAAGATATAAGACAAATATATTTTAGTAAGGAAAAATAATATAACTTAAAATACATAAATTTGTATATTTATCTATCTATCTATATACTATTAATAAAAACACAAGGATTGTCTACTATTTCGATTCATTATCACCTTTTACAATATAAAAAATTATAATAAGTAAAGTTTGACATTATTTAAAGTGTAAGGGCTTAAATTAACTTTACAAAAAAATTAATAAATAATAAACCATTTGTCATATTTTTATAAAAATATAAAAAATTACAATATGTAAACTTTGTTATTATTTTACAGTGTAAGGGCTTAAATTAATTTTACACAAAGAATAATAAATTATAAACCATTTGTAACATTTTTATACATTTATCATCTCTTACAATACAACAAAAACTATAATTAAAATGTATTACTAGTTGTTTAAATTGTAGGAGTTGTATATTATTTATTTACAAAATAAATTAAATTATATGAGCTCACAAATATTTTATACGTGTATCACCTTATAAACTACAAAAACAAAATCATAAATAAAATGTATTATTATTCTTATTTAATGTAAAAGGTCACAATATTAGTTTTAGGGAAAAATTAAAAAATGATAACTTTTGGGGCCTATATTACAAAAATGACAATTTTAAAAAAATAATTTAAAGAAATGTGATAATATTTCAAAAATTATTATATCCAAAGTGCTTGAAAAGTTTTTCAAATTGAGCTTAAGACACAAGGGTTGTTTGATCCATTAATTTAGTCAACATGTCTTTTACACTAAAGCATTGGCACAAGAGTCATTTCATGGGGTCTTCACCCCTTCAGGGGGTGTCATTGTAAGGAAAATGAAATCTCAAGGGACGAGTGCAATTGACCAAAACCTCAGAGGATCTGAGTGCAAATTATCCTAATTTAACTAACGGTGTTATAACGGAATGAAGTGAATTGTAAAAGTTGGGATAATTTAGAAAGTTTTGTGTAAAAAATGTAGTTCAAGGGGGTTAGTTGAGAGAGAGAAAATAGTCCATGTGGGTTTAATGCACTTTACCCTTTAAATAATTAATAAATTACAAATTTTATAAAGACAAAAAAACCCTTATGATCTTTCCGTATACTAACTTGGTTCATTTCTACACATGGACAAAAATTACCTAGATGTGGAAAGGGAAATTGAAGAGGCTTGGCTAGAGAAATTTAGGGTTCATGGAGTGATTGAATGCATCTCGAGTGTTTGAAGACCAAACGATAACGCGGCGAGAGACAACAAGAAGAGCCGAGTGGTGCCTCTTCATCTAAGGTTGAAGAATGAATCAAACTTGGATCTGGCATTGATTGACTCTTGTGAAGGATATGATTCATAGTCTAGGAATTTCAATTTTTAGGTTAAAGTGGGTAGTTTAAGGGTTGGTTTGATTTTCAGTTGTTGATTAATTTTTGTTGTGAAATTGTTGATTGTGAAATTGTTGATTGTTTGAAATTGTCTAAAATGTCGTTACTTTGTGTTATTAGACATGGTATTGTTGATTTTTGGTTGGTATGTTGGAAGTTTTTGACTATTACTGAAAATTAATATAAATTGAAAAAAAAAAGAATGTTCAATGTTCAAATTTAATCTGCTACGAGAACATTTATTTATTTTTTTTAAATTTGAAACCGAGTATAACTAAAAAAAAATTGCATTTCCTACTTTTAATTTTTGATTGTCAAATAAGTTTGACAATTAATCAATGGATTTGATTAAGATGAAATGATACATATAAATAGGGGTGCACAAAGAACCAAAAGAATTGAAGAACCGTCCGGTTCCGAAAATTAAATAACCGAATTTTTTAGGTTCGGTTTTGGTTTTTAACCATATAGAACCGAACCGAACCAATTTATTTTATTATTATTATTATTTTTTTTTATTCATTTTATATTTGTACTTATATATAATTTAAAAGTTATAAGTCAATAATTATAAAGTTATAATTTTAAGAGATGTAATTTTGAAATAATTTTTTCTATTTTTCTAATTATACAATTAATTTTGGATTGTAATGGTTGAAATACTTTATTTAATTTAGTAATTCTATAATGTTTCGATTTTTGACTTTTAATTTTTTTTGAAAGGTGATAATAATAACCGGAACCGAACAAAAAAAAGGACTTGGTTTGGTTCGATTCCTTACATTAACAGTTTGGTAACCGAACTGAACCTGACCATGTGCACCCCTACATATAAATAAAGAGAGAGAGAAATGGATTATTCAATTGAGATATATGAGCACAAACATAAATAGAATTTAAGGGTTTTATTGTAACTTTATAATTTTAAGTCAATGATAGCTTAGTCATTTCAACAAGGCAACGATTTTTTTGGCACGCAATATTTTAAACCGTTTTCTCTCGCCATTTTAAGTTTGGATAAGAAAGAATGACAAAATTATCTCTAAAACTAAGTGAATTTTAAATTAGTATATAGATGAAATTAAAAGACAATAATTTGGAACATGTTATCAATATACTTCTTAAAAGTCATAGTCTTTTAAATTACATTCCCGTTGTGTTTGGTAGCTATACATGTGGGATTCTTCAAAGCCCACCAAACACTACTCCCCACAAGCTTGCCCAACAAGCTTCGAGCCCGCAAGCCTGCTAGCCCAGTAAGGTCAGGTAAAGCTCGAAGATAAGGGCTCATTCCAAGCCCAATAGCCAGAATGTTCTAGAACAAGTAAAAGGCATGGGTAAAAGAGGAATTGTTTGTAGGGCAAGTAATGTAACCCTAATGGGCCTAAAAGCCTGTAGGAAAATGTATATAAACTGAAGAAAAATTTCGATAAAAGGATTCATTCTTGTGTTGTGCAATTTTTGGCATTTACACATTGGCGTTGTCTGTGGGAAAGAGAAATCACCATTGATTATCTTCCCATCTCTGAAAATTGAGCTTATTTTTTCCTTTTCTCCCTTTGAGCTTGCATCCCCACTCTTCACCCAACCATGCCGGTAACTCGTTCCCAAACGGAGTTGCTGACCACCGGCGACAGTCATGCGGGGGCTTCTCAAACTATTGAGCAGATCTTGCAACTACTAGCGGCTGCCGAAGAGCGAGGTCAAGCCACGGAGGAACGGAGTCAGGCCCTAGAGAAGCGAAACGCCGAACTTTTGGCCAAGATGGATCACCTACCCGCTCCTCCTACAACGCCTACTCACCCTCATCACCAGGAAGAAGGCGATAGGTTAAAAGAACATATCAAATCTTTATACCATCTAGACAAGACCCCACCACTAACGGGATCTTGACCTCCCAAAAGCTGGAAGAGATGATTGTTGTGTTCCATAATAAGGTTATGAGAGACCTGAGGGCTCATTCCACCGACGACTTGGCCGTTCAGGCTTCCACCGAATCAGTCCAGTCGTTGTTCACCCCAGAGATCACTTAGGAGCCCTTCCCGAAGAAGTTCGTTATGCTTAGATTCACCCCCTACGTTGGCACGAAGGATCCCGATGAGCATATCTACCAGGTTCACCAGAAGATGACCATGTATATAGAAAATGAAGCCTTGCTTTGCAAGGTGTTCTCCACTAGTCTTGCCACTCTGTTGTAGTTTAGGAAACAGCTACCCGGATCCATCGAGAGCTGGCAACAGCTGACCAAACTCTTTGTTCCCCAGTACTATGGGAACAAGAGACAGAAGAAAACCATATCCTGTCTTTTCATGATGATTCAAGATAAGGGGGAGTCCTTGAAAAGCTTCTTATCTAGGTTCAATATCGAGTCCTCCTCCATCAACAACTGTGATCAGCACTCTGTTGTTAAGGTTTTCAAGATGGCTTTGATACTTGGAACAAAGTTTCATCAATCTCTGGTAAAGCGACCACTATCAGGAATCGGGGAGTTAAATTCCAGAGCCCAAGGCCACCTACGGATAGAGGAGGAAGAAGTTATTCGACAGAAGAGAGCGACCTTGGTGAATGTGGAGGCCCGTTCGAAGGATCGGGTAGTCGATAGTAAGCGACCCAACTCTTCGGGTCCTTATACCTCGTCGGGACCCTCCACCATTTTTCCCATGAAATTCCCAATATTTGAAGAAAGAGTGACCCCCCCCTGAGGGTTAGTTTAGCCAAGTTGTACCGAGAGAATAAGGCTAGGGGAATCTTCTATATGCCACCCCCTATTAGGCAGCCCCTAGACAAAAGGGACAAATCAAAACACTATGCATTTCACAGTGAATTTGGTCACATAACCAATGAATGTCAAAGTCATAGGCGTCAGGTGAAGTCCATGATGATGAGGGGAGAGCTCCGAGACTACGTCCAACACGATGGGCCAAGGACCGTGCAACAGACACCTAATGCCCAATGGAATCCAACAGTTGCGCAGCCCGTCAAAATCATCAACATGATTCATGGTGGTTCCACCTCCAAGGAAGGGGAAGGAGTCAGCAGGTCTCACTTGCATAGATCCCAAAAAATGAGGAGAGATGGCAAGGTGAATGAGGTCCACCATCGGACAGGTAATGCACAAATCGTTTTCTCTATGGACCTACGATGACCCGTTGGTTGCCACCCTGATGGTACCAAACTACCTCATCAAGTGAGTCATGATTAACCCGGGGAGCAACACCAACATCATCACTAAATGGGCCTTCGAGAAGCTTGAAATTGACCCGAGGGAAATAGTGACCTCTTGAAGCCCCATAGCTGGATTCGACAGGAAGCAAGTTGAGCCAATTGGGGAGGTTCAGTTACCTGTATATGTTGTCCAAAGGACCCTTTTAGATAATTTCAATATAGTGGATGTGAAGCCATCATACAACTTGCTCATGGGGAGGGGTTGGATCCACCGAACGTATGGAGTGTCGTCAACCCTACATCAAATGATGAGGTGCGTGGGCCCTAACGGGTTTGACATTATTGACATTAAAGGGGATTATGTGGCTGCTAAAGAGTCTTATGTTGTTACCTTTAAGGGAATGAAAAAAAGGTAGGACCAAGGGGAGATCCGCAATAGGGATCAGGATCCCGAATCCAAATAGCCATTAAAGGAAGGGGAGTCGGGTCCCCCGATCATGGTAGATCCTTTACAAAAGATATCCGTCATACCCAATCAATCCGAGAAAATTACCTATGTAGGTACAAATCTTACCCCTTGTGAGTTAAAAGGATTGACCAAATTCTTAAAAGACAACTCTGACGTCTTTGCATGGGGGCACATGAACATGCCCGGTATCGATCCCACTATTGCCCAACACTCCTTTCATGTGGACTTGAACATAAAGTCCATCAGGAAAAGGAAAAGACGCATGGGGGACCACAGAAATTAGATCATTGCCGAGGAGGTGTCCCGCCTACTTAAGGCAGGGTTCATCAGGGAGGTAAGGTATACTAAATGGCTTGTTAATGTTGTTGTAGTCCAGAAGAAGAATGATAAATGGAGGGTATGTGTGGATTTCACTGATCTCAACAAAGCATGTCCCAAAAATAGCTTCCCCCTATCAAAGATTGATCAGATGGTAGATGCAATGGTTGGATATGAGCGCCTAACTTTCCTTGATGCCTACTCGGGCTACTATCAGATAAGGATGAATCCAACCGACGAGGAAAATACATCTTTCATCATAGGGACAAGTATTTATTGCTTAAAAGTTATGCCTTTCGGATTAAAGAATGCAGTTGCCACCTTCCAAAGACTAGTCAACAAGATCTTCAAAGGAATGATGGGAACCGTGATTAAGGCATACATTGATGATATTGTGGTAAAGAGCAAAAAAAAACAAAGCCATTTGGGGCATCTACAACAAGTGTTTGACACCCTGAGAATGGATAACATGAAAATAAACTTGACCAAATGTTCTTTTGGCGTGTCATCTGGCCAGTTCTTGGGGTATATTATGGATCGAACAGGAATACAAGCCAGTCCGACCCAAGTCAAAGCTATGTTGGAAATGAAAGAACCCCGAACGTATAAGGAGGTCCAGGTCCTAAGCGGGAGAGTGGTCGCTTTCAATAGGTTCATTGCAAGACTTACCAATCGTTGCAGACCTTTCTTCCAAGCAATCAAAGCAAAGAAAGGTGAAATCTGGGGCCCTGAGCAGACTGAAGCCATATCCAGACTAAAACAATACATGACCAAACCCTCGATCCTAGCTACTCTGAAACCCGATGAGGTCCTATACCTGTACTTAGCAGTTTCAACAGTATCGACCAGCGCAACCCTCATTAGGGAGGACAAGAATCTTCAGATGCCCGTCTTTTACACCAGCAAGTCCTTGGCTGAGGTTGAAACCCGCTACAGCAAGCAGGAAAAACTAATACTATCTCTTGTAAATGCAAAATGATGCCTCATGCACTACTTTGAAGCTCACCCAATCGTGGTCCCGATTGCTACTCCCATCCGGGTCATTATGTCAAAACCTAACCTCTCGGGCAGGGTCTTGAAGTGGGCCATCTACGACATCACCTATATCCCTCGAGTCTCCATCAAAGGACAGACAATGGCAAACTTTTTTCTGGAGGAAGAAATTGAGGACACTGATCTTGTTGACACGCCAATCATGTGGAAGCTATTTGTGGATGGTTCAGCCAGTTTAAATGGGTTCGGGGTCGAGATAGAGATTCAGACACCCGATGGAATCCGCTCTAGATGTCAGTAAGGCTATAGTTCCCAGCAACCAACAATGAAGCTGAGTACGGACCAATCATATCCAACCTGCAATTGGCCAAAAGCCTTCAAATCCAAAGCCTTTTAGTGTACAACGACTCCCAGCTGGTCAACTGGCAAATCACTGGAGAGTAAGGGACTAAAGACCCAAAAATGGAATCTTATCGGGCACTTGTACTTAAGGAGTCCTAGGGTTACCAAAGGCTGAACTTCAACCAAATTCCAAGAAGTGAGAACATCGCAGCTGACCACTTGGCCAACCAAGCATCATCGGCTGACGAGGACTCAACCCGGGTAGTGTTGGTGGATCTCCTAGCAAGACCTAACATTCATGAGCCAGAACAGGTAATGTTGATCCCATGGGAGCCCAGCTGAATGGATCCCTTGGTGGACTACTTAAGGAACAAGATCCTCCCTGAGTCCAAAGCAGAAGCTCGTAAGATCCACATGAAGTTAGCCAGATACTCTATCATCAGGGGGCAACTCTACCAAAAGTCATTTTCGGGACCATACCTGAAATGTGTAACTCCCTCCGAGGCTTGGGCAGTGATGGAAGAGATCCACAGTGAGGCCTGCGAGAATCATTTTGGGGGCAGGTCTCTTGCTCACAACATCCTCTCTCAATGGTACTTCCGATCGTACCTGTCGTGGGATAGTGAAACCTATGTCCAAAAGTGCAAAGCATGCCAGATGCACAGGGATGTTATCCATCAGCCGTCAAAATTCCTACACCCGACTGTGATACCTCATCCTTTTGCCCGATGGGGGATGGATATTGTTGGTCCTCTCCCAAAGGCAGTACGGTCAACCACCCACGTGTTGTTGGCTATTGATTACTTTACTAAATGGGTAGAAGCTGAAGCTTACCTATCAATCAAGAACAACCACGTCATCAAATTCATCTGGAGTAACATAATATGCAGGTTTGGGTTGCCCAGAACAATTATGATGGACAATGGAAGAAATTTAGACAACAAAAAAGTAAGAACATTCTTTGCCGAATATGGTATCAATCAAAACACTTCATCTGTGAGGTACCCACAAGGAAACGACCAAGCTGAGAGAACTAACCGAATGATCTTTGACACTCTCGAGAGGAAGCTTGAAGAAGCTAAGAGTGCCTGGTTGGAAAAGCTGCCCGAGGTACTGTGGTCATACAGGACAACTCCCAGGCAGCCCACAGGGGAAACACCTTTCGTCATGGCATACGGTGCTGAGGTTGTGATCCCCACAAAGGTCAAAGTACCAACCCTTAGGAGCCAGGATTGGGAGGAGGGCCCGAGCAACCAGCATTTGGCTCATGACCTAAATTTACTAGATGAAATGAGGGAAGCAACAGGGATCAGGTTGGCAGTTTACCAGCAACGCGTCCGGAATCACTTCAACTAAAAAGTTAAAATAAGGGAATTCCATGTCAGAGACATGGTTCTTAGGCGAAAGATCAGGCAAGTGGGCAAGCTTATAAAACCTTGGGAAGGCCAGTACACCGTCACCAAAGTCATTGGACGTGGGCCATACAACCTCCGTAAAAATGAGGACGGATAGATGAAGCCAAACTCCCAAAATGCCTCCCAACTGAATAGGTACTACCCGTAGTCGGGCCGCTCATTTTCATTCATCTGGTTTATTTATTTTTGTATAAAGGGCACCTATGCCCAACAAACTATATATGCATCAGTAAAATGTCTCTTCTTGGCAAAGAAAGCTTACACATGGTTATGGTTGCAATAAACTAAGTGTTGGGACATCTTTCTTGATGCCACAAGAGCCCGAAAAACCCTACATTGATCCACACACTACAACAAAATCGATCTTTAGTGACGAAATTTTATGACAAAAAATATTTCGTCACTAAAAATGAGAGTTTTAGTGACGAAATAATGTCTCGTCACAAAAAAAGGAGAGTTTTGGTGACAAAATATAATTTCGTCACAAAAAATGAGAGTTTTGGTGACCAAACTTTGTTTCATCACTAAAACTGAGACTTTTTTCGTCACGATAAAAGGAGATTTTTGCTGACGAATATATTTCGTCACCAAAAAAGGAGGGTTTTGGTGACGAAATAATGTTTTGTCACCAATATCATATTATTTTTTGCAACAATTATGCATTTCTTTGTAAATGATTTTCGTGGGTTGTTTGCGTTTGGGTGTTTTTACGTACTAGTCATGAAAATGCTACGGTCAGTGGTAAATTTTTTAGAGATGACGCGGTGAAAGTTACCAACAATTATACCGCCTAGGTTGCCTATGGTTAGTGTCGGCCCTAACTTTCACCACATGTTGCTCAAGTCGTGGTCGAAAGGTGTTTTCTACCTTTAGCTTACAACTGTGATTGAAAGTCTATTGTAGAAACGCACTTTCCACCACAAGCTAATGCACGTAATAAAAAAGTTGTGGTATAATTTATTTTCCACGGGTTTTCTATACCACTAGCTTAGAACCGTGATGAAAAGTCCATGGTGGAAACATAGTTTTCTACCACGGCAAGTTGAAAACCGTTGTGGAATTTATTTACCACTGTAGGTTATTATTGCCCGTGGTATAAAGGGAATTTTAATTTTCACTTTTTATTCTCAAAATTATTTTTGTATAAAAAAAGTAATTTTAAGTACGTGCTTAGACTGTGGTAGAAATGAGTTTTTGATCACCACGAGCTTTGTCCTAGAGTGAAAAGTGTTTTGAAATATTGTACTCGAAAATTATATAAAATATTTTTTATAAATGCAGTCAATTATTAGTTTAAAATATTTAATGACTTGATGAATTGTTAGAGATAATACTTCACTATATATCTCAAACATATGTCATATAAAAACCTCAATATTTAATTATTTGGATTAAAATAAAATTACGTTCATAGAATAAAAATATTGTTTTACTTAATCGTTGAATAATTGTTGTTATTATTATTATAGCATTTATATAAGATTAATAAATAGATAATCATAGAAATTGATGAATATGTATTTTTTAATGAGAAATAATAAAAATAAAGAGCACGTTTTAAAAAAAATAAAAAATAAATAAAGAGCAGCTAAGATATTTGCGCAAAACCTAATTGTTTCCTTTAGAAAAAATGGATTTTTAAGACATTTTATTTACAGGAAGTCGGTATTTTAGTTCGTAAAAAATACTTTTTGCGAGGTTGATATAAGACTCCTTGTAATAGGTTCCTAAAATTAATTTTTTACAATATTTTATAAGATAGTCGTAAAACAAGTATTCACGAAGATTTAAAATTTTTGTTAATTTTTTTTTATATATATATTTATGGGGTATTTTTGGACTATAACATGAGACAAAATATCCCGTAAATAATTGAATGCAAATTATATTTACGGAGTGTGTTCTGACCCGTGAATAAGTATTTATATTCGTCAAATATTTTAATTTATATATTTGTTCTCACATAGGGCTAAAGTCCCTTTATTATTTTTATAAATTAACAAGGAATATTTGAACTATAACAAAAATTAAAATATCTCGTAAGTAGGGAAAAAGTATACTTACGGAATTTATTTCCCCCCTAACATAAGTAATTGTTTTCTGAAAAAGATTTATTCTCGCGCTTAAATGCTTTATTGAACTTTTAAAATCTTTTGAAAATATTAAGCGTACATTATGGTTACCATACTCACGTATCTAAATCTACCACCTAGGGTTTATTTGTTAGTTAATTTTGTGAAAGACTGGTGACACACCTACCACTGCCGCCTCTGTTACAGTGCTATCCAAGATCCCCAACACCACCGTCTGTTCGTCCCTCGGGCCCAGCCGGCGGCATGCTTGTCTTCGTTAGTAGCAACCTCCAACTCGCCGGCAAACATGACCCTCAATTGCAACAAGGTACACCCGCACATACACACGCGAACACACACACACACACACACACACATATATATATATATATATATATATATATATATATATAAACATATATTGTAATTAGTACATGTTCATTCTTATGTAAATTTACAATTTTGTTAAGATTGAAAACAACAAGTTCCAGCCTTTTGTCTCTGCCCGAATCAAAGAAAGAGAACTGGCAACCTGAGCATTGATTTGGTAAGTCTTCATATCTTTAATTTGTTCATTTATTTGCAATTTGTTGGGATTATGGGTGGTATTATACTGTAAGTGCTTGGCTCCTCAACCTTTTATTGTGTCTATGCAAAATTGAAAATTTTATATTGTATATGCCTTAGATTTCTCAAATCTATATCTATTTTCATTCATCTGTTTTGTGTGTTGTTTTGGGTGATGAGAGTGAAAATTTGAGAGGGAGAATTGGGTTTTTCAATAAATTAACAATCCCCCAAAATTGCGATTATTTTCTGTTGTTTACTTCAAATCTTTATGGGTTGGGAGTCCAACTTGGGACAGAGATGTGTGTGGAGACTTGATCATTGGAGCAATTTGTTTTGGGGCTATGGGTCGAAAACAGAACATGAACATGTTCATTAGAGCTAGTAGAGAGAAAGTTGACTGTGTAAGGTTTGGCTGCCACTTTGTGTGATTTATGTAGATATGGCCTAACTATAGGGGTTTTTATTCCCTTTGTACTCTAGTACTGGCCTAGCTTAAGATCAGTTTTTTTTTCCTTTTCACCTAAGTTAGTACTAGAACATGAGAATGAGATTATTATTTTTTTCTTTAAATAGTTTCAATTCAGAGTAAGAAAATAACTCAGATAACTTTTTTTAGTTTAGAATTTTAATAATTTCCTCTTGTTTTTTTTTATGAATATGCTATCAACATTTTTACTGTAATGTGATCCTTTGTTGTTATTGTTTCCACTTAGACTTGAAATTAATTCTTATTGAATTCTTTTACCATTTTAAATCCCAATAATAATTAAATTTTGTAAATTTGATTTGATATCGTCATAATCTTTTTTTTTTTTTAATATATATATGTATCGCCATTGCATTTAAAAGAGATTAAATTTTTAAGAAAGGTAGTTTTATTTTAGCTTTTCTATCTTACTTTTTATTTTCTCAAGTGCATACATGGCTCTACTAGTCATACTAGGGTGATGACGACGACCGACAACTGTGACAATAATCAGGTGCAACTTATGCCAAAAGATGGTCAATGTAAGTTCATAATCTAATTTATAATTGCAACTCTAAGCTGTATCGTACAATGGGATTATTTTGTAGGTTCTAAAGCACATGTTAAAAGGCGTGCACCGACAAAAGAACAAGACACTGGAGGATGCATTTGAAAGAAAAAGTGAGGGGGGAAATTGGACAACTGCCGTGTCCGCACCAAAACTACTGTAGTTGGAGTTTTAGGATAAAAAATTTTGAATTAAGGAAAATAATCTAGCTTGGATGCTTTCTTTTAAAGTTCATGTTTTTTTAGATTATTTGGTATTTTCCTACAGTTTTTTGGCTTGCAATGGTGAACATATTCGACACTATTTAATAAAATAATATTTTTTTGTACTTCAGTTTGTGACAAAAGTTATTTGTTACTCTTTAACTTGCAAGCAAATATTGGTGATAAAGCTAATTAAATTTGACAAAGTATTAGTTGTTAAAGACAATTAAAGCTAACAAATATTTAGTTGGTAAAAGGTAACTAAATGTGACAAACCAAATTCTTCAATAAAAGGTAATTAGATGTGATGAAAACCTTTCGTTGAGCAATTGGATGTGATGAAAAAAATTTGTTGCTAAACGGCAATTAGATATGACAAAAAAATTCCGTCGCTAAAAGGTAGCAAGATTTGACGAAAAAATTTCGTCGCTAAAAGGTAGCAAGATTTGACGAAAAAAATTTGTTGCTAAAAGGCAATTAGATGTGACAAAACAAATTTGTCGCTAAAAGGTAGCTAAATGCGACGAAAACATTTAGTCACTAATATCCTAACAACATTGACAAAATATTTTTCGTCACTAAAAAGTTGTATCAATAGCAACGAAGTTTTATTTTGTCACTATTGATCAATCGAGACGTTCATATAGTGACGAAATTGTGACAAATATTTTTTTGTCAAAAATAACTTTTAGCAACGAAATATTAAGTTTCTGTGATGAAAAAAATCGTAACTAAAAGTCAATTTTGTTGTAGTGACAAGTGATCAAGCCATCAGTATTTTTATTCAAAAATAAACTAAGTGTTAGGCTATCTTTCTCGAGGCCACAAGAGCCCGAAAGACCCCAACACCAATCCACAAGCCATCAGTATTTTTATTCAAAAACAAACTAAGTGTTGGACTATCTTTCTTGTGGCCACAAAAGTCCGAAAGATCAAACATCGATCCACAAGTAATCAACCTATCTGTATTTTTATTTAAGAATAAACTAAGTGTTGGAACATCTTTCTCGAGGCCACAAGAGCCCAAAAGATCCAACATCGATCCACAAGTGACCAAGCTATCAGTACTTTTATTTAAGAATAAAATAAGTGTTGGAACATCTTTCTCGAGGCCATGAGAACCCGAAAGACCCAACACTCATCCACAAGTAATCAAGCTATCACTATTTTTATTTAAGACTAAACTAAGTGTTGGAACATCTTTCTCGAGGCTACAAAAGCCTGAAGAATTCAACACTGACCCACATGTGATCAGGATATCCAACTCATGCAAAATGAACTAAGTACTGGCTCTATAATTAGATAAGCAAAGTCACGTTTATCATTAAAGTGTAGGCCCCTGTGGCCAAGGCTTACAAAATTGATCACAAAATAAAATTAAAATCTAAGACAAAACAAAATCTAAATCTACATCTTACGACCCTGATTGTTGAGCTCAGGGTCAAATCTATCTACTATTCTACTGCCATCCTCTGTGCCCGTTAGCTTTGTGCTTGTAGGATCATGATTCTGTTCAGGGGTCTAGCCTGGAGCTCGCAACAAGGTAAAATTAGGGACAGGGCCAGGGAGTGGCTTGGAAAGGAACTCACTGAAGAGAAGGTCATTCGGGCCCTCAACCGGATCATGATATGAAGGGGCAATGCTAAGGAAGACGTCTAACTCCTCTACAGATTTGAACTCCCATTCCTCAAGGGGAAGATAAGAATCTTCATGGCATGACCTCCATCTGAACCATGGTTCGCCGTAACAGCCATTACGTAACGGATTTTCATATGGCCGTTACCGTTACAGGCCATTACGGCTCCGTTATTCAATTCCCACGGCCGTTACGGTGGCCGTAACCCCGATTCTCACTGGTTTTGAAAATACCGTAACGGTTAACACAATTGAAGTTTTTCAAAAATTTGGGTTAAAAAGCTTTTTGTTATGTATATGATATGATAAATGTTGCTTCATTATTAAATTATTGAAAAGTAAATAAAAATAAAAATAAAATTGATTTGAACCCGACTTTGATAAAAGAGTTAAGACAATGAATCAAGTAGGAGGAACCAAAGACACAATGATTATCAAAGTGATGATTCTTCTTCAATGATGCGTAGCTTTGGTGAATAT
Source organism: Cornus suecica (assembly GCA_963922005.1). Classification (NCBI taxonomy): domain Eukaryota; kingdom Viridiplantae; phylum Streptophyta; class Magnoliopsida; order Cornales; family Cornaceae; genus Cornus; species Cornus suecica. The sequence continues at coordinate 37,378,185 of OY998238.1, read as the reverse complement.
TCCTTATCAATTACAAAGAGAAGATGGTCTACTAATGATGAATCAAATGTACACTGAAGATACAGCTCAAAATTGGCAATCTTTTCATGAACCCCAACCAGAGCAACAAGATTCACCACGAAATTCATTTTGGTGGTGAACCATGTATCTTTTTTAAAATTATTTTACATTGTTGGAAATAAATTATATCTTTTGTGATTTCAATTTTTTATTTATTTAAATTTAAATTTAATTTAATAATATCATAACAAGTATATCATAAACATTGAAATAACGATGACACCATTAGATTTATTAATAACTCATTTTTTTATATTAAAATTCTTTAAAAAATTAAATAAAATTCATTTAAATCTACCAAAAAATCATCTTTATTCATTCATGTTGCCAAAAGTATCCAATTAGAACATTTTGGGTAAGATGTGCAAGATTTTAAAAAATTCACGATTGCAATAACCTAGTCCCGTTACGTAACCCCGATACTGACCCGAGTCCGTTACACCGATACCGTTACAGTAACCGATACCGTTACGACGAACTATTATCCGAACCCGACCCAGTACTTGGAGGTGGCGCAAAAGCATTGGTACATCTCGTTGGCACCATGATGGCACATTTCAATGGTGGACCACTCCATTGCCAGAAGGTTCTCTAACTCGACCTTCTCCTCCTGAAGCTTGAGCTGGGAAGCCTTCAACCCCTCATTCTAGGCCACCAAGTCTGAGTTCCGAGCATCTAAGGCTTGTTGCCCCTTCAGGATCTCCTAAAAGGACTTCTCTGTAGTTTCGGTCTTCAGGGTCTGCTCCGCTAATTCCGCCTTCAGAAGCTCCACCTGTTTGTACAATTTCTGCTTGATGTCATCCTTTTTCTGCAACAACTCATCCTGGGTCCGAAGTTTCCTGATGTCCTTCTCAAGCTTGGCATTATACACCTGAGCGTAGTACAACATCTGTGAAAATTTCACAAAGGCCAACTGGTCAGTAAACAGGCACATGCTAATAGAACATAATGAGATTCTAACATTTGTTATCAAGGTTACTCACCTTCATGGCTATCTCTAGACCAGCCATAGCCAAATATTCCATGTCCATATCAGAAATCGCCCTACGATCCCCCGAGGTCCAGATCTCCAGGCCCATTATCCAAAGGGCATCACCGTTATCAAGGGTCTGCTGCCCGGCAACCAAAGTCTTATTACTAGGCAGGATCAGGGTCGGGTGCCAAGCGATAGCCTCGGCTGCAGCGTTTGCCTCCCCAAAGACACTAGAAGATGCATATATCCTCATCTGGACCCGGCACTCAGGTTGCCCATCACCGGAAAACCTTTTGTGAGAAGACTTCTGAGTACCCTCAGTACCCGAAGAGGTAGCATGATCTTATTCGATTGCCTGAAGAGGGATAACAGGAACGACTGAGACCTCCCCCGAAGGGGGAGGTCGAAGAATGACTAGAGGCTCCCCAAAAGGGGGTGGTGGAGGATCATTCTCAATAGCATGAGTGATTGTACTGACAAGGGTTACAGAGCTAGTGGATGAGCCATATTTGGGTTCTCGGTTCCTCCTCAAGTTGACTTGTGGGATCTTCAACATGATCGCTACTCCAGCTAGTAATATTTCCTGCAAAGCACCACCAGTTAGGAACTCAGGGCACATCCTCAGAGGCTTACCCAGACTTTAGATTTAAGGAGATCGAAATGAGACTTGATGTAAGAAGGGGATTTATGACTATCGGGCGCTCTCAAAAACTCATAAACATACTTCTCTCTTTTGTCGTTACATAGCTCACATAAACAAGCCCTTCTGTGAAAAGGCCTGAAGGGAGGAAACAAATATTTTTTAAATACTTTAGAGATCGAGAGGCTAAAAGAGTGAGGATGCCTTCAGTTTTCACTCACCAAGATCATCCTCTCTTTCCAACCCTTATTGGATCTCTCAGTACCATCACACATATTTCTCCCTTGAAAGGGAAAAAGGTTATAATGACCCTTGCAATCCCTAAGGTCCTATAACTGGTAAGAAAAAAGGATCTTAGCCAAGCCCAAGTCCAGACAGAGATCCCTTTTAAGTAACAGGGTCATGGCTAAAATCCTGAAGAAGTTTAGCCCAACCTGAAGTGGGGCCAGACCAAGGACGAACAAAGCCAGAAGGAATAACGGATGGATAGGAAAACGAATAACCTTCAAATGGTAGATAGAAAGTAAAATATGGTCATCCCTCACTCCTTCACCCGTCTTGAAATCTGACTTTCGGGGATAATAACTGATCGTCACATCATAGAATTTCGGGCATAGAATTGTTCTGAAAAGTTCCCACCGGCCCGATTTTGGATAACCTCCGGAGGACTAGACCTTACGGTTCTGACCACCTCAACCGATGGTGCGCCAAGGGAAGCATCAGGTTCAACAGAAGAAGGGACACGATCACTAACTGATCGGGTATCATCACTAGTAGACATATTGACAGAAAGGTAGAAGCGTTAGAGAATGAACTTACTCTGAGGATAGATTCCGGCGAAGGAGATTTGCAGAGAGAGGCTTTGCTGGGAGGGTGAATTGCAAAGTAAGAAGCATTTTAAAACTTACAATAGGAGTATTTATAGATGTCGTGACTGAAGATCAATGACCCTTTGCACAAAAAACGGAGCACTGAGCCGCCCTTTGTTAAAATCGAGCCACAATGACAATGTATTTAAATTTCAAATGATGAGTACAATTACTCTATTAAATGTTCATGCCACGTCATCCGACGGGAAAGATGTGTCTACCTACCACATGTTACTCTTGGTTGTGGGCCTTAAGCGTTTGAAAGCCCAAAATCAAGAGGGGTCTGTGTACATGTGAGATTCTTCAAAACCCACCAAGCACTACTCCCCACAAGCCTAACAGCCCAACAAGCTTCGAGCCCACAAGCTTGCTAGCCCAACAAGGTTAGGTAAAACCCGAAGATAAGGGCCTATTCCAAGCCCAACAGCCAGAATATTATAGAACAACTTGAAGAACAAGTAAAGGGCATGGGCAATAGAGGAATTGTTTGTAGGGCAAGTAATGTAACCATAATGGGCCTAAAAGCCTGTAGGAATATATATATAAACTGAAGAAAAATCTCAATAAAAGATTCATTCTTGCGTTGTACAATTTTTGGCATCTACAGTAGCACACTCTTTTGAGGCTTTGAAATTGGAATTGGAACTTTCGATTACAAATTTAATTATAGAAAGTTCACCAAATATGAAGCCTTATATAAAAAGCTATCAACGGTGAAACTTTGAGAAATATATAGAAATAAAGCAATTCATATAAACACATAGAGAGAGAAAATGTAATAAGAATATTTCTAGTTTTTTATTCGCATTGGATGAAAGATAGGTTTTCAGTTGAATAAACTATCAGATAACCTCAGTTCGTCTCCCTCTCGCACACAATATGTACGGTACATATAATTCCCTATATTGTCTACATGAAGTCTCCTTTAAAAAACCCTGAAAATACATGCATGCATGGTTTCACATGTTATCTGTACGTAGATGATATATATATATATATATATATGGGAAAATAGCGCAAAACTCCCCTGTGATTTGAAAACTGTGCAGAAAACCCCCCTCGTGGTTTCTAAACTCCCCTATCCTTTGAAAAGTGGGCGAATACACCCCTCTAAAGCCTTTTCCGGTACCTAAGTTGTGAATGTACTAGTTTACCCTTAAATTAAGGTTTTCTAATTTTTTTTAAAAAATAACTAAATGTCAAAAGACATTTCAGCCATTTGCCCATTGACGGAATTCCAAAATCTTTTTCCAAAAAGTTCCCAAAAGGCACACCAAGTCTTTATGATTTCTCCAAAGCTATCAAGACACCAATAATTGGAAAGAATAAATTTTTTAATATGAATTTACCAAGAATTATCAATTCTCAAGATTCGACCAAAACTACCTAATATCAACAATGAGCAAGAACAAGTATCAAGAATAGAGATTTGCCCAGAACTATCAAAACTATGAACCAATTTCATTTCTAGAGGCTTATGAACACAAGGTTGAGGTTTAAAATAGGTTTAAGTCCAAAATGGCACAAAGGATTTCCACAAATGTTTATCAATCAAAGTAATGAAGGCTGAATTTCAGAATAGGCAGGTAGTTATAAAGCCTCTCGAAGAACAGGTCCAAATGGGCTTTCACTACCAGGACTTGGTGCTCTTTGAGAAAAAAAAAAAACTGGAAACCTCATGCTCTTTAAACCTATCATGCTCCACCTCCTAAACCACATCAACGTCCTGCACCTATTTGCCACGGTTCCCAACCTCACTACCCCAGACACCCAATTTTCCTTTCCGAAAGGTCTTGAAAACGAAAACTCGCCATTGTTAGCACTGCAACATATTTGATTCTCATCAGCACCCCCACCATGCGCTGCCTCAACAACAACTCGCCGAAAATTTCCTGAATCTTAATGTCGAAATTAAATCTTGGATTTCTCAAAATTATACAAAACCCTAGTTAGAAATTTTTTATTGTTATTTTCATTTTTCGGAATTAAATTGAAGCAAAAAGACCCCCCAAGACTTTTGAAAGATCTGGTTTTTTTTTCTCCATCTGTTCTCTTTGTACCCAGAAGGGTAATGTTGGTGTTCAAATTAATAGAGAATCCTTACCAATCTTAGGTGAAGCAACAACACCCATCAACCACAATATATATATATATATATATATATATATATGGGCAGATTTAAGTTGGAGAGAGAGAAGGGCCTAGAGAGAAAGAGAGAGATCTGATGAAGAGCTTGTTAGAGAGAAAGAGGGGGGGAGCAAGGAAAAGAAATGGGGTGACTGCATACACATATACACATATATCTATATTTGAAAGAGAGATACTTTGGTAACTAGGTAAGGGCTTTTTCGGAATTTAGAAAAAATTATGACATGTGACTCTCACGTGTTTAAATTCCGTCCAAAAAATTGATCGGAACAGTGTTACAGGGGGTCAGCGTGCACATTTTTGTCAAACTAGTGGGGTTATCTGCATAAAGTGGAGTGGAAAAATGTTTTCAACACAATTTTTAAACTATAAGGGAGTTTTGCGCCATTTGCCATATATATATATATATATGATAATAGGCTAATACCTCCATATTCTCTCTCATATTACTAAAAAAGTGACCCCATCCATGGAACTTGGAACAAAAATCGTCTCCTGCATCAATTCTCTCCAGCCATAGTGGCTCACATGTTAAAATTTATAAACTTACTCGCCAACTTTATTCAATTCACCATAATACAAAATTTGTATATATATATATAAAAGTTACCCATTAACTTTATCCAATTCACAACAATATCACTATTTGCATATATATATATATATATATATATAAAGGCCTAGCAATTGAAAAATTATAAAGTTACCTATCAAAATTTGAAAATTCACAACAATACCACTATTTTGGTATTGTTAAAAAGTTACCTACCAAATTTTGAAAATTCACAACAATACCACTATTTTGAAAATTAAAAAGTTACCCACCAAAATTTAAAAATTCACAACAATACATAATATGCACACACACATATATATAAGGGCCCACTGGGTTGCTTATTAGTGTACGTTTCATATTACGTATTGTGTTCCTTATTATATAAATGATGTAACTCTATTACAGTGAATTGTATTTTTTATTACAAAAATGATAAAATTCTATTACAGTAAAGTTGAAATGATATATGTATTTTTTAATATATTCATTTTGATGGTAATTTAAGGCTTATACTTTTTTTATTGTATTCTTACTACAAAAATGAAGTTAGAGTGATGATATATGTGTTTTACATTATACTCATTTTGATGACAAATTCAAGAATTGTGTTTTTTATTACAGAAATGATAAAATTCTATTACAGTGAAATTCAAATCCAAGGGTTGCATTTTTTAGTAGTGTACATTACAGAAATGATAGAACTTTATTACAGTGAATTGTATTTTTTATTACAAAAATGATCAAATTCTATTATAGTGAAGTTGAAATGATATTTGTATTTTCCACCATACTCATTTTGATGGTAAATCCAATGACTTTTTTTATTGCGTTTCTTACTAAAAAAAAAATGAAATTGGAGTTATGATATACGTGTTTTATATTATACCTAGTTTCATGGCAAATCCAAGAGTTGAATTTTTTTTATTGGTTTATGCTTTATATTACGTATTGTATTTCTTATTATAAAAATGATGAAACTCTATTACAGTGAATTGTGTTTCTTATTACAAAAATGATAAAATTCTTTTAAAGTGAAGTTGAAATGATATATGCATTTTTCAATGTAATCATTTTGATGGTAAATTTAAGGTTTATGCTTTTTTATTGTATTGAGTGATGATATATGTGTGTTTTTATTATTATAAGTTTTATACCACGCATTTGGTTTCTTATTAGAAAACTGATGAAACTCTACTATAATGAATTATATTTCTTATTACAAAAATAATGAAATTATATTACAATGAATTTGAAGTGATATACTCCATCCCTCAATAGTTGTCCAATTTGAACTTTTTAATATTTTATTGATGTAGGTTGACTAGTGTGCAATTTTCAATTTTGTCCTTAATGATATAGTATTATGGTGGGGTCCGGTATTTGTTTAAAGTTAGTGAAAGAAGGGTAGTTGGGGAAAGTGAGATGTTAAATTGCATTGGAATTCGAATTAGACAAGTATTTTTGGACAAGTAAAGTTGCAATAGTGGACAACTAATATGTAACAGAGGTAGTATGTATTTTCAATCATACTGATTTAATGACATGGACCCTTATATATATATATATGCAAATAATAGTATTATTGTGAATTTCCAAAAATTGGTGGGTAACCTTATAATTTTTCAACCGGTGGGCCCTTATATATATATATATGTAAATAGTGGTATTGTTATGAATAAGATGTTATGAATCGGATAAAGTTGGTGGATAACTTATATATATATATATATATGTGTAAATTATGATATATATGTGAATTAGATAAAAATTGATGGATAAGTTTATAATTTTCAACCTGTAGGGCCCATGGCCGGAGAAAACCGGAGACGATTTTTTTTCTGAACTTCAGCAACCGATCCTTTTCACATCTTTTTTGTTTTTGCATGTCTATGGACACCTATATTCATCAATGTCATCAGAGTACTCCTACACCAACCTCTCTGACCATATGACTTGAGGTATATGTCAATATTCAAACCTGCTGGACAATAACGACAATAGACGTACACCTCAACCGCACTAACAATTACGAGACAATAATGACAATGAACACCTCATCCTCACTACCAATTAGTTAACATATTTATTAGGGTAATTTGTATTGACACCCCCTGAGGTTAGGGTCAATAGCACTTAGATTACAGTCAATGTTTTTTTGGTACTCACACCCCCTGAGGTTCCTCCTTCATTGCAATGACACCCCCTGAGCGGATGAAATGACTATAATACCCCTTTAATTGTTTCACTTATTACATTAGGGTAATATATAAAGTATGAAATTACTCATATGCCCAAACAATTAAAGAGGCATTATAGTCATTTCACTCGTTCAGGGGGTGTCATTGCAACGAAGGAGGAACCTCAGGGGGTGTGAGTGCCAAAAAAACGTTGACCGTAATCTAAGTGCTATTGACCCTAACCTCAGGGGGTGTCAATGCAAATTATCCTATTTATTAAGAAGATTAGTCAACATATATTTTTTCGGTAAATAAGATTAATCAACCTATTTTCTTCCCATATTTTTTAATTGCAATAATTGAATGAATGGATATCGATGTTCTTATTTACAAATTGAATTTTGATTTTTACCCAAAACAAATAATTTGATGAGATCATTGAGAGTGTCAGGAGATTCAACATTTACAGAATGCCCTGTGTCCTTGATGATTTCTAACTTCGATTTTGATCCCAAGTGCCTATAACAATATTCATAATTATAGGTTAATTGTTAGAACCTAGCTAAATAAGTAAAAATAATGTGATTAAATGCAGGAATCAATAAATTAAAGGACGTGAAAGTACCTTTGCAACTGATGGCCCAAAAACAGAGGAAATACATTGTCCCGATCACCCCAAACCAATAGTGTTTCCTTCACCAAATTAAAATTTCATTCTTCAGATTGAAAATTTCATCATATTTATACAAAAACACAGACAAATGAATGGTAAAAATCATTCCCCAAATTTAGCTCTGGCTATTCTACTCCCTCTGTCCTAATTTATAAAAAATTTTTTGTGAATTTAATTTTTTAAGATGTTATATTAATAATGAATGTAATACCAATTTTATCTTTAATATCATCATAATAATATAAATTTATTGTGTAAATAATTTATAATTTCAATTAATGAATGATAAATTAATAAAATAATATAATAAAGTATTTTATTTGAAAAATACTTAAGAGGATTTTTATCATCAACATCATCGATTCTTCATCATCATATTTTATATATATATATTTTGGTAGGCAAGGACAAACAAATTAGTAGTTTATTACTACTAAATGCCAAAACTATCTTCTACAATATTCTACCACTTCTTCAAATCCGCTGATTAAGAGAAATTTAATTTGGATCTTCTACGTTGCGAAGCTGGATCCTGTCACATCAGCCAGTAATGGATCTAGGATTGAGTTGAGACGGAATGATAATATTGAAATTTAGAAATCGAAAAAGTAAGAAAAACAAAAATTCAATGACGATTTTAATGGGGCAGAATTGTAAATTATCAAAATATTAGGGGTAATTAAGTTAAAAAAAATTCCAGTTAAAACCACTGCCCCACTAAGCTCCATGTAAGTCCGTGCTTGGGTCACCTTTTGAAGTTTCAGGTGATAATTCCATCATGAATTAGGATCTCTCAAATGATTTTCTTCCTCCAGTTTTTTTTCCAGAGGTGAATTCTCAGCACAAATTTCATAAAAAATGGAACACCGAAATCAGCGGATCCAGCCTAGTAACATAAAGGATCCGTTTCATGATTAACAGTAGCACATTGGTAATATATGTATATATATATATATATATAAATAGCAATTCACCTGGGTTAGAATAGGAGGATCAGGATCTACTTTCATTGACAGTATATGTTCCAACAATTCAAGTTTCTCCTTCCTGTAGTCGTCACACATCATCTAAAAATGGCACAAAGTTTAGGGTTGTCATGATTTGGTAACTGTAAGCAACTTCAGAGTGCAAATACTAGTTCATGCATGCCTAGTTTAGTCCACATAATAAGGAGAAGTGTCAAGAGCCAAAAATGAATAAATGATTCATGTAATTTAGTATGGATTGGACATATAAAATTAAATAACATTTTTTCTCTTTTCTTTTCTTTTTTTTGTATATAAAATCTTGAACTATTCTTAGTAACGAGATAAATAAGTGTGTTCTTTTCCACATGCATGTATATAAAATAACGCATTAAAGCTTTGTATTTGGCTATAATATTCTTATTTTATGATGTTTGGTTGTCGAAAAATAGATTAGAACTAAAATACTTTTTCAAGTCTATATATCAATGAAATTCTAATAACATTTTTATTATATTCACAACTATCATATATTTATCACTAATGCCTTTTAATTAAACAAGACTTCTTCAAAAATAAAAATAAAAATAAAAGATAAGTTTTAATATAATTGGAAATATTCAAAATGAGATTAACTGGAGAACCCTAAAATGACTCACAATGATATACTCGCGAAGGACAAAATCAGGGACCCACTTGAAAGGGTCAAACTTGTAAATTGCCAGCTTCATCAACAACCGTAGATCATCCGTTTTATCCGGCACGAACACGTTACGTGGGTCCCACTTCATATTCCTCAACACCACACCCTTTTGATCCTCGGTGCACCCTATCCCACTACTCACGATCACAACCTTCTCCACCATCTCCGGACAAATCTCAGCCATCCGATACGCCACGAACCCACCATAACTAATCGCGTACACCGAACACGTCTCCACACCCAATCTCTTCAGCCCCTGGATAACAGACCGGGCTTGGAATAACTCGGTCCGGTCCGACCGGGTCGTGAAAGAGTTGCCGAAGAAGAGTAGGTCCGGGACGTAGAGGTTGAAGGATTGGGAGAGTGGGCCCACTTGGCGGAACAATTGCCACCTTGCATTCCCGCCAAATCCGTGGAGGAACAACAGACCGGGTTTGTTGAACCGGCGGTGATTGGGGGTCAAGAAGTGCATGGTGGTTTGGTCATCGAGATCGACGGTGGAGGGGGAGAGACCGCAAAAGCGGAAGTAGACGGACAGGATGGAATCGTAGAGGGTGAGGAAGGATGGGAACCGTCGGATGGTGAGAACTTTGGAGAGTATGTGTTTGAGGATGGAGATGTAGAAGGAGAGGAGGTGGTGAAACCAATGGGAGTCCATTTTCGACAACTTTGGATTCAGAACATTGCATAGATAAGAGTTGTTGTTAACTGCTTTGAAGCTATTAAAAGGTCGGGGACAAGGGTAACTTCGTAGTTTCATTTAGTTGACACCTCCTCCCCACAATAATGTAGAAAACGAGTGATAATAGTAATCATAATACTAATTGGCTACATGATAACAAATATTATAATAATATGGTGGTACATACGTTTGGTTTTTCAGTAAAATTTACACTAGTCTTTGTCTTAAACGCTGATATTGGTTTGAGATGTTATGTCATAAGTCCAATTTAGTTATCCACTGACCTATTTTACTAATATCAATTTAGTTATTCATTTTGGCTACTTTATTTGTTCCAAATTAGTTATCTAGTTGTAAATGCTAAAAATGCACAACACAATAATAAAATATTTTATTTAGTTTTGACTTTTCTTATATATATTTTCTTTTTGGGCTTCGAGCCTATTAGAGCAACATCACTTTGCTTACATCATTATCTCTATTTTAAAATAAATATAAGCTGAAATGGGTCTAGTTTTCGGGCTTTTAATAAGCTTGTTGGGCCATCAGCCTGATAGGCTCAATTCTTGATGAGCTTCTGTGGGCCTGAAGTTTTTCATACTTACACAGACCCTCTTCTTGGTGGTGGGCTTTCAGGCAGTCAGGCCCATTACCAAAAAGGTAAAGTGGAAAGCAAGATACATTACCCCTGACAGGGTGATGTGGCAGGTCTATTGATGTAGGAGGATCAGCGTAAGGATGACAGAAAATCGTGATCTGTTGTTTTCATTTTCAAATCTTTATTTTTAGTTAATTTTTGTTATTTAGGGTAATTTTCTATTTGTCAATTAGGAATTGATTCTGAACCCGTTTTAGGCCAGATTTTTGGTAGTCTTTTGATTTTTTTCCTTGTTTCGTTTTGGTAAGACTTTTAGGGTTTTGCTATTTTTGGCAAAAATCTCATTAGGGGTCAATTTTCAGCTATTTAAACCCGGCTTGTGGGTTGTTTTTTATAATTCTTGATTATAAACAATTTTATTCAATTCCAGAGTGTTCTCTGAAATTTTGGGTTGAATTCTCTTGTTCTTTTCCTTGCAAATTACCTATTGCACTAGCCTGCAGAATAATCTCTATTCTGTCCGGCGTCAATTGGTATAAGAGCTCAGCATCTTCCTGAGGCGGTATTTTCATCAGTTTTCAATGGCTAGTGGTCGTGGTCGTGGTGGTCGTCGTGGGCAGGTTCCGATTGAGGAAGTCTCGCACCGTGATCGTAACGTTCAGGATGTTATAATTGAGGATTTGCAAAGGCAAGTGGCAGAGTTAACCCAGCGCTTGGCGGCGCAGGAAATCGGTAATCATGATGTGGAAAATTCTGATACCGACAATTCCACCTTCGAAAATCCGTATCCACAGTTAGGGCCAATATTTTCGGAAGATTCTGATTCCGAAGATGATTGGTTGAAAATCAATATTTTCGTTGGAGAGCCAGTGTATGACAAAGAAGGAGATGATGATGTGTTCAATGCAAGCACGGCGACTGAAGTTCAGTGGACGCTTCCATACCAGTGGCCGGATTATGAAGTCAATAACATCGTTGAAGTTGATCAGATGGAAGACATTTTCTTGAACTCCTTACTGGAGGACGATATAACTGGCATGGAAAATCTTGAGATCCCATTTAGCAATCCTCCTGAATCTCAGCAGAATGTGATCCTAGCAGCAGGTCCAAAGAAGGAAGCTGTTTTTATGCCTTGTGGAAATAGTGCAACAGGTGAGGTTTCAGAATTACCCATGGAGGTCCAGCAGCTGTTTTCGGAATTCTTTGTTTTGATGCCAGAAGACCTTCCTTCTGGACTGCCGCCAGAATTACCCACGGGCTGTTTACATCCTAGGGCAGGTGAGTTGGCCCAACATCTTCGAGGCATCCATGAGTAGGTGAAACTGGCCAATCACGAGAGCAATGCCAAGTACAAAACTCGAGCGGACAGTCATCATCGTCAGGTACTTTTTGATGTTGGTGATTTTGTTTGGGTTGTATTAACTCGTGATCGTTTCCCTGTTGGCGAGTATAATAAGCTTAAGGAGCGGAAGATTGGACCCTGTGAGATATTGCAGAAGATTAATGACAACGCATATAGGTTGTGTCTCCCTAGTCACTTGAAACCATCTGATGTCTTTAATGTGAAACACCCGAGTCCTTATTTTGCGGATTCTGCTGATGCTGCTGTGAACTCGAGGACGAGTTCTTTCCAACCCGGGGTGACTGATGTAGGAGGATCAGCGCAAGGATGGCAGGAAATCGTGATCTGCTGTTTTCATTTTCAAATCTTTATTTTTAGTTAATTTTTGTTATGTAGGGTAATTTTCTATTTGTCAATTAGGAATTGATTCTGAACCCGATTTGGGCCAGATTTTTGGTAATCTTTTGATTTATTTCCTTGTTTCGTTTTGGTAAGACTTTTAGGGTTTTGCTATTTTTGGCAAAAATCCCATTAGGGGTCGATTTTCAACTATTTAAACCCGACTTGTGGGTTGTTTTTTATAATTCTTGATTATAAACAATTTTATTCAATTCCAGAGTGTTCTCTGAAATTTTGGGTCGAATTCTTTTGTTATTTTCCTTGCAAATTACCTATTGCACTAGCCTGCAGAATAATCTCTATTATGTCCGGCGTCATCTATTTAATATGACGGTTGTATCATCATTTAACCATTTGAAATTCATGGATCAGGTAACCTCTATTTGTAAGATGGGGGCTGAGGAGGCGACGTGACGCTTCGTTTCATGTGCGCACGGCTTTTCGAGTACTTTGGTGACCTCTATAAATACCCAGGGTCCATTTGCTAAACACACATTGCATTTCCAAGCTCTTTGTTCTCAGAAACTCTCTGCAACTTGGGCTCTCCTTTCGTTACTGTCAGAATCTGTGCATTTCTCCAGAAAACACTCACGAAATCTCATCGCGATTCATCTTTTAGTAAGTTCTCTCTTCCAGCTTTCCTACATTTCTGTCAACATGTTTGATAACGATGACACTCGGTCGGGTAGCGACCGTCTCCCCTCTTCTGTGGATCCCGATGCCTCCCTTAGTTCTCCGTCGATAGAGGTGGTTAGGAGGGTCGGATCTAGTCCTACTGAGGTTAATCAAAATTTTGTTGCGGGTGGGGATCCGACTGTAGCGACATCGGGAGATCAATTTTATGCTAATCCCCTTCCTTATGCACATAGGGTAGATACTGTGCTGAAGAGACTGAGGGTTAAGTGTGGGATACCCGATGGGGTGATAATTAAGTGCTTGTTTGGTAGACGGTGTGGAGTTGGTTTTTGGTTTTGGTTTGGTTGGAGTTGGTGTGGTTTTATTTTGGTTCCAAACCATGTTTGGTGCAGATGGTTTTGGTGTGAGAAAAAGTGATGCTGAAAAACCAAACCATGTTTGGTAGAGTTGGTATGGGTTGAAATTCTGAATATTAATATAATATATTTTAAAATATATTAATATTATAATATTAATATATTAATATATGAGTTTCACATTTTATTTATTAATAAATATTAATATCTATTAATATTAATATATTAATATATGGGTTTCACATTTTATTTATTAATATATATTAATATATGGGTTTCACATTTTATTTATTAATAAATATTAATATTATAATATTAAAATATATTAATATTAATATTTTTTAATATATTAATATTATAATATATTAATATATTTAATTTTTCGAAATATTTAATTTTTCATAAATATTTAATTTTTCAGAATATTTAATTTTTCAAAATTTATTAATATCAAAAATGAATTTGCTACAGTGTTGGTACCAAAACCAAAACCATGAACTATCAAAAATGATGGTTCCAAATTTTGGCTCATTCCTTCACAAAAGTTGCACCATGGAATTGCTACAGTGTCTACTCCAAATTTCCACACCATTTGACAAACATGGAGTGGAGCAAAATTTTCAAACCAAACTCAAAATTTTGGCTCCACTCCATTTGCCAAACATGCACTAAGAATTACCCCAGAAAGTACGACTTCAGGAAAGGGGAGGGAGTAATCCATGTAATTTTTCATGTAATTAAGATGAGATTAAGGTAAGAAAATTGAATAATTGAATATGATAGAGCTTAGTATTTGGTGATATGTGAAAGGATGAAATAACTATTTTATATATTATGACCTCATCAGTATATATTTTTGTTTTACGTTTTGTAACTCTTCCTTACTAATATGCATTAATATGAATGATATAGTAATTAAATAAATTATCGGGTATGGAGCGGGGAGTTTCCCCACTCTCGTAACCAGCCCATTTATTCAATCGGGCCCAAAAATCGTTCATATGAAAAAAAGTCGGTTATGCGGGGAGACGATTTTTTGCCATCCATGTACACTGTACACAACAGTAACAATTCTAATAATAAAGTGGTACATACATTTTGTTTTGCGTTAATTTTATTTACACCCCTTCAGATATGTCTTAACTTTAATCATACCCCCTCATATTTAAGTATTTTCAATAATACCCTTTGTGGTTTGAGATTCTTATAATTAATATATACTAATTATTTATTAATATGCAAATGAAAATAATATATAATTTATTATTATTACACCAACATAAAAGTAATACATGTAATTTTTTATGTAGTTATGATGAGATTAAGGTAAGAAGATTGAATAATTTAATATGATAGAGCTTGATATTTGGTGAAATGTGAAAGGATGACATAATTATTTTATATATTATGGCCTCATCAGTATATATTTTTGTTTTACGTTTTGTAACTCTTCCTTACTAATTTGCATTAATATGAATGGTATAGTAATTAAATAAATTATCGGGTATGGAGTGGGGAATTCCCCACTTCTGTAACCAGCCCGTTTATTTAAACGGTCCCAAAAACTGTTCATATAAAAAAGAGTCGGTTATGTGGGGACACGATTTTTTGCCATCCATGTACACTGTAATCAACAGTAACAATTCTAATAATAAAATGGTACATACATTTGGTTTTTGGTTAATTTCATTTACACTCCTTAAGGTATATCCTAACTTTAATTATACCCCCTAATATTTGAGTATCTTCAATAAGTTGTGATTTGAGATTCTCATAATTTACACCCCTGATTACTTTTGGGACTAAAATGCACTTACCCAAACACCCACCTATCCCTATTCCTAAAAATATATATAAAATTTGAAATATATATATATATATATATATATATAATTCAAAAATAATATATAAAATTCGAAATATATATATAAAATTCCAAAATAATATATAAATTTTGAAAAATATATACAACTCGAATTTTTTTTATAAAATTCGAAAAAAAAATATAAAATTCAAAAATAATATATAAAATTCGAAAAATATATAAAATTCAAAAAATATATATAAAATTCAAAAATAATATATAAAATTTGAAAAATATATATAATTTGAAATATATATATAAAATTCAAAAATATATATATAAAATTGTTTTCAAAAAAATAAATGGTGAGGGTATACGAGACATAATAGAGAAAGGAAGTGTGATGCTACAACACTTAAGTTCCAACCAATGGTGTCAGGTGCACATATAAACCATGGAAACTTTGATTATTTGAAGACAAATGATGCAGTTGTCCCTCAACTACCTTTATTTCAGTACAACACCAAACAAGCACATAAGATATATTGACAATCTAAGTGGTCTAGATTGAACTTCTCAAGTGGCACCATCATGTGCTTCCCCATGATCCCCATGATGGCTTGAAAAAATAAATTATATATAAAATTGTTCGAATTATATATATATTTGAATTATATATATATAATTTGAATTTTATATATTATTTTTGAATTTTATATATTTTAAACAATTATATATATATTTCAAATTTTATATATTATTTTCGAATTTTATATACATATTTCAAATTTTATATATTTTTTTCGAGTTGTATATATTTTTCGAATTTTATATTATTTTTGAATTTTATATATTGTTTTCGAATTTTATATTATTTTTGAATTTTATATATTATTTTTGAATTTTATATATATTATTCGAATTTTATATATTATTTTTGAATTTTATATATATTTTTCAATTTTTATATTTTTTTTTCGAGTTGTATATATTTTTCGAATTTTATATATTATTTTCGAATTATATATATATATTTCGATTTTTATATATTATTTTTGAATTATATATACATTTTTAGGAATAGGGATAATGGGTGTTTTGGAATAGGGATATTTTTAGGAATCGGGATAGTGGGTGTTTGGGAATAGGGATAGTGGGTGTTTGGGTAAGGGGTTTTTAGTCCAAAAAGTGGTCAGGGGTGTAAATGATGAGAATCTCAAATCATAAAGGGTGTTGTTGAAGATACTCAAATATGAAGGGATGTGATTAAAGTTAGAACATACTGAAGAGAAGAGGTGTAAATGAAATTAGCTTTGGTTTTCAGTAAAACTTCTCTCCGAGTCTCAAATGCTAGAAGATATTGCGTTTTTAGGGATATATTCAAGTAATATTCCAAGTCAATAACAGAAAAGTAGAGGAGATATTGGGTATTTAGGAATAAATCCAAATAATCCCTCAAGTCAATAATAGAATAGCGGTATAATATACAGACTCATTTTATCACGTGTGTTGTCTATCACTTTTTAAATTAATTTGAATAATCAATTATTTTTTTAATTAGTTTGAAATACCATATCTTACTTAACCATAGAATATCTAACCATTTTTCTTTTCACACAATTATTTTTTATTGTCTAAAAAATACATAGTGAGTTAAACAAATTAATGCATCATCTTTTTTCAAGGATAGTAACCTAGCTAAAACGTAATATCACTTTCCACAATAAAAGACTAGATTTGAATCTGACTCAATACCTTATAATCTTTAAAAAATAATAATAATGGCACTCTTAAGAAGTTGAGATTAAAAGAAAAAAAGAACTTCTTAAAGAGATTACTCTGATTGGAACTTTTGTTATATTCGTTATTAAATGCATTTGCACAACCAATCTTTTCTTTTTGAAATATATTTATTATTTAGATGTTTTGCTTTAATAATTTGTTAGTTACTCTTGGAGTCAGAGACATATATTTATAAAAAAAAATTAACAATAAGGGCAAATGAAAAATATACTAACTTTTAGTAAGAGCATAAGCATAAAACATAAGAATTTAAGTGGGAACATAAATAGAAATATAGTAAATTTTGGAGTATATCTCCCTGTAGGTCCGTGCCTGCTTGGAGGTACATGTAAATCGAGGAGTTTGAAGACAAAGTTGCAAACAAAAGAAAAAATTCCAATACATATTTCCAAGAGCAATAAAATAGTGTTAGGTACTTAGGATTAAGAATTAATTTTCATTAGAGAAATACTCTCCAAAAATTGACAATTGTAACAATTATTCAGCCATCATGAATGAGAGAGGTCTTATGTAATCGCAATTATTGCTTAATCTTATGTTGTCTATCAATAATGATATAGTTTAGATTTGACACTAGAATCATCTAGGATTTTAGTGACACTAACAAATAACTAATTCATATGGCTTTAAATACATACACATATGAATCATCTTATCTTATGTAATCGCAATTATTGCTTAATCTTATGTTGTCTATCAATAATGATATAGTTTAGATTTGACACTAGAATCATCTAGGATTTTAGTGACACTAACAAATAACTAATTCATATGGCTTTAAATACGTACACATATGGTTAACTAGTAAAAGTCCATATAAAACTAAAAACATATACTACTAAAACAAAATTAATACAATTGAAAAATAATATTAATCATATCACAAATACTCAAATTATTATTTAACAAAAAAAAATACTCAAATTATAAATATTAAATAAAAATAGTACCTTAAGAAGAATGGTTAGTACAACTTTATTGTCATAATATTATAAAGAAATTCATATAAATTCAGACATTAAAAAATCAAAAAAAAAAAAATAATCTTGATCAAACCACAATACCTATCAAGATATATAGATCGAAGCTAATAAATAAATATTGAATTACGTACAATAATAATAAAAAAGAGTGGAAAAAGATATATTAACCTACCTAATATAATTGTCCTAAAACATAATCACAGAAAAACAATGGAACAACATAAATACAATCAATACACAACATAATTACAATAAATACAACATATATAAAATTAAAATATAATAGAAGAATTTCCGTGGGGGCAGAGAGAGGGAGATGTTTGTGAATCTTAGGGCCTTAAAAAGAGAGAGAGTGTAGAATTATATATAGGGTTAGGATTGTATTATAGTCAATTTAGGATTCAGATTATTAAATACAATAGTAGATGAAATTGTCCATTTAGGATTAGGATTAGGATTGTTATATATAATTATAGATGGGATTAATGATTATTTTTATAGGATTAACTATTATAGTCAATTTATGATTAGAATTATATTTTGAGAATATAATTATTAATTATAATTAAATCATAGTAAGAGAATGGAATAAAATATAAAGAAAAATTAAAATTTAAGTATTCTATCACAAACAGATTTGTAATATGTATATATTTATATAGTTTAATTCAATTAAAATTCAATTCAATCTTAGTGGTAGAATTCAAAGATAAATAAGTGTTTGCTTCCAAATAGGATTTTACTTGAATAAGAGTTATAGAATTCAATAAAATATTGTAGTTATAATCCAAGTATAAATTGGATTGGAATTATAGAATTCAATTAAATTTTGTAGTTATAATTGGAGTAGAACTTGGATTGAAAAATCACATATAAATTTTTTACTATAAATACTGAAACACTAAAACTTCTTCACACTTTTAATAGTAGTATAGATTTAGAAAAAAATCTATAACATTCCACCATAAAACGTTTATTGAAATGAAATGAAAATAACTCAATGAATTGTCCACCATACCATTTTTCATAAATTTTGTGTTTTATAATAAAGATTAAATTTGGTATTAATAACATTTCATAATATACAAAAAAAAAAAAACTAGCATTTTTTTCTGTTGACACCTAAAATGAGCCGCCACTCGAACCATGCCGAAACCAACTGGAACCAAGTCAAATTGGGCCAAGAACGAAGAAACCCAACAAAGATATGGATGAAGACTACAAGAATAAAGGATTGCTTGGAGAAGAAGTCAAATTAGAGTTTCTATTTTATTTCATCTCTTCTAGTTGTTGGGAATCAATTCCTATCTCACACATAAGAATTAATCCCGCCCAAGATCACAAACACATGTTTTTACTCGCACACACATCATCCACACACAACACAGAAAGGATACAAGAATATATAGTGGAAAACTCCAAACCGGAGAAAAACCACTTCGTTGTCAAAGATAACCAAAGAAATATCACTATGTGAAAAATTATTACAGCCAAACCAAATTTTATCTCTCTATCCACGATCCCAATACACCCATCTACCCAAGCATATAAACTCACACATTTCTATTATCAAATTAAGAGAACTAAGAAAAGAATTTAACTATAGTCAAAATATAATGTTTGAAATGCTTTTGACTATGATACATAACTCCTTATATAGGCTCTTGAACTCATCCACCTTTACTTTCTAAGCAATGTGAAACTTTTTCCTCTTTTATTTTTGTCAAAACATAACAATCTCCACCTTAGCTAAATAAAAGAAACTTTTGCCGCAACCACTGTCTTCACCGACAGTCATAATTCTCAACCCAGAGAACTATCATACTTCACCATAAAAAATATACCCATTTAAAATCAACAAATTCTAAGAATTTCACATCGACACATGTCGAAAAACCTTGCTGAAAAATATGGTGCAACTTCCACGTTTGGCTTTCCTGGAAGTTCATCAGCCATCGACATCAACTCCACCACACACTTTGTATCAATACCAACCAATGGCTGTGTGTAAACTTGTGGATTCACTAACAATAACACGTCCTCTTCCATGTCAACCCGGAGATCAATAACATACCAAAAGGACCACCACAGTCTCTTATGGAGAAAAGAGACCCACTACTCCACTGCGACAATATCAGTATCTCCATTTACTGATTTTTGAAGCAATTTGCCGAACCCGCTCCACTGACAATTTTTCTTCAGGTGCCAAGATTGCCCACACTTTCAAATCATTGTGTATTCCATACCAATTGTTGGGAATCAATTCATATATCACACATAAGAATTAATCCCGCCCAAGATCACAAACACATATTTTTACTCACACACACATCATCCACACACAACACAGAAATGACAAAATAATTTATAGTGGAAAACTCCAAACCGGAAAAAAACCACTTCGTTGTCAAAGACAACAAGAGAAATATCACTATGTGAAAAATTGTTACAGCCACACCAATTTTTCTCTCTACCCACGATCCCAATACACCTACACTCTAATCAAGCATATACTAACTCACACATTTCTATTATTAAATTAGGAGAACCAAGAAAGAAATTTAACTAGATTCAAAATATAATATTTGAAATGCTTTTGACTAGGATATATAGAAACAAATGCTTGAGTTCCTTATATAGGCTCTTGAACTCATCCACCTTTATTTTCTAAGCAATGTGAGACTTTTTCCTCTTTTATTTTTGACAAAACCTAACACTAGTTAGTCTTTTAGATATAAATAACTAATTATTTAATTTCATAATTCATTAGCACGAGTTGAGTTCTTTCAACTCTTGTGCGCGCAATCGCCTTATCTTTACTTTTCTTCAAAAGAGACCAAAAAATTATTTTTTTTGGACCGATTAAACTTCGTCACGGGTACTGGTGCACCACATCTCATGAAGAAGGAGAATCCGCCAAGTATTATTTTTGGAGTGAACATCTGCCATTCACCCATCATCAAAAATGATTTTAGGTGTAAAACATCTGTAATGCTCAATATTGTTTTAATGCAAGAGAACACCAAATTAACTTCACAATAATTGTCCATTTATTTAGGATAGGGTGTAATCTTTAGATTTACCCTACCTTGATATTTAATTTGCGAAGAGAATGAAATAATTGGAAGAAGTTGCCACGACAGGAAGAGAATTTTTTTTTTCATTTTTTGGGCTTTATAGAAACGTCATAGGTAGTTTCCCAGAAGAAAAGGTTATTAAAGCGAAGCAATAAAAAAGCTTACATGCTACATCAGTTTAAGACCTGATGGAAAAAAAATAATACTAAAATAAATAAATAAGCGAAGCTGGTGCTTTTAGGTGAAGCAATTAATGATGAACTTTTATGCTCAGCAATTTATAATGTTTTTCTAAATTTGTAGAAAACAGCAATAATAGTGTGAGTACACACATATATTATTCCTAATTTAATATTGCCCTTAAGATAGCAATATTGTACTTATCGAAAAAAAAAAGATAGTAATATTGTTTTAAGATAAAATAGAAGTCATTTCGATCTTTAAAAAATGATGAGGGCAAGGCTGGACTTTATCCACTTTGTTTATACACGTCAAACACAAACTAGTGTTGTCAAAGAGTGACGGATCTAGATATTTATGGGAGCGAAATAGAATTATAATATCAAATTTTCAATTAGAGTATTATTTTTAAAAAATAAGTAGCGAGAACAAATCCATATATTTGAAAGAGAACGGCTAAATATCATGAAAATTATTTTATGATATAATCATAAATGACGTGGATGCATACATGAATTGACATATTTTTTACTGTTGCTAAAATTGAAATTGACAAATTATGATGAAAACTAATTAATATCAAATTTTGTCATTTTTTTTATTTATGATATTATCATGAAATTATTTTTATGATATGTAGCATTGCTCTATTTAAAATTTGAGAATATTTGAGGTAAAAAAAAATTCAAGTAGAAGTCAATTGCTCACCTATGAAGCACTGACACAGACACGAGATACGGACACGACACGACACGGACACGGCGATTCGGCAAATTCTAAAAAAGTAGGACACGACATGCTTCCAACATGTCTATAATTGTTTTTTTTATATATATACATATTATATTGCACACTTCATTTATCAATTAAATAATGAGAACCAATAAACTTATAAACAAAAATAAATAAATAGGTTAAATAAAATATTTGATAGATTCAAAATTCTTCATTCCACTACCATCCGAGGAATCAAATACATCTCCCCCAACATCTGATATCTTAGTCTCTCCCTCGTTATATTGTAAAAAAATATTATTGATCGAAGACAAAGATTAGAATGTACAAATACTAAATCTTCAGCTCTTTGTGATGATATATTGTTCCTCTCTATATAGGTACTCCAATTCCTCTCACAAGATGGGGAGAAACAAAGATATTCAAGTATCTTCAAAACCAAATATTTGATTATGGGTGTTCAAGTTCTATAAGTGATCCACCAAATTAGCGGCTTCATAAGTTATTTATCTTTCATGGAATCAACAGACTCACCACGTGTCAGACACTTGGACACGCACGTGTCCTCCATGTGTCCAATTTAAAAAAATTCAGGATACGTCATTTGGCGTGTTAGATACGTATTATTTGTGTGTCCGCATATTCGACACGGGTACAACGACCCTAGACGAAGTGTCCATACTTCATAGCTGCTCACACTCGTCCTATGGTAAGTAAGCTCAAAATGAAGAGCAATCTAATTTAAATTAATTTCAAGTCCATTAATAGCAATACCTAATACCTACCGTATTTTGACTTTGATATTGAATAATTTTGACCCCATTAATTTTGCACTTAGGCTCGTTTGGTAGAGTGTTTTGAAATAATTTGGAAAGAAAAGAAAAGAAAGAATAATGAGTTTTGTGTTTGGATTGTCAATTATGAGAGAAAATAATGATTTTGAGAGATTTTGAATGATAGTTTATCTCTTCAAATCTCTCACTTGCTATACTTTCAAAATTGTGAATATTTTAAAAGAAAGGATAGAAAATTAAGTATAATTTTTAAAATATCAAAATGCCCTCAATATTTAAAAACATATAGTTTAAAGATATTTGAATGAACATGGTAAGAAAGTAAATAAGTTAAGGGCTATTATTAGAAAACCCATATATGGTTTCCAAATTGTTCAAAAAAAGCTACGTGGTTTCAAAAAAACCCCTATGATTTTCAATTTAATCAAATACCCCCTCCCCCACCCTCTATAAGATTACAAAAATATCATTCAAAACTCTAATTTAAATCCCAATTACACTCTAATTCCTTTCATTTAGTCCAATTAAACTCTAATTTCTTCTATTTATCACTAGTCCACTTTCTTTCATCCATTTATTCCAAAACTCTATTTCCTTCCATTTATCACAAATCTACTTTTAATATAAATTTCAATTTTAACCAAATTCAACTCTAATTCATTCCATTTATCACAAACCCACTTTCAATTTAAATCACAATTTTAACCTAATTCAACTCTAATTTCTTCCATTTATCACAAACCCACTTTCAATTTAAATCACAATTTTAACCTAATTCAACTCTAATTTCTTCCATTTATCACAAACCCACTTTCAATTTAAATCACAATTTTAACCTAATTCAACTCTAATTTCTTCCATTTATCACAAACCCACTTTCAATTTAACCCATCTACTCAAAAACTCTATTTCCTTTCATTTATCACAAACCCAATTTCAATTTAAATTACAATTTCAACTCAATTTTAATTTATAATTATATATATCTCTCCATATCACTATCATATATATATATCATATATAGTGATATGGAGATATATATATATAATTAAAAATTGAAATTGGGATTTAAATTGAAATTGGGTTTGTGATGAATCGAAGGGATTAGAATTTTGGAGTAAATGGTTGAGAGAAAATGGGTTTGTGATAAATGGAAGGATAGTTGAATTGAGTTTAATTTGAGATTTAAATTTAAAGTGGGTTTGTGATAAATTGAAGGAATTAGAGTTGAATTGAGTTAAAATTGTGATTTATATTGAAAGTGAGTTTGTTATAAATAGAAGGAATTAGAGTTTTGGAACAAATGTGTGAGAGAAAGTGGGTTTGTGATAAATGAAATGAATTAGAGTTTAATTGAGATATAAATTGAAATTGAGATTTAAATGAAATGAATTAGAGTTTTGGAGGGTATTTTCATAATCTTATAGAGGGCAGAAGGTATTTGATTAAAAGGGTAAATTGCTTAAAACTCCCCTCAAGTTTACTCTCTTTTCCTATTATACCCCTTCAACTATGAAATGAGCTTAGAACCCCCTAAAGTTTCATAAAAGGTTGCACCATGGGCTTGCCCTCAATTTGTTTTACCCTTTTACCCTCCAAACTTTTTGTATTTCCACCTTACCTTTAATCCTATCCTTACTTTTATATTTCTTAATTCTTTAAATTACAAAAATATTATTTCTTTTAGTTAGAATATTAATTATGCCATTTACCTTTAATGTATTAGACTAAATATACTCTCAAATGTTAAATTTTGTTTTTATAAGTTTTAATTATTTTATTTCTAAATCAATTAACTTATTATTAAATTTTAGTTTGATTTAAATCATAAAACTCAATCCTAATTAATATATTCATAAATAAATCACAATTTATGAATATATTTTTATGAAAAAAAAGTTTCATTTGGCAAAAAAAAAATTTAATTAGGATAATGAGTTTTATGATTTAAATCAAATTAATATTTATTGGAAAATGATATATATTTTGGAATATATATATATAATTCGTCAAAAATATATATTTTTCGAATTGTTTTAAAAAATATGAATTTTTTCCAAATTTTTTTTTTGAGAAAAATATATATTATTTTCCAAAATATGATTTTTTTTTAGAAAACAATATAATTTTTTTCCGAAATATATATTTTTCAGAAAAAATTCATATTTTTTAAAACAATTCGAAAAATATATACTTTTGACGAATCATATATATATATATATATATTCCGAAATATATATAATTTTCCAATATATATATATATACATTCCAAAATATACATATTTTTTCGAAAAATAATTTTTTTGAAGGTTTGATTTCACTAAACCTTCCTATACTATTGATGGTAGTTTAGGTGTTTGTAGGGGTTCGCAAGATTTAGATGATGCGAAGATAGTTTCTACACAAATTCGTCAGTAAAATAACGGCAATGATGCTTTTATTGCTTTTGATTTGCTTTTTTTTTTACAGAGAAATGGAAGAGAAAACAATAGTTACAAGTGTTTGCGAAATACTTTCTCTTTCTCTAGAAATTTCTCTCTCTTGATCTCCCCAAAAGTTCCCCCTTTTAAGTGAGTTCTGGTACTTCTATTTATAGACGTGAGAGTTCAGTAGTCCTCGCGGATTGCATTGCCACGTCAGCACTTATCTCGCGACATGAATCCTGCCATACCAATCCGCGCTATAAATATCCTGAACAATATCATCTCGCTCCCTTGACTACGCGAAACGGATTCGCGAAATCCCATGCGCGGATCATACAGTGCTCCGTGACCTGTGATCCGCGCCTGTTTCATCGCGGATCTGATTTTTCCTTAGCCAAGGAACCATGTTGTATAGCTTTGCTGGGTCAAGACCTTTGGCATGCATACCTTTTTCATGACCCTGAATACTATCGGCCTCTCTAAGGTACTCTTGCTTAGGACGGTGTGAATAAGGTCGCGACCCACTATTTACTCATCCCAAGCATTTCCCCTAGATTCCGAGTAGTACTCGCTACGCGAGCAGTATATAGGGTTATGAGTTTCTGATGCGAGCTATAAAACACATCAGTCCCTCATACCTCCTTCTGTATAATGCAAACTCTCGTGTTAAAACCTTATTTGGGCCATTTCCCCAAGTAATCAATTATTTGGGCTAATCTCCCAAATAATCTCTTACTTGGGCCGGTTTCCCCAAATAATCAAACCTTGGGCCATATCCTAGATAAATAAATCCTCGCGGATTAACCTTGTCGCGAGTTACCACCTTTACATTTTTTCCCCATTGCGCTTTGATACTTAACCAAGTATTAAAGTGCAATAACCTGTGACTCGCGAATGATAGTACTTTATATTGTTGTTTGAAAGCCACTTTTCCCCATGCCATTTTTGCATTTTCCTTCGCGGATGAAGTATGTTTGCTATATCTCGCGAACCTCGATTAAATCCGCGACTCTCTCTTTACAGTTTATCTGTTTTCCGGCCAACCTTGTGTATGTACATATTTCGCTTTTTCCCATATCTTTCCTGTTTTTCCCAAACTGTCCATATTTTTTGGATCCGCGACTTTTTTTTATGCGCTTGGCCATGCGACCTTTCACCTTCCTCGTGCATTTAATGCGCCGTTTCGGTTTCTGCGCCCAACCCTTATATATTTTCTTATGTCATTTTCACCTCTCACAACTTATATTTTCCTCAGAGCACCGTTTTTCAAGCCTTTTATTTTGCACCCCCTTTCTCATAACCCATTCCTTTTCGCGCATACCCCCTTGCTTCAACAAAGCTATTCGCAAGTTTTGTTCCACCATGACAAAGACTTCTACACCAAAACTTCTTGCACCTTTTTCTGGGGTTGCTCCCTCTGTTCCTGATGCTTCAGAGTAGAAGAAAGCACCATTTTTAGACTCTCAAGATACATTCGGGAAATCTGCGAGAGATCTTCCTTCCCCTCCTATTTTGAGCCAACCTCTTACTCTTTATCCTGATAATGAAGCAGAACCTGCTTTTATTCCTCCACTTTCTATTCCTCGCTTTCTTGTTGAGAGGGGTGACGCGCCATTTTACTTTATTGAGTATGAAAGACATGTTGCCCCCATCACTGACTGGAAGATGTGGTCCAGTCACATTCTTAGTCAAGACCGTCATCGCGCCACCCTGGCCAAGGCAAGCATTCTTGAGTCCATAGAGCTGTTTTCGGACTTCTATGTCTGTCGCGATGTGGACGCACTGACTACTTTGATTTCGCGCTGGAGCACATTTTCCCACACCTTCATTGCTTCCTGGGGGGAGTTCACTCCTACCATTGAAGATGTGGTAGTTCTATTTCGGCTGCCTGTCTTGGACTTGCGCCCTATCAAGGTGCCTTTAGTTGAGGATGAGGATAATAAGATCCTCAAACAACTTCACGAATGTGGAAAGTACGTTTGCAAGCGAGGTAGTTGGTTTGACAAGGGCGTACTTCTTCCTGAGCATGCCATATCCAGTCGCCCGAAGTTGTCCTATTCTGCTTGGTGCCACCACTTCTTTCACGAGTAATCTTCGCGAAAGCCAGCTCCTGGTGAAGATCGCGAGTCTGCTGCTGGGCCTCAATTCAATGGCCCCTTAGAGCTGGCTGGCTTACTCGCATATTGGTTTGACCGTTACATCTTTCAAGGCAAGCCAGAGGATGGTCCCAGTCGCATGGTGTTCCTACTGGTTGGCATGCTGTCGCGAGGTGTGCACATTGCCTTAGCGCCCCTCTTTCTTGGCACCCTGTACTCCCAGCTAGATACCCTTGCAAATGACTTTTCCCGCTCTTTGGGTAGGTACGAGATTAATACCCATATTTTAGGTACATTCCTTAGGGCCTGTTTGAAAAGTGGTCTTGGCCCAACTTATCTAGGTTTTGCCTGTTTTTTCAGACCAGACCAGAAAGACCAGACCATTTATCAAACAGAATTTCAATCAGCACCAAAACCAAACCAGACCACACAAGACCAAACAAAACCAGCCCAGACCAAACCAGACCAATCCAGCCAGACCAAACCAGACCAGACCACTTTTAAAACATAATATATAAAATTAAAAGAAATTATAAATTATAAATTTTGAAATATATATATAAAAGTAGAAAAAAATATAAAATTCCAAAAATATATAACATTTGAAAAATGTATGAAATTCAAAACAAAATATATAAATTAAAAAAATTAAGAAACATTATATGATTTTTATGTATTTTTTATGATTTTTTCCACAATAATTGAAACATGGACAACCATTTACCGGTGCATCACTTGCTCCAGGCGGATGAGACATTGGAAGCTAGTTTTTCGATCATGCATCAAATCTTCAAGTTTCTCGATGAGACAGGGGAACCCGGTTCCATGTAGAAATTCCGCCTTAAATGGTCACAATTACATAATTGAGATCCTCAACAACGAAACACGCTGCTATGAAAATTTTCAGCTTTCTCCCCCTATTTTCATTGAATTATGTGAGAAACTAAAATTATTAGGGCTTCAACCTTCGAGAGATTTAACTGTACTGGAACAAGTAGGTATTTTCTTATTAACTTTATCGCATAATATCATAAATCGGATGACAACGAAAAGATTTCAGCACTCAACATTTACGATTAGCAGATACTTCCATAATGTGCTATATTGTGTTCAACTCCTAGTCGCAGAAATTATTGTTCCACCGGATTTCAGTGTTATCCCAATTGAGATCAGGGAAAATCCTAAATTTTGGGCCTTCTTTAAAAATTGTGTGGGTGCAATAGATGGCATCCACGTCAATGCACAACTCCCTAAAATTTAAGTTGTCTGCTTGGACTGTTTGTATACTTTTTTAAAAGGAATTTACATATTTTTGGAATATATAAAATTATTTCAAAATTTATACATATTTGAAATTTTGTAATTTTGAATATTGTTTTTGGTATATTTTATTGTAATTTGTATATTTGAGCCGAATAATTATTTGGTTCTTTTCGAATTCTATATATTATTGAATACAATTTTTAAAAACATTTGATAAATTTTATTGACATTCTATATATATATTTTTGAATGTTATATAATTAATTCAAATTTTATACATTTTTGGAATTTGATATTTGATTTTTCAAAGTTGATATCATCATTTGGTATTTTATATTATTTGTAATATTATATATATATATTTATCATTTTATATATTTTTTTCTTTTATATATATAATTATATCAAATTTTATACTTCATAAAATATATAGTTGAATGTTTTTTTATATATAATAGTCTTTATTAGGATATAAATACTATATCGAACATTTTAATCAATCAGTTTTAGAATAGACCACTTATTGGAAGCAGATTGTTTTCCAAATATGTTTTAGTTTTTTCAGACCAGACCATTTATCAAACAGAATTTCAATCAGCACCAAAACCAAACCAGACCACACAAGACCAAACAAAATCTGCCCAGACCAATCTAGCCGGACCAAACCAAACCAGACCACTTTCCAAACATGCCCTTACCCTTTTCCTTTTTGAGCGTTTCCCCTGTTATGCTCCCACTCCTGCTTCCCTTTCTCCTCAAACTTTAGAAGCCAACGCCCCTATCCCTTTGAAATCGCGGGCTACCCGCTGGACTTCTCTCTTGTCTTCACAAACACTTTCTTCCTTCATTGACTCCTAATCGCGAGGAGCCTATCTGCAAGAAGGCCATTCACGAGGAGCCTATCGCGAGACGTCTGGTAAATTTCTTACTTCTTTTTCCTTTGATGTGTTATGTATTTCCATATGTTGTTACTAACTCCTCTGCTCTTCTTCAGCATTCCAGTTCCCAAGCTACAGGTAGTTCCAGTGCTTCTATTGACTTACTGGATCATGTTCCCTTATCTACTCGTCTAAAAGATCTTTCTGATGTAGCAGTACTGGACAGTGTGCCTCTCGCGCAGAGAAAAAGAAAACTCACCAAAGCCTCCACAATTCATGTGGCAGAAGAGACTCCTGATTCAGAGGAAGTTCCTTTGGTTTGCAAACACAAATCCTCCCACGATATTCCAGCTCCTGGTGTTTCTGACCTTGCTACAGAAGAGGCTTCTTTGGCCAAAAGGCGCAGGCTTGCTTTGGCCAAGTTAAAGAACAAAAAGAAGGCTGTTGCAACCTCGACATTGCTGGAAACTGTTGCTCACGTGGTCGAGGATATGAGGACTGGAGATGATGCAGATGAGACAGAAGTTGCTAGTGTTGGCCACATATTGACACCTAGAGGGGGGGGGGGGGGGTGAATAGGGTCAATTACAAACTTTGAGTCTTTTTTGATTTGACTTTGTTTTAACAAAAGTAATCTTTGTAGAGCTCTAGTCAAACACTTAGTTAGATAGATGATCCTTAAGTGACTACCTCATTTCATACTTTGAATCATGAACAATAAATTGCATTACCAAATATATACATAATGGATTCAAGAATGAGAACTAGTTCAAGCATTCATTACAACTTAATATGTATAAGCACTTTTCTCACA
Organism: Cornus suecica; assembly: GCA_963922005.1. NCBI lineage: Eukaryota > Viridiplantae > Streptophyta > Magnoliopsida > Cornales > Cornaceae > Cornus > Cornus suecica. The sequence continues at coordinate 37,347,558 of OY998238.1, read as the reverse complement.
TATGTATAGAAATGATGCAAAGTGTTATTTGTCATAAAGAATACTTTGAAGAGTTTACAAAAAGTAATTAAACATTTTGTGCATATAAACTCTTAAGAAGAATGATATATTCAATATGCATTGTGTCAAACACTTGGGGTGCATATGAACATATTATGCTAAGGTGTGTTGAATATGAATTTTATCAAACACTTGGTGTGCACATGGATTATATCTAAATGAGATGGTAGTCTAAGCTATAATCTAATCATGTTCACAATTTTAATTCATTTCAACTATGCATTTTCCTAACCTCTTCATGCATACACAAACACAAGCAATTCCATAGCATTGATATATATAAATCTAAAGATTATAAATGGCAATTGCTTTTACAGTAAAGAGATAAGGGTTAGAGAAAATGCACACCATAGACATTGAGATTTTTACATGGTTCAACCAAATCATTGGTCTACTCCATGCCTTGAGATAACCTCTCAAGGATTCCACTATCGTGCTTCTCTTTCCGGGGATAAGCAAACCCTTACATGCCTCATTCTTCCGGGTGAATAGCAAACCCTTACACGCTCCTTCTTCCGGGTGAAGAGCCAACCTTGCTCACTCTTGCGGGTGGAGAGCCAACCTTCGAACACTCTTGCTTCCGGGTGAAGAGCCGACCATTGCTCACTCTTGCGGGTGGAGAGCCAACCAAATCCTCTCTTTTTAAGGTTGAGAGAAACCTTTACAAAGCTTCAACAAGCTATTCCCATGCCAAGACAACTTCTTGGACTTTCACTCTCAAATGAATAAGAATTGAATTTGAGTGTACAACAATATCTCTCAATAGATGGATATAAAAATTCAAAGCTCACTTCCTCACATACTTAGAGTCATAAATGAAATACTCAATTGAAAATCTCAACTCAAGTATGAAGAATGAATCACAAGAAGAAAATATGAATGATGTTCATGTGGTGATTCATGTAGGAGTTTTCTACCCAAAAATAATTTCAAAATTGAAGCACAAATGATAGATCTTTCATACTCCTATCTCCCTATCTTCTCTTAACCATTTTTGGCTCATATAAGGCATATATATAGTATGGGAACACAATATAGCCGTTTGGGGGTGTTTGGGAAAGTTTTGGAACACTTTGGATCTGAAACTAGCCGTTAGAATTCAAATTCCGGATGAGGCAGTTGACTGGGTGTTTTGGGGCAGTCGGTTGGGTCTTCAAAAATTCATTCTGAAATTTATTTGTAACTCTCTGACTCAGCCAGTCGACTGGCCTTCTTGGCCCAATCGACTGGGTCAACAGGCAGTCGATTGGGTGGCCCAGTCGACTGGGCTGTTCAGCCCAGTTTCGACACAGTTCACTCTTTTGGTCATAACTAGAGTTCCGTAACTCGGATAAAGGTTTTCTTTAGCTTTTTGGAATGATGACTTCAAGATATTGATTTTAGGCTTTTGAATCACTCTATTTGACCTATGTTGGAGTGCGATATGGTCGTTTGAATGTGACGCTTCATTTCGAACTTCTAACCCACTTGATAATTTTTCGTGAAATCTTTTGGGATTTTTCCGAAATGACTTAGACACACTCCTTGGATGTCTTAGAAACTTATTCAGGTCCTTGACATGCCTAAATTAAATATTGAGATCATAAAATATTTTTCCAATTTAAACAAATTCTCAATATTAGACAAAAGATTTTCATGGTTTAACAATTTTGTTCAAAGCTTTAATATGCATCTAGAATCCATTTCAAGTGATATGAGTCAAGTTAATGGTTTTAAGACAATATTTTTGTTGAGTTCTTCCATAACTTATGAAAGCTTGAACTAACTCAACTTTAACAAAGACTAAATGATGTTCATAGTCTAATGCTAATGATGCAAGGACTCATGAATGATATGCATGATCCTATATGCTATATGGTCAAGAGTTGAGCTTTCAAATAAGTTATTTCAAAAATAATTTACATTTAATCTAGCACTCATTCAAGACTATTTTACCCATTTCTTTGATCTTCAATTTCTTTAAGCTTTGGGTTAATGTCTCTATCCTTGTCTCCAATGTATTTTGAGCTCTAAGCACCTTTGTTTGATCTTCTCATGGATCCACTAGCTCTCTTGAGTTTATCTTGAAATAATAACCTATTAAGCATAACTTAAGTAGACATTAAATTCACCACATTCAATGGTTTGTTATCATCAAAATGTCATGTTTACCCATGGTGGAAAACCTTGGGTCAACAGCCAGTATACTTTCTGACTTACCCAGGACAACTCTCTCCCAGAGTAAGCTTCCAACTCTTACTCTAATACTTCACGCTCATTTCTAATTTTGCTTCCGATTTCTTATTTCTAATACTTCGCATTTATCCTTTGTTTAGGCCCTCGCGAGACTTTATCTCCGCATGGAGCCTCTCCAGAAAGTGGCTTTCATTCTGTCGCAGCTTCATCAGATGATGAAGACCACCTCACCATCAACTCATTATTCAGCAAGTCCTCTCAGCCTACTCTTGAAGAAGAAGGAGATGATGACACTTCATCTTTATCTCGCGACAGTGTCATTTCCGCGACTTCAACTCCCGAAGCTGATCGCGAGATATCCCCAGATCGCGAGGTTGAGGAGACCACAGTGTCTCGCGAGGCTTCGCCCAAACTGCCTTCCATCCCTGTTTCTCCAAAGGTCGTTGATGATAGAGCAGAGGATCCAGATTTTGATGATAGGCATTTGCAGCCTCTTGATGGTGATCTTGCATCAGAGGTTGCTGTAACCTTCACAGACCATCCTAGTATTGAAATATCCATTTTTGGCACCCCTATCCCATAGGTTGAGGGAGTGTAAACCCGTTCGATGAAGCCAAACGAATCTCAACCTTTGTAAATCAAACAGAAACAATGAAATAGATAAATGGCAAGAAGAAAATTGAGAATTCAAGAATAAGCAAATATTGGAGCAATTTTGGATCCTTTTCCCTTTCTTTTTTCTTTCTTTTATACATCAAAACTGGTCTTACCCACATGAATGAGTTTTAATACATATTAAAGACAATATCTACATTAAGTTGAAGTTTAATGTTTATCAAAACTGCTATAATAAAACCTTATGTCAGTTTTGATTCTACATATTTGAAACGGTCATTTCCTTAATGGCTTTATCCTGAAATGGGCTTATATCCTTGGGCTTTATTTTCTATTTGGGCTTTGTTTTATATTCGGGCTTTAAAACAGGTATGCTGATCCAGTGTGAGCCTTTGTACGATGGGCCTGATGAAAAAATGGGCCTACACTTTGCCCCCAATTCCCAAGCCCATTTCATTTTTTAAATAGGGTGGGAATTCGAAGAGCCATGTGTAACTGCCATTTTCCTTATTTCCTTCGTTTCCTTCCATATTTGTTCCCTATTTACAAGAGCAGATTCATTCCATTTGAAGACGATTCCCAGCAAGGAACTTCTTGAGGTTAGTTTTTCTCTTTCATCCTTCACATTTCTTTCATTAATCGAAAGTATCATGAGTAGTGATAGCAGCCGAACCCCTTCTCTGGAGGTGGTCGTTGATGATGTCCCTGCTATTTCTTCTTCTGAGGTTGCCCCCAATTTGATTGAACCAAAATCCCAAAAACTTTCCCGAAAACAATTACGTAAACTGTCTTTAGCCGATAGGTGCCGAATTGAGTTTGATATACCGAAGGATGTTTTGATTTCTGAGTATTCTTCTGATTTAAACTTCAAAACTTATAAAGAAGTTGAATCGGGCGAAGTCTTGTTCTCTGCCCATCACTTGGCCGTTCTTAGATTTCTTTTACATCCGTTCTATCATTATATCCTTTTTTCTTTAGGACTTTCCCCCTTACAAGTAAACCCTAATTTCTTCAGGGTTCTATCTGTTATGCTCGTTCTGAATCACGAACGAGGTTTGAACCTAGGTTTGGGTGATCTTTTGCTTTGTTATAAAGTCGATCAGATCAGAAAAAACCCCGGTCGGTACCATCTGCACCCCCACTCGACTTTGAAACTTTGTGAAGGCAATCCTTCTTCTGAGAAGGAGTGGAAAGATAAGATGGTGAAAATTGGGGGAAATTGGAGAGTGGATGCGTCCGACCCGTATCCTCTGCCAAGAACCTTCGGTGTTTGTAAGAAACTGAAGTGTGGATTCAAAAATCCTGGCAAGTGTATTTTTCGTACTTTACGAATTTCGCCTACTTTACTTTGATCTTCGTACTTGTTTGTTTATTGATCGTATGCCCATGTTTTGTATACAGTCGAACGCGTTGAATATCTGAACGAGAAAGTATTCGCAACTCTTCCGTCTAGCAAGTCACTTTTGACTTCCCAAAATTTGAAATTGATCGCTGCCAGTGCTTCAGAGGCTACTATCATGGAAATTCCGGTCACAGCCACCAACCGTGCTGCCGCACAAAAATCTACTCTCCTAGTCAGCTCCACATCTGACAAAGGAAAAAGCCAAGTGGTCGATCTGATCGAAGATCCGAAGAAGACGAGGGGACATCTGAAGAGGACGAACGCCGATGATAGTGGTAACACTCCCAAAACGTTGCTGCTGGGCCCCCCTTCTGAGCATGCAAAAAGAAATGACTCTGAAAAGCATGAGAAGCTTGTTAAGAAGGCCAGATCTATGAGCGGCTACACTATTCCAGACTGCTGCTTTCCTCCATCATTTGATCCTGAAGGTGAATGGATCCCCAAGTTCGAGAAAGGTGATAGTAGTGTTCTGAATCGCCGAACGTTGGCAATGGCCGATCCTGATTCCTTGATGGCTCTCGCTCGTGGCATGTGGCCTCCCAAGGATGAACTCTTTCAACAGCACATTGATCAGAACGAGCTTCTTGCTAGGGCTCCTGTTTCTATTCTAGAGGTACCAAAGTTTTGTTTTGTTTTGTTTTTTTTTTTTTTAACGTTTTTTCTCTTTTCAGTTTGTGTTCAATGTTTTAGCTCTCTATAAGGCTGTGGAGATGGGAGAGTATAAGAGAAAGAACATTGATGATGCATACCTCCGAGCTGATAAATGCGCCATGTTGGCTGAAAAGCAAAAGAAAATCTTGGAGCTTGAGGTGGAGAGATTAAAGAAACTCCATAAGAAGGAATCTGATCGGAATGCTGAGCTGAAGAAGCAGATCCATAACCTTGAAACTTCTAATGCCTTTCTGAAGACAGGTTTAGAAATTTGCCGAAGGGGAGGTATGGACATGCACCGGAGATATGTGAACATTTTTGACATAAAGTTCTGTGATGGGTTCAGATTTTGCTTTGACCAAATGTCATCGGATCCATCTGCCCGTTCATATGATAATCCGGTCGCCCATGATGCTGCTTGCCGAGTCGTTCACCTATATGAAGAGCCTGCGGCTTCCCAAGATGAAAAATATTTAGCTCAATTTATTTTGCATGGGATCATTCCGTCCGAACGACTAGAACCTGTTGCTGCTGAAAATGAAGTGTCAGCTGAGCCTTCGATTCCTGCTTCAGAGAGCCAGCAGCCATCTACCGATGATATTAATCCCCCACCTTCTTGATTAGAAGTTTCTATCTTTGAACAATTTTTTGGGTCTTGTAAAATTATATATTTTTTTGATGCTCCTGTGGTGAGCGTTTTTTGGACAAGTTTTGAAATAGCACTGGTGTGCTCTGACTTTTTCGAACAGGATGACACTTAAGGTGCATAAATATTTTCTAAATAGATAGCACTGTTGTGCATTATATATTTTTTGAACAGGATGATGCGTTCTTTTGAACACAACCATTTTTTGATGCGTATCTATATAGGTCTTTGTGAAAACAGGAAATTGGTGCCATCTTCATGATGGTCTTTTGCCTAGTTGGCTTTTAAACAGGATGATGCGTTCTTTTGAACACAACCGTTTTTGATGCGTATCTATATACGTCTTTGTGAAAACAAGAAATTGATGCCATCTTCATGATGGTCTTTTGCCTAGTTGGCTTATGTATTTTGGCCAAGTTTTTTCACTTGGGCTTTTCCTTCTTTTTTTTTTTTTTTTATTAGTTTGAACAGAAATATGAGAAGATATGAATAATATCTTTATTGATTCGAAATGGATCTTATCATAAAATGATCAACATAAATTTTATTGAAAATACCTTTTCAGGTGTATAGCATTCCAAGCTCGTTCGATTTGTTTTCCATCCTGATCAGCCAATCTGTAGGCACCTTTCCCGATCACTTCTGTTACTGTGTACGGCCCATCCCATGTGGGATCCAGTTTGTTTGATCTACTAGCCAACACCCTTTGTACTTGATCGCCAACTTGAAATGATCTTTGTTTCACTTTCTTGTTATAACTCCTCATCAACCTTTGTTGATATTCTGCCAATCTTATTGAGGCCATTTCCCTTTTTTCATCTATGAGATCACCTTCGATTTTTAAGATTTCTTCATTCTGTTCAGGATCGAAAAGATGAGTTCTTGTTGTGGGGACTTCCAACTCAATTGGGATTACCGCCTCAACTCCGTACGCCATAGCGAATGGAGTCATCCCGGTTGGCTTGCGAGGAGTCGTTCGATAGCTCCAGAGGACCCTCGGTAATTCGTCTAACCATCGTCCTTTTCCTTCGATCCCCTCCAATTTTCTTTTTATCCCGGCGAAAATCGTTCTGCTTGTTATTTCAGCTTGTCCATTTGCTTGCGGATAACTGACAGATGATAAATTCTGATTGATCCCGTACTCGTCCAGCAATGCCCGAACGTACTGATTGTCCAGATTTATGCCATTGTCCATCCTTATGTACTTTGGTACTCCAAATATGTAGATTATATGATTCAAAATAAAATCTATCACTTGAGTGTGAGTGATTCTTACATAATCCTTCGCTTCCACCCATTTAGTGAAATAATCTGTGGCCAAAAGTACATGCTTTTGATTCGAAGCCGCCCTTGTTAATGGTCCGACCGCATCCATCCCCCATCATGCGAATGGAACGGGGGAAGCCATCGCTGTGAGAAGCTCTGCTGGTTGATGAATTATATACGAATGTCTCTGACATTTGTCACACCTTCTTGCGTATTCCTCTGCGTCTCGGATCATGTACGACCAAAAATATCCTTGTGTTATTGCTCTATGAGATAACGATCTACCACCAATATGGCTTCCACAAGTCCCATCGTGCAACTGCTTGAGTACCTCTTGTGCTTCAGATGGTGTCAAACATCGCAGATAGGGCCCACTTGATGATCGGCGATATAGATAGCCATCGATCACTGAATACTTGGTAGAGGTTGCTCTTATTTTCCCTGCTTCTCGTCGATCCTCAAGTAGAATGCCGATCAATAAATACTCAAGGATTGGATCGATCCAACTTGGCTTGTACGGGATCACGCATACCTCCTTCTTTTTACCGATCGAAGGAGTGAACAGTTCATCCACCGAAATTATTCTGACCATATCATCTCCTGCTGAGGATGCTTGATTTGCTACATGATCGGCCCCATGATTTTCTGTCCTTGGAATTTGTTTAAAAGTGATTACCTGAAAGTTCCGTATTTCTTCCTGAACGGCATTTTTATACTGCAACATCTTTTCCTCGCTTGTATTATAACTTCCTGTGATCTGATTTACAACTAACTGAGAATCGCTGAACACAGTCAGTTCTTTGATCTGGAGCTCATTTGCTAACCTTAACCCTGCCAAAACGGCTTCGTACTCAGCCTCATTGTTTGAACTACCAAAGGACAGTTTGATCGACTGCTGCAATTTGGTGCCTTCTGGGGATATTAGTTCGATCCCCACACCTGCCCCCAGACTATTCACTGATCCGTCTACATAAAGCAACCACCTTGGATTTACGTCGCAGGCTTCATATTCTAAGAGGAAATCCGCCACAACTTGACCTTTTAAAAATGTTCGTGGCTCATAAGTAATATCGAACATGCTCAGCTCTATCGACCACTTTGTCGTTCATCCTGAGAAGTCAGGTTTTGACAAAATTGCTTTGATCGGAAATATGGTTGGAATTCTGATCTGATGGGACTCGAAGTAATGTCGAAGGTTTCGTTTTGCCTGGACCAATGCCAAGATGATTTTCTCTGTCTTCGAATATCTTCTCTCGGCGTCAAACAATGTCTTGCTCGCATAATAAATTGGGTACTGTCTATTCCCATCATCTCTTACCAATGCTGAACTAACTGCGTTCGGAGAAACTGCCAAGTATAAAATTAAGGACTCGTGATTCTTGGGTGCCATAAGGATTGGTGGTTTCGCTATATAGAGTTTCAGCTGATCAAATGCTTCTTGCTGTTTCTCGCCCCAAGCAATCGTTTTCCTAGACTTCAGGACGTCGAAGAACGGCTTGCATCTATCTGACAATTTGGATATGAACCGACTCAGGGCTGCTAATCTTCCAGTGAGTACCTGGATTTCCTTTGGGGACTCAGGTGCCTTCATTTGAATCAATGCTTGAACTTGTGCTGGACTTGATTTGATTCCATCTTTATTAACTATGTGACCCAAGAACTGTTCGGAAGATACACCAAAAGTGCATTTTTCCGGGTTTAGCTTCATTTTGTGCGATCGCAGGGATGCGAACACATCCTCCAAGTGCTTCAAATGATCATCCTTATGCTGGCTTTTAACCACCATGTCATCAATGTATGCCTCCACTGTATCTCCTATCTGGGTCTTGAAAATCTTATCAATCAATCGCTGATAAGTCGCACCTGCATTTTTGAGACCGAACAACATGACCTTGTAGCAATAGGTTCCTCGCTCGGTGATGAACGTCGTTTTGTCTTCATCCTTTGGATTCATTGCGATTTGATTGTATCCTGAATAAGCATCCAAGAAGGTGAGACGCTCGAACCCTGTAGTGGCGTCGATCATGCGATCAATTTTCGGTAGAGAAAAACTATCCTTCGGACAAGCTTTATTTAGGTTGGTGAAGTCCACACACATTTGGAACTTCCCATTCTTCTTTTGTACAACGACAACATTGGACAGCCACACGGGATAGTGAACTTCTCTGATAAAACCAGCATCTAGCAAACGGCTAACCTCTTCAGCTACAAACTTTCCTCGTTCGGTTCCGATCCTTCTGGGGCCTTGCCGTACGGGTTGGGCATCGGAGTAAACATTTAATGTGTGCATCATGGTTCCTGGGTAGACCCCAGGCATGTCGCTATGCTCCCAAGCGAAAATATCAATATTTGATCTCAACATAGAAATCAAGTTGTTTCTTTCATCAGGATTAAGTCCCCTTCCAATTCGGGTGGTTCTTCCTTTTCTTCCGTCGATCAGATCTACTGTGATGGTATCCTCTGCAGCCTTCTCATCATCGTCAGTCTGATCACGAAGGCTCGGTAATTGCTACATGCTTCGTTCGGAACTTTCGCCTTTCATACCTTTGGTGATGATGGCATAGTATTCTTTCGCCACCACTTGATCGCCTTGAATATCTACAAACCCTTTCCTTGAAGGGTCAACACACCGCATCACTTGATGTAGAGTAGAAGGAACTCCTTGCATTCGGTGAATCCAACCTCTTCCCATGATCAGATTGTAGGAAGGTTGTACGTCTACTAGCATGAAATTTTCTGTCAAAGTTCGCTTTGCGGCCGTCACTGGTAAATTCAGGACCCTGATCGGATAAATCCTCTTTCCATCAAAGCCTGCCAGCGGACTGGCGGTTGCTCTAATCAACTCCGTGCTGATGTCGATCTTCTCGAAAGCTGATTTAGTCAGGATGTTCGTGCTGCTACCTGGATCAACTAGCACCCTTTTAACTAAACAATTTGAAACTATGATCGAAATTACCAGTGGATCTTCATGTGGTAGCTGTACACGTCTTAAGTCCTCTTGTGTAAATGATATTATAGGCATTGTGTAGTTCTGGATGACATTCACCTCCCCAATCCTTCGGATCTTGTTGGCATTGCGCATGCATGAACGTTGAACCGAACGGCTTTCCTCGTCCTCTTCGGATTTCCCATGGATTGTGTCAATAATTTTTACCGGGTGCCCACCCATAATTTTGTTGGGCTTCGGCCGATCAAAATTTTTGACTCCATTGTCCACGTACTTCTTCAAATCTCCTTTGGCTATCAAGGTCTCAACCTGCCTCCTCAATTGTCTGCACTCATTGGTTAAATGGCCAAAGTCATTGTGGAACGCACAGTGCCTCGTACGGTCCTACAGCTTCGGTGGCATTTTTAACGGAAATGGTGGGCGAAAAATACCCTTCGCCTTATTCTCGTTGTACAACTTTGCTAAGGTTGTTCGGAGTGGAGTTTCAGGTATGTCATACCTTGGCCTCCTCTCATGTTGCCTGTACGGAGCCAATCGGTGGTTGTTCGTATTATCTGCGTTCTTGATTATCCTTTCCTTTGATTTGATTTCCACACTGACTAATGCCGAACGATGACCTCTTTCTTGTTCATCCTCTTCCAATCTCAGATATCCCTACGCCCGTGAATTCAACTGACCCATGTTGAGGGGTGTTGACTTCACCAAGGATCTATGGAAGCTGGTCCCTTGTTCGATAGCTACCTTGAAAGCTTCCACTGCTGCTGGTTGATCACAACTGGGTATCATTCCCATTTCCAAATTGAATCTGGAAAGGAAATTCTTTAACGTTTCACCTTTCGCTTGTCTCATCGTAAACATATTAGAAATGGTCCTTTTTTGCTTCCTGTTTTCGAAATACTGGGCCAGGAACTTTTCCATCAGCATTTGGAAAGAATCGATCGAACTACCTGGCAATTGCCTAAACCATAACAGAGCGGGGCCCATTAGGCTTGTAGAGAAAGCCTTGCACATTAGTGCATCATCAGCCATATCGAGAGTCATCATCTGCTCCACATGAAACAGGTGCTCAATTGGGTCCTGTGTCCCATTGAACATAATGAATTTAGGCATCTGGAATTTATCTGGCCTTCTCGCCTGCTGTATTTCAGGGCTGAACGGAGATTTAATCATTCTAGCTGTCATTTCGATGGCTAGATCGGCTGGTGATTGTGTTCTGAAATCCTTTACTTGTTCATCTACGATCTTTTGAAGTCGGGTTACCATATTGATCGGAACTGCACGATTATTGACATTTGCTTCATCTGCGAGTGGTTGGGTGTGAGTAGGATCTGCTGTGCGATATGCTGAACTTGCCTCATGATGATTGTCTTCCTCTTCTACACCAGGGCCATTACGGCGCCATGCTATAGGCAATTCTGGGTGTTCTAATTGATCTAACCTTTGCTTTAGTTCTCGGTTTTCTTTCTCGAGAGCCTCCAAACGCTGAAGGATAGCAGCTGTATCACCTAGCTGTGTGGTGGTTTCTCCCGCCATTGATCTAATAACTTATGTTTGGATATCGAGTTCCCACAGACGGTGCCAAAAAGTGTAAACCCGTTCGATGATGCAGAACGAATCTCAACCTTTGTAAATCAAATAGAAACAATGAAATAGATAAATGGCAAGAAGAAAATTGAGAATTCAAGAATAAGCAAATATTGGAGCAATTTCGGATCCTTTTCCGTTTCTTTTTTCTTTCTTTTATACATCAAAACTGGTCTTACCCACATGAATGGGTTTTAATACATATTAAAGACAATATCTACATTAAGTTGAAGTTTAATGTTTATCAAAACTGCTATAATAAAACCTTATGTCAGTTTTGATTCTACATATTTGAAATGGTCATTTCCTTAATGGCTTTATCCTGAAATGGGCTTATATCCTTGGGCTTTATTTTCTATTTTGGCTTTGTTTTCTATTCGGGCTTTAAAACAGGTATGCTGATCCAGTGTTAGTCTTTGTACGATGGGCCTGATGAAAAAATGGGCCTACAGGGAGGTAACTTGCTTTTATCACTTTGTCCTTCTATTTGAATCTTAATGCCAAATGTGATTTTAACATGTGTCCTTTCCTCATTTTTTTTAGGTACAAACTTCGAAACTCAAGAGATGATTAATGAGCTACTCCATGATGCTCAGAGGATTTCTGAGGGTCAGACAGTATTCCCTTCGGACACTCCTGCTGAGGCGCATACAGAGGCACTTCCATCCCCATCTCGCGTCATTATACCGGATCCTCGCGAGCCTACTCGCGCCTCTACCTCTGATCCTCCCGAATTCACGACCATGCATCCACTTCGCGCATGCCTGCTATTGCACATGTCTATGATGTTGTTTCTTCAGTGCCAACACCTTGGCGTCAGTGGTTTTGTTATCCGCGTGACATTTCGGTGCTAGATCTGATAGAGGCAGCTCATCCAGAGACTTTTGCTCATATGGAAGTTCATGAGCCACTTTTGCAGACGGTCCACCTCCAGCTTGTTACAGATGTGTTCAGGACCCTTTCAGAGACTGCCATTCAGGACCTTGTCCCTGATACCCTTCCGAGATGTCATGCCCGTATAAAGGATTGGAAGAAGGTAGGGATGGATGTGTCCTAGTGGGAGACTCGTCTGGCTATCATTTAGAGACTCTATGATCACCATCTTGTCGAGCTGAGGGGTCGCGATTCTCTTCAAAGAAAACAGGCAGAGATTACAGAGACTCGCAGACAGTTGGCACTGTTTGAGGAGGATGAGAATAAACTTCAGGCTTCAGCTGAGCATCTTGAGCATGCCCGTCTTTACTTAGAGGAGCATGAGGGTTTCAAGTTGTCAGATCCCATCACTCGAAACCTTTTCTAGCCCATCGTTTGTATTTTTTTTTAGACTGTCCTCTACTTGTAACCACATTTTTGCTGTATATCCTTGTATTGTGATAGTAACTTTGACATGCTTATACACATGGGATGCTTTGTTTGATGCTTTGTCTTTATTTGAAACATATTTTCATAACACCTTAATCCGCAATGCCTTTATGCTTGATACAATTTAATCCATTTCACATTTAGAGGTCCAGCCCTCTTGCGAGTGACTTCATGCTCCATCCTGTAATACCCATTGCTGCCCTCACTTACAATCACATACAGACCTTCCCACTTAACTTCAAATTTTCTTACCCTTTGTCCCCTTATGATTGCCTATACCACTTTCAACACTCTGTCCCCCTCCTTGAACCATCTGTTCTGTACCTTTTTGTTATAGCTCCTTGCTTGTTTCTTATTGTACTCTTTCTGATTTGCAAATGCTTCTGCTCTTGTTTCCTCCAATTTTTCTATCTCCAGTAGTCTGTCCTCCAAGTTGCTTTTAGCTGCCAACATTTTAGTAGCCACCTCTAGTTCTGCAGGTAGCACAACCTCTGCTCCATAGACTAATGCATAAGGGGTCATGTTTGTCGCACTTCGATATGCGGTTCGATATGCCCACAGTGCTATTGGGAGCTCCTCCACCCATTTCTTTTGATTATCATGCACCAGCCTGGACAAGATTCGAATTAACGCTTTATTAGAGGCTTCAGCCTGTCCATTTCCTTTTGGATAGTAAGGCGTGGACTTGTGATGAATGACTGAGTATCTCCCCAACAAATCCGCGACCTTACTATTGACAAAAGGAGTCTCGTTATCTGACAGTATCACCTTTGGTATCCTAAATCGACAAATGATATTTTTCTTTATGAATCGAATCACATTGTCTGCTGTCGTCCATCGCAACGGGATAACCTCTACCCATTTTGTGAATAATTCAGTTGCCACTAAAATCCATGCATGTCCTTGAGCTTGTGGCGTGATTGGTCCGACTATGTCCAGTGCCCAAGTATGGAAAGGCTAGGGTGTAGCTAAACTGTGCAATTCAGCTCCCGGAGCATGGATGAGATCCCCGTGCACCTGACATATATAACATTTCCTGACAAAATCACTGCAATCCCTTTCCATTGTTGGCCAGTAATACCCGGATGATAGCATCTGTTGAAACATTTTTCTAGGGCCTTGATGACCAAATACGTGGACATGTTTCAATACTTCCCCTGCCTCTTCTTCACTTACACACTTCATCAGTTTTCCTTCAAAGCTCTTTCGGAACAATTTTCCCTCCTGTAAGACAAATCGCGAGGTCAATTTTCTGAACCACGGTTGATCTTTTTTAGGCAAAATCCCTTCTTTCAGATAATGCACATATTTGTCCCGCCATTCTATTATGTCTGCTACATTACCTTCACTCGCGGATGGATATGCATTACAGTTCCAACAACTACTTTGTAACTTCACTGCATCATCCTTCATACTTGACCAAAAGAAACCTTCTCGCTGCAACACTCGATAGAGACTGACATATGCTTGACCACATATTTTCTTGTGAGCCTTCCATAGCAATTCTCCTATCTCGTTTATTGCCACGCATTTGGCTAGAATACCTCCAGCCGCTCTGTAATATAACACGCGTTTTATGATTTGGTATTCTCGTCTCAAGGCATTATTATCATTTTTTAGTAGAGCATGTACTATTTGCGCTCTCCAATCATGCTCTGCATATACTTTTGATTTTCTCCCGCTACTGACTACAGAGTTGGTTCTTCGCACTACTTGCACAAAAGACTCTGATCCATGGAAATGTAGTCGCGAGCTCAATGTCGCCAATGCATCGGATCGTCGGTTACCTTATCACAGCTCGTGCTGAAAGCTCACAGTCTCAAAGCCTTCTATCATCTGACGGATAAGGGTTCTGTAATACACCAGATGAGGTTCCTTGACAGCATACTCCCCTTTAATCTGCTTAATGACCAACTTGGAATCTCCCTTTACATGAAGTATTCTTACTTTTAACTGCTGAGCCATCACCAATCCCAGTGCCAACCCTTCATATTCGGCAATATTGTTGGTACAAGGAAAGTCAAGTTTATAAGCCATGGCTAATTCCTCTTTTGTTTCTTCATTCCTCAGTACGAAACCAGCTCCACCTCCTTTTTCTGTGGATGAACCATCGAACTCTAAAGTGAATTCCGCGCTCTGTGCCACACTTTCCACTCCTATCTCCTCCACCTTGGGCTCAGCTCCCCCAGGAAATAAAGCTAGCAAATCTGACAAGGCCTGACTTTTTACTGCTTTCGGTCTAGAGCATGTGATCTCATATTCAGATAGTGTTAATAACCACCGAGTAGTTCTTCCACTGAGTATGGGCTTCGTGAGCAGATACCGTATGAGGTCACTTTTGGTGATTAGCTCTAATGAATGTGCCAGTAAATAATGTCTGAATATTTGAGCCGCGAATACTAAAGCGAGACAATGTTTTTCCAACGATGTGTATCGCGACTTCGGTCCCTTCAGTACTCGACTGATATAGTAAACAAGTTTCTCTTCCCCTTCGTGTTCCCGGGCCAACAGAGCTCCTACAGACTTATTGGTGGAAGTAAGGTACATTATCAATGGTTTCCCTGACTCTGGTCCTACCATCGTTTTTGGTGATGCCAAAATCCTCTTGATTTTCTCAAAGGCCTCTTGTTGTTCTTCTCCCCAACTATATACAGATTTTTATTTCAACAAAGGCATGAGTGGGTGAGTTACCTCTGCCAGTGCCGGGATAAACCTCCTCGGATAAGATATCTTCCCCATAAAAGTTTTCAACCTTTTGCGAGTTGTGGGTGGAACCATTTCTAATACTGCCTTCGCCTTTGTCGGGTCCATATCAATGCCCTGCCGATGTACGACACACCCCAAGAACTTCTCTTCTGGTACCCTAAAGGCACATTTGAGGGGATTCATCTTTAAATTATACTGGCGACATCGTTGCAGTACTTTTCTCAAATCACCCACATGATCCTGCACGGCTTTGGACTTTACCACCAAGTCATCCACATAATCCTCCATAGTTTTATGCATCAAGTCGTGAAATATAGCTGTCATGGCACGTTGATACATAGCTCTGGCATTTTTAAGTTCAAATGGCATTACTGTATAGTGGAAATTCTCCATTGGGGTGCGAAAAGTAGTTTTCTCAGCATCTTCCGGCACCATCTTAATCTGGTTATACCCGCTGAATCCATCCATTAACGAGAAAATTGCGTGTCCCGAGGTTGCATCCACCATGGTGTCAATGTTGGGTAGAGGGAAATCATCTTTAGGGCAGACCTTATTGAGATCACGATAATCTACACATACGCGGATCTGCCCAGTCTTCTTCTTCACAGGTACAATGTTCGCGAGCCAGGTTGGATGTTGGGTTGGCTTGCTGAACCCTGCTTTCAACAACTTCTCTACTTCTGCCTTATTTTGTACCTCTAAATCGGGATGAAATACTCGTTGCTTTTTCTTCTTTGGTTCTGATGCGGGATTCACATGAAGATGGTGGCTTACTAATCCAACATTAAGTCCCGGCATTTGATTATAGTCCCAAGCAAAGACATCTCGAAACTCTTTGAGCAATTCTACTAGAGCATTCTTAGTATCTTTAGGCAGCGTACTGCTTACGAAGGTAGGTTGCAGATCCGTGCTGTCGCCTATGTCTACTTCGCACAAACCATGTTCTAGTCGCAGATCCACTTTCAGTACTTCAGGATCAGTTTCAAGTTTTCTTTGTATAGTCTCATCTGTCTCGGGGTCAGTGCCAATTGTGCAAGCTTCTGACCCCCAATCCCGTCATAATTTGTACACTACTCGTCCATCGGGCATTTTGACCCTTGACCAGCTCACCTCTTTGAGCTTCCATTTAGCTGAACTTCCATCTTCCAGTTCATTCCATTCTGGTAACGGTGTAACAAAAACGCCGGGCCCATCTTCCTCACTGTACTATGAGAAATAGACTGCATCTGCAAAATGGGTCTCTGATGCGCAGAAAGGGCTCTTAGATGCCTTTACAGTCATTATTCCTTCTCCCCAATTGGCTTTGATCACTTGATGATAGGATGACGACACTACGCCATATGCATCCAGCCACGATCTGCCCAGCAACAATTGATATGAGGATTCCCCTTTGATGACATGAAATTTGGTGGCCCCCCTGATCTTCCCAATTTTGAGGCCCAATGTCGCGAATCCCATAGTGGCCTGCTGGTCTCCATTAAAATCAGTAACTGCAATAGTATGATTCACGATCTTGCTTTTAGGAAAGTTGATCATTCGCAAAGTGGCCAGTGGGATAAAATTGACTGACGCTCCTCCATCCAAGAAAGCTCGTTTCATCTCCCGACTATTTACAGTGGCTGGTACGTATAGGGGCCGATTGTGGAGGAAAGGCACTTGTCTGTCTTCTTCAGAAAATGTGACCTTACTGGAGGCTTTCTCACGCTGCGGAATCACAATGGTATGATTAAGTGCGGCAACCGTTTGCTCTTTCAAGAATTCCTTCACATGTTCCTGTATTGGGAGTTCATTGAACAAGACGTCTATCTTAGCATTCTCCTTGGCTTCACGCACTGGCGGGTATTCATACTTGGCGACATTGGCCATATCCTCAGTACTGTCTCTGGCGGTCACCACAGCCACATGTGCAGGGAAAGGCTCATGAACTACATTCTTTGTCACTTCCAAGTCTTCCGATGCTATTTTTCGGTGTACCAATCCGCGAAACGCCCAACAGCTCATTAGGGAATGTCGCATAGTCCTGTGATAGGGACAGTAGTTGCTCTTCATCCTTTCCTCTCTTGGCGGCACTTTTTGCACTGGAGGTAACGATATTACATGATCTGCGATCCATTGATTCAGTAAAGCAACTGCCTCTTTTTCACTGAAGGGTAAATGAGGTGGTTTAGATCTCCTGGCATGCTCTTCCCTGGGCCTTTCGTTCTACGTTGTTGCTACCATAGTACTGATATTTGGTCATGTGGGGGGAGCCAAAACTTCTCCCAATCTTCGGGCATTATCAACAAGGGCAGAAAAAGTCTTAAACTCGTGATTGACCAAATGCACTCTGTATTCCTGCAGCATTCCTTCTATACAAATTTTGATCAATTGCAGTTCGAAAATTGGCTCATGGCATTGCAGAGCAGCCTCGCGAAATCTCCTGACATAGATCGCTGCTTCTTCCCCAAAGCGTTGTCTTTGCCTTATAAGTGAAATCATCGAGACTTCCTCGTCTGTCTGGAAGAACTTGGTATAGAATTTGAGCACCATATCCGTCCAACTGGACACCGAAGCTGGAGCGAGACCATTATACCATGTGTATGCAGTTTCAGTTAGAGACTTGGAGAATTCTCTGAGTTTCAAATACTCGTTGTTTCTGTGGGGTCCCATGGCATCCGCGAACCTGGATATGTGTTCTCTTGCATTTCCCTTATTGCCATCAAATTGATGGAAGCTTAGTGTTCCATAATCCTCCGGATAAGGCAAAGCCATAATGCTGGGATGGTACGGTGGGGCAGTTTCCACTTCCTCTATTTCAGACTTCTCGTTCAAGATAGCCTGCAGCTGCTCCTTGGTGATATATGACTTTTTCTCCAGCGCCTCCAATCGCGCCTGTGGTGCCTCCCAAAAAAGCTCATGTGCTGATAATTCTGGTATGGCTTGATTATCCATCCGTGGCGATTCAAGATTTGGTACTGAAACACGCGAGGCCTCCATGAAATGAAGTATAGCCTTTTGCATTTCTTGGATGCTGAGAAGAGTTTGTAGTAGAGCTGATGGCAATTCTGCTGAATTCTGTACAGGCTCTGCCATCAGAGGAGTTTCAACCTGATCCTCACCAACATTTGCGCAACGACGCTGTCTTCGCGCTGGTGGGACTGGTTTACCTCCTTGCGTTTGTGCAGCTGTTTCCTCTTCTGTTTGCTTAGTGTGCCGGGTCGGTGGACGACCTCTCCGGCGAGTCTGACGAGGCTCTACTTGTGTAGAAGACATCTTCTCCCCAGCAGAGTCGCCTTTAATGTAGGGGTTCGCAAGATTTAGATGATGTGAAGATAGTTTCTACACAAATTCGTCAGTAAAATAATGGCAATGATGCTTTTATTGCTTTTGATTTGCTTTTTTTACAGAGAAATGGAAGAGAAAATAGTAGTTACAAGTGTTTGCGAAATACTTTCTCTCTCTCTAGAAATTTCTCTCTCTTGATCTCCCCAAAAGTTCCCCCTTTTAAGTGAGCTCTTGCACTTCTATTTATAGACGTGAGAGTCCAGTAGTCCTCGCGGATTGCATGCCACGTCAGCACTTATCTCGCGACATGAATCCTGCCATACCAATTCGCGCTATAAATATCCTGCACAGTATCATCTCGCACCCTTGACTACGCGAAATGGATTTGCGTAATCCCATGCGCGGATCATACTGTGCTCTGTGACCTGTGATCCGTGCCTATTTCATCGGGGATCTGATTTTTCTTTAGCCAGGGAACCAATGCTGTATAGCTTTGCTGGGTCAGGACCTTTGGCATGCATACCTTTTTCATGACCCTGAATACTATCGGCCTCTCTAAGGTACTCTTGCTCAGGACGGTGTAAATAAGGTTGCAACCCACTATTTACTCATCCCAAGCATTTCCCCTAGATTCCGAGTAGTACTCGTTACGCGAGCAGCATATAGGGTTATGAGTTTCTGATGCGAGCTATAAAACACATCAGTCCCTCATACCTCCCTCTGTATAATGCAAGCTCTCGCGTTAAAACCTTATTTGGGCCATTTCCCCCAACTAATAAATTATTTGGGCCAATCTCCCAAATAATCTCTTACTTGGGCCGGTTTCCCCAAATAATCAAACATTGGGCCATATCCCAGATAAATAAATCCTCGTGGATTAACCTTGTCGCGAGTTACCACCTTTACAGTATTATGACTCAAAATCATATTTTGGAACATAATATATATTTTTCTCAAAAAAATTATTTTTCGAAAAAAATTCATATTTTTTTAAAAGAATTCGGAAAATATATATTTTTGATGAATTATATATATATATTCCAAAATATATATCATTTTCCAATATATATATATATATATATATATTTTCCGAAATATATATATTTTGATCGAAATATATATATTGTTTTTATAAATTGTGATTTATTTATGAATATATTAATTAGGATTGAGTTTTATGATTTAAATCAAACTAAAGTTTAATACCAAGTTAATTGATTTACAAATAAAAGAATTAGAACTTATAAAAAAAAACTAACATTTGAGAGTATATTTAGTCAAATATATTAAAGAAAAATGGCATAATTAATATTTAACTAAAAGAAATATAATAGAGGAAATATATGATCTGGCATACCTCACATCCAGCCTCTAAAGCAAGTTTGAAGAAACCAAAGGAAACTGTGTGTTTAGCAGCAGATTCAGAGAGCTTAATCTGTGAAAGCCAGTAGGATGCTGAAGAAATAGCACTGAACTTCCTTCTGTTTGATGATTTGGAAATGTCAGAAACCGGTGTGTCATTTTTTCCTTGACTACTAACTGATCGTTTTGCTCTAGCTTCAGCAATTGGAGTAATACATCCGACTGATTTGGTGACAGGGCCAACAGTTGACTTGGCAGGAATAGAGAACCTTCTGGGAGACCTAACAGATTTGTGCTTGGCAGAGAGGTCAAGAACACCCACACTCTGACTTACACTAGATGCAGGTCTTCCCCTGAATAAGTACAGGTATATATCAGTGAAAATTAATTGCAAACCATATGGGGTTTTTTGAAACCATATGGGGTTTCTTGAACAATTTGAAAATCATAGGGAGGTTTTCTGATAATAGCCCATAAGTTAAAATACTATCATTTCTTTTCTTTCTTTTTAGTCTTACCAAACACAAATGTTATCATTTATTTTCTTTTCCTTCCTAATTTATCTAAACATAATTACAAATTTTAACTATCATTTTTTTTTCTTTCATACATAATGCGATCCTTTCTTTTATTTTCTCTCTTATCCATCCAAATGAATCCTTAATGAGAATGCTTATCCAAAATGACGGCACTATCCTGCTACACTTGCTTCCTATGTCCTTCATATAGAAAACCACTTCATCCAAATACATCCCCATTCATCTCTATTTATATATACAACTTGGTAGTTGGGTTAGTTCACAATGTCCGGGCATTCCTTACTTATTATTAGTGAGCTGGGGTCAGCCAGCGTAGAAGAATACTTGGCCAATTAAGCTCCCGTTCCTTACATCCGGGTGGTGAATGGGCCGGTACTTGTACGTTTACAACTTTATTTCGTTTAAGCGTAAAACTCCCGAGTCACAATCATCACGAAATCCTATCAGGTCATAGAGGGATGTGAAATAACAGCATGTAGGTAAAGTCCTTAGTCCTTTCAGTCTGGAATGGCGGACTCGGAAAGCATACTTCCCTAACGCGTGAAACACTCCGCCTGGGGAGTACGGTCGCAAGACCGAAACTCAAAGGAAGTGGGATAGCGGAGGTGATTTCGGTAAACCGATGCATGAGCTGAGGCTCCCATGTCCCGCCGACCTATTGATAGAAATAGGCCATAAAAAGGCTCATAGTAATAGCTTTTGTCACCGTTGTAGTAATAGTACAATCTACTCGAATAATATTAATTTTAAAAATATATTAAATAAATATTAATATTGTGTAATGATATGGCAACTCAAAAAAATATTTAGAATCATATGATACATAACGTATCAAATAATACACAAAGCCATCGGGTTTACTTCAAGAAACCCCCTATACTATTCAATTTAATCAACTAACTCCTACTATGTCCACTTTACCCCATACACTATCCAATTTCATCCCTATGCCCCCTCCTCCTCACATTTAGAGTCAAAATGTCTAAACTACCCTCCCTTAATAGTATAAGGGGGTTTAGTGAAATCAACCATTAAAAAAATTATTTTTCAAAAATAAATTATATTTTTCATAAAAATTATAAATTTCAAAAAATATATATATATTTCGGAAAATACTATTTTTTTACGAAAATATGATTTTTTTTTTTGTGAAAAATATATATTACGTTCCAAAATATGATTTTTTTTCCGAAAAATATTTTTTTTGTGAAAAAATATATATTATGTTCCAAAATATGATTTTTTTCAAATTTTTTTTTTTTGCGAAAAAGTATATATTATGTTCCAAAATATGAATTTTTTCTAAAAAATATTTTTCTGCGAAAAAGTATTTATTATTTTCCAAAATATGAATTTTTTTCCGAAAAATACTTTTTATGCGAAAAATATATATTATGTTCCAAAATATGATCTTTTCCAAAAAATATTTTTTTGAGAAAAATATATACTATTATGTTCCAAAATATGATCTTTTCCGAAAAATAATTTTTTTTGAGAAAAATAGATACTATTATGTTCCAAAATATGATTTTTTTTCCGAAAATTTTATTTTTTGCAAAAAATATATATTATTTTTTCCAAAATAACTCATATTTTGGAAAATAATATACTCCATCCGAAATATATATATATATATATATATATATATATATTTGAATTTATAAATTTTGCGAAAAATATAATTGATTTTCGAAAAATAATTTTTTTAAATGGTTGATTTCACTAAACCCCCTTATACTACTGAGGGTTGTTTAGGCATTTTGACTCAAAATGTGAGGTGAGGGGGCATAATGATGAAATTGGATAGTATAGGGGGCAAAGTGGACACGGAGGGGTTAGTTGATTAAACTGGATAGTATAGGGGGGTTTCTTGAAATTAACCCAAAAAAGAAAATAGAGTAAAAAGTTTTGACTGGAGTAAGTGTGGAATTCTCCAGGCCCACAGAAGCCCATCAAGCATTGGGCCCATCAAGCTGATGGCCCAACAATGTTACTAACAACCTGAAGACTAGGCTCATTTCAGCTTATATTTCTTTAAAAATAAAGATAATGATGTAAACAAAGTGGTGTTGCCCTAATGGGCTCAAAGCCCAAAAAGGGAATGTATATAAGGAAAGCCAAAACTGAATAAAAGATTCTATAATTGTGTTGTGCATTTTTTGGCATTTACACATTGGCGCCGTTTATGGGAAATCAAGGAGTTCTAGAGTTTTTCGATCTATTTTTTGAGATTTAAAAATCATCTTCTTCTTTCCATCTCGTTAAGCTGAGTTTATTTTGTTCAATCCGAAGATCTGAGAGTTTATCTCCGTTCTTCACCACGTTCTAAAATCTCCATTCTTTACCACCTTCTAAAACATGGTGGTCACTTGTTCGCAAGTGGACGTCCCGACCACCGCGGACAGCCGTGCAGAAGGTCCTCAATCCATTGAGCAAATCCTGCAACGCCTGTTAGCCGCTGAGAAGAATAGCTTGGCTCTTGAGAAGCAGAACGCAGAGCTCATGGCGAGATTAGCTCCACCACTGCCTGCCCCTCAGGTAGTCGCGCTCGACCACTCTGAGAACCAACAAGATGTCGACAGGTTGGAAGAGCATGACGAGTCTTCCTAGCGCTCAGGAAAGGCTCCTGCCGCCGACGAAGCCATGACCCCCCAAAAGCTACAAGCAATGATGGCCGAGTTCCAGAGGAAACTCCTCGGGGACTTGAAAGCCCAATCCACCGACGACCTAGCCATCCAGGCGTCAACCGAGTTGATACAATCACCCTTCTACTCCGAGATAACCAGGGAACCTTTTCCAAAGAAGTTCGTTATGCCTCGGTTTACCCCCTATGATGGCACCAAGGACCCCGATGAGCACATTTATCAGAAGATGACCATGTACGCGGAGAACGAGTCCTTGCTTTGCAAGGTGCTTTCCACAAGTCTTGCTGATGCAGCTTTATTATGGTTCAGGAAACAGCCACCTAGGCCATCGGCAGCTGGCAGTAGTTGACCAGGCTCTTCGTTGCCTAATACTATGGGAACAAGAGACAGAAGAAGACCATATCCTGCCTCTTCATTATGATCCAGGAGAAAGGAGAATCACTGAAGAGCTTCCTATCCCGATTCAACATCGAATCTTCTTCTGTCGATAACTGTGACCAACACTCTACTGTCGAGGCCTTCCGAATGACCCTTATTCCAGGAACTAAGTTCCATCAGTCTCTGGTGAAGTGCCCCACATCGGGCATTGGGGAGTTAAACTCTAGAGCCCAGGGATACTTGAGGATTGAAGAAGAGGAAATCGTCAAGCAGATGAAGGCGACCTTGGTCAGCATCGAAGCCCAATCAAAGGATCGGGCGACCGATCAAAAGCGTCCAACTTCATCGGGACCACCAGCCCCTTCGGCACCACCAGCACCAAAACCATTCAAATGTTCCAAATTTGAAGAGAAAACGACCACCCTGAGGGTTAGCCTTGCCAAGCTCTACCAAGAAAACAAGACCAAAGGGATCTTCCAACAACCTCTAACCATCAGATAACCACTTGACCAGAGGGACAGGTCAAAACACTGTGCTTTCCATGGTGATTTTGGGCACATAACAAACGAATGCCGTAACCTCAGACAATAGGTAGAGGCACTGCTGCTTCGCGGAGAGCTCCGGGATTACGTCCAACGGGATAGACCGAGGGCCGATCAACGTGCCCCTAACCCTCTCGGAACCCCGCAGACGCACAACCGGTCAGGATCATCAATATGATTCTTGGTGGCCCCGCCTCCAATGAGACAGAAAGATCCTTCCGGAGCCAGATGCGAAGGGCCCATAAAATGAGAAAAGTCAACGAAATCAGCGAAGTCCACCATGGGACAGAGGAAACACAAATTACTTTCTCTGTATCAGACCATCAAGATATCCAGACCCCACATGAGGACCCTCTGGTTGTCACACTGATGGTGGCCAACTGTCTTGTTAAAAGAGTCATGATCGATACTGGGAGTAGTGCAAATGTCATCACCAAATGGGCTTTCGAGAAGCTAAAAATTGACTCGAGAAAAATTGCGACATCCCGGTGCCCTATCGCAGGATTCGATGGAAAGCAAATCGAACCGATCGGGGAAGTCCAGTTGCTGGTATCCGCTTCTCAGAAAACCCTGACCGAAACATTTGTTATAGTGGATGTGAAGCCTTCGTACAATTTGCTTATGGGAAGGGGATGGATTCACCGGATGCAGGGGGTGCTTTCAACCCTTCACCAAGTGATGAGATGCATAAGCCCGAATGGTTTCGGCACCATTGATATCAGAGGTGACCAGGTGGCCACCAAGGAATGTTATGCGGTCACCCTGAAGGAGATCCGGAAGGGAAAAGGCTCAGTGGTGCCCCATTCCAAGGAAAAGAATCCAGGCCCCAAATAACAATCAAAGGAAGGGGATTCGAGTACCCCGATCGTGGTCGAGCCATTACAACCAATCTTTGTTGTACCCGATAGCCCGAAAAAAGTCACTTTTGTAGGTAAAAATCTTACCAACTCTGAATTGAAGGAACTAACACAGTTATTGCAGGACAACTCCGATGTCTTCGCATGGGAACATACAGACATGCTTGGTATCGACCCTCTTGTTGCCCAACACTCATTACACGTCGACCCGAACGTGAGACCAATCAGGAAAAAGCAGAGATGCATGGGAGCGCATCAAAACCAGATCATAACAGACAAAGTGTCCAGATTGCTTCAGGCTGATTTTGTCAGGGAAGTTAAATACCCCGAATGGCTCGCCAAAGTAGTGGTTGTCCAAAAAAAGAATGGTAAGTGGAAAGTTTGTGTTGATTTTACTGACCTAGATAGGGCATGCCCGAAGGACAGCTGTATGTGTGGAAATCTTCAAGCCCACAAAAGCCCATCAAGCATTAGGGCTATTAGGATGATGGGCTAACAAGGTTGTCAAAAGCCCGAAGACAAGGCCCATTTCAGCTTATATTTCTTTAAATATAGAGATAATGATGTAAGCAAAAGTTGTGTTGCCCTAATGGGCTCAAAGCTCAAAAAGGGAATGTATATAAGGAAAGCCAAAATAGAATAAAAGATTCTATTCTTGTGTTGTGCATTTTTTGGCATTTACACATTGGCGCCGTCTGTGGGAAATCAAGGAGTTCTTGAGTTTTTCGATCTGTTCTTTAAGATTTAAAAATCATCTCTTTCTTCCCATCTTGTTAAGCTGAGTTTATTTTGTTAAATCCGAAGATCTGAGAGCTTATCTCCGTTCTTCACCACCTTCTAAAACATGTCGATCACTTGTTCGCAGGCGGACGTCCCGACCACTGCAGACAGTCGTGCAGAAGGTCCCCAATCCATTAAAGCAAATCCTGCAATGCCTGATAGCCGTTGAGGAGCATAGCTTGGCTCTTGATAAGCAAAATGCAGAGCTCATGGCGAGATTAGCTCCACCACCGCCTGCCCCTCCCGTAGCGGCGCTCGACCACTCTGAGAACCAACAAGATGTCGATAGGCTGGAGGAGCACACCGAGTCTTCCCAGCGCTCAGGAAAGGCTCCCGCCGCCGACAAAGCCATGACCCCCCAGAAGCTCCAGGTAATGATGGCCGAGTTCCAGAGGAAAATCCTCGGGGACTTGAGAACCCAATCCACCGATGACATAGCCATCCAGGCGTCGACCGAGATGATATAATCACCCTTCATCCCCAAGATAACCCGGGAATCCTTTTAAAAGAAGTTCGTTATACCTCGGTTCACCCCCTACGATGGCACCAAGGACCCCGAATAACATATTTTCCAGATCCATCAGAAGATGACCATGTACGCGGAGAACGAGTAATTGATCTGGAAGGTGTTTTCCACAAGTCTAGCTGATGCAGTCCTATTATGGTTCAGGAAATAGCCACCTCGGTCCATCGGCAGCTGGCAGCAGTTGACTAGGCTCTTCGTTGCCCAATAATATGAGAACAAGAGACAGAAGAATACCATATCCTGCCTCTTCACTATGATTCAGGAAAAGGGGGAATCACTGAAGAGATTCCTATCCCGATTCAACATCGAATCTTCTTCTGTCGATAATTGTGACCAACACTCTGCCGTCGAGGCCTTCTGGATGACCCTTATTCCAGGAACTAAGTTCCATCATTCTTTAGTGAAGCGCCCCCCATCAGGCATTGGGGAGTTAAACTCCAGAGCCCAGGGATACTTGAGGATCGAAGAAGAGGAGACCGTCAGGTAGAGGAGGGCGACCTTGGTCAGCATTGAAGCCCAATCAGAGGGTCGGGCAACCGATCGAAAACGTCCAACTTTATTGGGACCACCATCCCCTTCAGGACCATCAGCCCCAAAACCATTCAAACATTCCAAATTTGAAGAGAAAATGACCCCCCTGAGGGTCAGCCTTGCCAAGCTCTACCAAGAAAACAAGACCAAAGGGATCTTCCAACAACCTTCAACCATCAGACAACCATTTGACCAGAGGGACTGGTCAAAGCATTATGCTTTTCACGGTGATTTCGGGCACATAAAAAACGAATGCCATAACCTCAGACAAAAGGTAAAGGCACTGCTTCTTCGCGGAGAGCTCCAGGATTATGTCTAACAAGACAAACCGAGGGCCGATCAACGTGCCCCAAACTCCCCTCGGAACCCTGCAGATGCACAGCCGGTCAAGATCATCATTATGATTCTTGGTGGCCTCACCTCCAATGAGACGGAAGGATCCTGCCGGAGCCAGATGCGAAGGGCCCGTAAAATGAGAAAAGTCAACGAAATCAGTGAAGTCCACCAAAGGACAGGGGAAACACATATTACTTTCTCTGCATCAGACTTTTGGGATATCCAGACCCCACATGAAGACCCTCTGGTTGTCACACTGATGGTGGTTAACTATCTTGTTAAAAGAGTCATGATTGATCCTGGGAGCAGTGCAAACGTCATCACCAAATGGGCTTTCGAGAAGCTTGAGATTGACCTGAGCAAAATTGCGACATCCCGGTGCCTTATCGCACGATTCGTTGGAAAGAAAATTGAACCAATCAGGGAAGTCCAGTTGTCGGTATCCGTTGCTCAGAGAACCCTGACCGAAACGTTTGTTATAGTGGACGTGAAACCTTCATACAATTTGCTTATGGGAAGGGGATGGATTCACCGGATGCAGGGGGTGCCTTCAACCCTTCACCAAGTGATGAGGTGCATAAGCCCGAATGGTTTTGGCACCATTGATATCAGAGGTGACCAGGTGGCCACCAAGGAGTGTTATGAGGTCACCCTGAAGGTGATCCGAAAGGGAAAAGGCCCATTGGTGGCCCATTCCAAGGAAAATAATCCAGGCCCCAAATAGCTATCAAAGGAAGGGGTTCCAGGTACCCCGGTTCTGGTCGAGCCAATACAGCCAATCACTGTTGTAGGTAAAAATCTTACCAACTTTGAATTGAAGGAACTGACACCGTTATTGCAGACAACTCTGATGTCTTCACATGGGAACATACAAACATGCCTGGTATCAACCCTCCTATTTCCCAGCACTCATTACACGTCGACCCGAACGTGAGACCGATCAGGCAAAAATAGAGACGCATGGGAGCGCATCAGAACCAGATTATAGCAGACGAAGTGTCCAGATTGCTTCAGGCTGGTTTTGTCAGGGAAGTCAAATACCCCGAATGGCTCGCCAACGTAGTGGTTGTCCAGAAAAAGAATGGTTAGTGGAGAGTTTGTGTTGATTTTACTGACCAGAACAGGGCATGCCCGAAGGACAGCTTTCCACTGCCAAAGATCGACCAGATGGTTGACGTTACGGCTGGCTATGATCGTCTGACTTTTTTTAATGCTTATTCGAGATACAATCAGATAAAAAGAAACCCGATGGACGAAGAAAATACCTCATTCATTACTGAAACAGGTACTTATTGCTTTAAAGTTATGCCCTTCGGTCTGAAAAATACAGGTTCCACTTTCTAGAGGTTGGTCAACCGGATCTTTAAGGGGATGATGGGTACAGTAATCGAGGCTTATATTGATGAAACTATGGTCAAAAGCAGGAAAAGGAAGACCATCTTACCCATTTACGCCAAGTGTTTGACACCCTCAGGATGCATGGCATGAAGCTTAACCCGGAGAAATACTCTTTTGGTGTATCATCCGGACAGTTCCTGTGACACATCGTAGACCGAATCAGGATCCAAGCCAGCCTGACACAAGTCAACATATAAAGACGTTCAAGTCTTGACGAGAAGAGTGGTTGCCCTTAGCAGGTTCATTTCATGACTCACTGATCGATGCAAACCATTCTTTCAGGAAATCAAGGGAAGAAAGGGAGAATTTTGGGGCCCGGAGTAGTCTGAAGCCCTAGCCAAGTTAAAAGAGTATATGTCCAGACCCCCAATCCTATCCACACCAGGTCCCGACAAGGTCTTACATCTGTACCTAGTAGTATCCTTTGTCTCAACGAGTGCAACCCTCATCAGAGAGGATAGGAACCTACAGATGGCAGTCTTCTACACCAGCAAATCCTTGGCTGAAGCCGAAACCCGATACACCAGGCAGGAAAAACTGGTTTTGTCACTGGTTAACGCCAAAAGACAACTGAGGCATTATTTCGAAGCTCATCCAATCATTGTCCCGACAGCCACGCCTTTCCGGGTTATTATATCGAAACCCGATCTTTCAGGAAGAATCTCTAAATGGGCCATTGAATTGGGCATATATGACTTGACTTACATACCCCGGGTTTCCATTAAAGGTCAGGCAGTGGCAGATTTCCTACTCGAAGATGAAATTGAAGAACTCGACCAGCAGACTGAGCTAGACACTTGGAAGCTTTTCGTGGATGGCTCAGCCAGCCCTGCCGGATCAGGAATCGATTTGGAAATCCTGACACCCGATGGGACACACCTCCATATGTCAATACAACTACAGTTCCCAGCCACCAATAATGAGGCAGAGTATGAAGCGATCGTATCTGGCTTGAGATTAGCCCGAAGCCTCTAGATCCAGGCCCTAGCAGTGCACAATGACTCTCAGCTAGTCATTCGATAAATTAAAGGGGAATACTAGGCAAAAGACCCAAAAATGGAGTCTTACCGGGCACTTGTGCTAAAAGAAACAGAAAGCTTTCAACAAATAATATTCACTCAGATCCCGAGAAGCGAAAACTCTGTGGCTGACCACTTAGCCGGCTAGGCTTCCTCAACCAGAGAGGACTTGACCCGGGTTGCTTTGATAGATTTTATAATCAGGCCAAGTATTCAGGAGCTCGAACAAGTGATGCTTATCCCATGGGAGACCAGCTGGATGGATCCCCTAATGGATTACTTAAGAAGTGGGACACTCCCAGAGAACAAAGCTGAAGCTCACAAGATCAGGAGAAATTTAGCCGATATTCAGTTATAAACGGGCAACTTTATCAAAAATCCTTCTCAGGTCCTTATTTGAAATGTATTACGCCATTGGAATCAAGAGCAGTGATGCAGGAGATCCACGGTGGATCTTGTGGGAACCACTCCAGAGGTAGATCCATCGCCCATAAAATACTCTCCCAAGGATACATTTGGCCCTATCTGTCATAGGATGCCGAAGACTACGTCTGAAAGTGCAAACCGTGCCAGATTCACGGAGATGCTATCCATCGTCAACTGGAGTTCCTACACCCAACCATAGTACCTCACCCATTCGCCCGATGGGGAATGGATATCATAGGACCTCTCCTGAAGGCAATCGGTCAAATGCCTATGTCCTTCTGGCCACTGATTACTTCACAAAATAGGTAGAAGCTGAAGCCTATCCCACCATCAAGAGTAGCCACGTCATCAAATTCATATGGACCCATATAATATGTATATTTGGGTTACCAAGGACAATCATGATGGATAATGGGATAAATCTTGACAACAAGGAGGTAAGAGCGTTCTTTGCTAAGCATGGTATCAACCAGAGTACGTCCACCGTTGGGTATCCACAAGGGAATGGACTGGCAAAAAGGATAAATCGAACCATATTTGACACCCTAGCCAAAAAACTTGAGGAAGCCAAAGGGACCTGGCTCGAGAAGCTACCCGAAGTCCTCTGGTCATATAGAACAACCCCTAAACAACCCACTGGGGAGACCCCCTTTGCCATGGCATTCGGCGCTGAGGCTATGATCCCAACAGAGGTTAGGGTTCCAACCCTCCGGAGCCAGGCCTGGGTGGAAGGACCAAATAACCAGCACCTGGCTTACAACCTTAATCTATTAAATGAAATAAAGGAGGCTGTCGGGATCAGGCTCGCTGCCTACCAACAGCGCATCCGAAACCACTTCAACCAAAAAGTCAAAATAAGAGAGTTCCAAGTCAGAGACATGGTCCTTAGGCAAAAAATTGGGCTAGTAGGCAAGCTTAGGGAGCCTCAGGAGGGCCCGTACACTATTATTGAAGTCATCGAGCGCGGAGCATACTGCGTCCGAAGGAATATGGATGACAGAACCAAACTCCCAGAACGCCTCTCGCCTGAAGAGGTACTACCCGTAAAGGGCCTAGTTTTACTTTTACTTTGATCTTTTTGTAAAAAGGTTATAGCACTCAATCAATAAAAAATCATTTTTATGGTAAAATAGCTTGTAAATATCTAGTGATACAAAAATTAAACCAAGTGTTGCTTTGTCTACCGCATGGCCTAAAGTGCCCGAAAGACACAACACAGATCCTGAAGAGATCAAAATTTGAAAAAAATAAACCAAGTGTTGCTTTGTCTATCGCATGGCCTGAAGTGCCCGAAAGACGCAACACAGATCCTGAAGAGATCAAAGTTTGCAAGAATAAACCAAGTGTTGCTTTGTCTATCGCATGGCCTGAAGTGCCTGAAAGACACAACACTGATCCTGAAGAGATCTAAATATTGCAAAAAATAAACATAGTGTTGTCATGTCTATCGCATGGCCTGAAGCGCCCGAAAGACACAACATTAATCCTGAAGAGATCTAAATATTACAAAAAATAAACAAAGTGTTGGCATGTCTATCGTATGGCCTGAAGTGCCCGAAAGACACAACACTGATCCTGAAGAGATCCAAATTTAGCAAAAAGTAAACAAAGTGTTGTCATGTCTATTGCATGGCCTGAAGTGCCCGAAAGACACAACACAGATCCTGAAGATATCCAAATTTTGCAAAAAATAAACAGTGTTGTCATGTCTATCGCATGGCCTGAAGTGCCCGAAAGACACAACACAGATCCTGAAGAGATCCAAATTTTGCAAAAAATAAACAAAGTGTTGTCATGTCTATCGCATGGCCTGAAGTGCTCGAAAAACAAAACACAGATCCTGAAGAGATCCAAATTTTTCAAAAAATAAACAAAGTGTTGTCATGTCTATCAAATAGCCAGAAGTTCTCGAAAGACACAACACTAATCCTGAAGAGACCACAAATTTACAAAAATAAATAAAGTGTTGTCATGTCTGTCAAATGGCCTGAAGTGCCCGAAAGACACAACGTTGATCCTGAAGAGATCATAATTTTACAAAAAATAAACAAAGTGTTGTCATGTCTATCGCATGACCTGAAATGCCCGAAAGACAGAACACTGATCCTGAAGAGATACGAATATTGCAAAACAAAATAAAGTGTTGTCTTGCCTATCGCATGGCCTGAAGCGCCCGAAAGACACATCACTGATCCAGAAAAAATACAGTACTTTTTGGATAAAATAATCTGAGTATTGAAAAAAGTCAACTGGACAAGAACCATGTTTTTTCATTCAAAAATGGGCCCCAATAGCTAAGGCTTAGAAAAGGTTTTACAAATGAAGAATCCAAATTGTCAGCATTAGTGCCCGCTGCATTTGATCTAACAAGAACAATAGTCCCATCGGGAATAGAAGGGTCATAATCGGACGTGGACCCCAGAAGAGGCTTGGTGAGGAATTCACAGAAACGAATGTCATCGGGACCTCCAACCGGATCATCATATAGCGGAGCAATGCCCAGAGACTCATCCAGTTCCTCCACTGAGGCAAAGTCCCTCTCCTCAACATGTTTCATGATGTCCTCGAAGCATGTTCTCCATCCGTACCCGATCCTGTACTGGGCAGTGTTGCAGAGGCGCTTATACATCTGGTTGCCACCCCGATGGCACATCTCCACCGTTGACCTCTCCACTACCAAGAGATTCTTGGTTTCAACCTTCTCCTCCAGAAGCTTATCTTTGGAGGTCCTCAGGCCCTCATTCTCAGTCTTCAGGGCCTCCGCTTCAGTGAATTGGGCCCGCCGGACCGCCTTCATCTCCTTGATCTGCTCTTGGGCAGCATGAAGCTGTTGCTCCACGGTGATTGCCCTCGTGGTCTGAACCTCCAGCTTATCATTGGCTATTGACAACAAGGTGGCAACCTTTTCCCTAGAGTCTTCCTTCATCCTCAGAAGCTCATTAGATTTGCTGAGCAACCTAGTGTCCTCTTCCATCTTTGCATTGTAAGCTTGGGTCAGGTAGAACATCTGAAAAATGCAAGTGTTAGACAGATCAATAAATAATGTGCAGAAATACAAAAAATGACTGAAGGAACATCGTGTCAAAAATGTACCTTCATAGCAATCTCCAGACTAGACATGGCCAAATCCGTCCGATTGATCTGTTTTAACTTCTTTCGGTCTGCAGGGGTTCAGATATGGAAACCTATCGCCCGAAGGGAAAAATCATTGTTAATAGTCTCAGATCCCCTGACCAAGAAGTCACCACCCAGAAGTGTTATCTTGGTGCCCATGGGACAAGTCGCTCCACATTGGTTGCAGGCACAGTCTCCGCCACTATGCTTGGTGATGACGCAATAGTTAGACGGTGCCTAACCGATCGATCGGAGACATCAACCTCAGATCGGGGATGATGTGTTCTCGAAAAACTAGACTCCCCCTCAATTTATCGGGATTGAGGAACTGGGATTTCCCTCAATGAAAGGACAATAGGCGATCCAGCATTGCTTGCTACCGAAGGAGAAGGCGGAATAACTAAAACATTTCCCATTAGTCTTGGAGCAACTATCCCAAAGGGAGGATCTGGAACACTTTGGGACCACTGATCATCTTGGGCTCTTTCTGGTGCCAAAGGGTTTGATTGAGGCCCCGTTACTCGCTTGGCCTTCTTCTTAAGGACGGGTGTCGGGATCCTCAATATGGTATTCTGTGCTTCTACTGATAGTGCCTGCAAATTAGAACTCATCAGGTAACTTGCACACATCCTCAGGGGCTGTCCCCAAATTTTAGATTTTAGGATATCAAATCGGGACGAAATGTAAGTTGGAGTTTTAAGACGGTCGGGCGCTCCCAGAAACTCTAGCACATGATGTCCCAACTTATTGTTGCACTGATCGCAATAGCAGGACCCTCTATGGTAAGGATTGAAAGAAGGGAACAAAGGTTTGTCAAATTCACTCGGGACTACGAATCTTCCTGAGTCAGGAAGCCTCCAATTCCCGCTTACCAGGATCATTCTTTCCTTCCACCCCTATTTAGACTTCTTAGTGCCATCACAAATATTTCTCCCACTTAAAGGAAAAAGATTGTACCGACCCCTATAGTCCTTCTGGTCCTCTATCTTGTAATAGAAAAGGACCTCAACCAGACTAAGATCAAGACCCATCTACCGATTAATTATGAGGAGCATAGCCACGATCCTGAAGAAATTAGGCCCCACTTGAAGTGGAGTCAGACCCAAGGTAGACAGGGTATAAAGAAAGAAAGGGTGGATCGGGAATCTAAGAACCTGAAGGTGGAAGGCTAACAGCAAGATCTGATGATCCATAACTCCCTCCCCTTTCCTGAAGTCGTACTTTTTGGGATAATTCTTAATGATCACCCCATCGAGTATCCCGCACTTAACCCTCAGTCTTTTCAGTACTATTGCTACCCTATGTGCAAGAGGGAGGGGATCGGCATAAAATTGATCTCCTGGTCTCCCTACAGCCGGATCCCCACCCACTGTAACGTTTTGGTTAACCTCAGGAGGACTGGATCCAACTGTCCTAACCACCTTTACTGATGGAGAGCTAAGGGAAGCATCTGGATCCACAGAAAAGGGGAGATGATCGCTACCCGACCGAGTATCGTCACTATCAAACATATTGACAGAAATGTAAGAAAGCTGAAAGAGAGAACTTACTCTAGGATGAATCTCGATGAGATTTCTGGAGTTTTCCTGGAAGAATGAACGGATTCTGGCAATAATAAGTGAAGAACTCAATTTGCAAAGAGTTTCTGAGAGCTATTGTCTTTGAAATGCAATGAGTGTTCAACAAATGGATTCTAGGTATTTATAGAGGTCGCTGAAGTGCTCGAAAAGTCATGCGCACG
Organism: Cornus suecica; assembly: GCA_963922005.1. Lineage (NCBI taxonomy): Eukaryota > Viridiplantae > Streptophyta > Magnoliopsida > Cornales > Cornaceae > Cornus > Cornus suecica. The sequence goes on along the minus strand of OY998238.1, from coordinate 37,312,686 downwards.
TGAAACAAAGCGTCTCACCACCTCCTCAGCCCCCATCCCGTAAATCGGCTACCTAATCCACGAATTTCAAAGGATTAAATGATAATACAACTATCATGCTAAATAGACCTGCCACGTCACCCCGACAGGGGTAATGTATCTTGTTTTCCACCCTACCTTCTTGGTAATGGGCCTGACCGCCCGAAAGCCAACCACCAAGAAGAGGGCCTGTGTAAGTGTGGAATTATTCAAGCCCACAGAAGCCCATCAAGCATTAGGTCCATCAGGCTGATGGCCCAACAAGGATGTCAAAAGCCCGAAGACAAGGCCCATTTCAGCTAATATTTCTTTAAATATAGAGATAATGATGTAAACAAAAGTTGTGTTGCCCCAATGGGCTCAAAGCCCAAAAAGGGAATGTATATAAGGAAAGCCAAAACTGAATAAAATATTCCATTCTTGTGTTGTACATTTTTTGGCATTTACAATAGCTTTCCACTGCCAAAGATCGACCAGATGGTTGACGCTACAGTTGACTACGATCGTCTGACTTTTCTGGATGCTTATTCGGGATACAATCAGATAAAAATGAACCCGATGGCTGAAGAAAATACCTCCTTCATTACTGAAACAGGTACTTATTGCTTTAAAGTTATGCCCTTCGGTCTGAAAAATGCAGGTGCCACTTTCCAGAGGTTGGTCAACAGGATCTTTAAGGGGATGATGGGTACAGTAATCAAGGTTTATATTGATGACACTGTGGTCAAGAGTAGGAAAAAGGAAGACCATCTTACCCACTTGCGCCAAGTATTTTACACCCTCAGGATGTATGGCGTGAAGCTTAACCCGAAGAAGTGCTCTTTTGGTGTATCATCTGGACAGTTCCTGGGATATATAGTAGACCGAATCGGGATCCAAGCCAGCCCAGCATAGGTCAAGGCCCTGATGGAAATAAAGGAGCCCCGGACACATAATGTCACGCCCCAAATTTCCTAAGACTCCCGAACCGGGACATCCGAGGAATCCGGGTCGTGATCCGTAAAATGAGCGACCAATCAATATACTAAACAACCATAAACCGGATGGAATCTTATTATCAATAATAATTCCATACACAACAAAGCGGAAGCTAAACCAAATAATACACAAGGCACGTCTAAGTGCCGAAAGAATACATCTCTACAACGATGTAACAATACTGAATACAAGGAAGGGATAGGCCAACAGACTGGCTCCCAAGAGGTACAACATCGACGGTCCAAATACAGGGAACAAGAAATGAAACAAAAGGTACAACTCTCTATATATATAGCGTCCCAAACCCCGCAACAACATCAGTGCCCCGAACCATCCCGCACTCCACGTTGTCCATAACTGAAACATTTCCTGCAAACTGGTGGTGTAAACCACCAGGCATACCGCTGCCGGGGTGAGCTCATTGAGCCCCGTAGGAGAAAGAAATCATAACCATCACATCCTACGACCGTTCAAATCAAATGAAATCCAACCCATGTACATGCATCTATCCTAGGTCAGTCAAATATCCCACCTGGCAATCACGCCAAGACAAGACCCCGGAATACATCCCACTAGTCCCCTACCATGCATCCACAAATAGGCAAATAGCATATAGTGAAACTATATCACAGCAACATGAAATAAGTCACCCTCCTATTCATAACACTCTAGGAATGATAACACTTACAGTTCCTAGGCCACAGGCATACCGAACTCCAAAACCTCAAATTGTTATCGAATCATACTATCAATCACTTCACATGCCACTAATGACATCCATAAACCCAACACAGTGGTAAAAAATTCATGTAAACCTAAGGTAAGTCACAAAGGTTTCCCAACAACAAAAGGAAGTGAAATGGATTGAATAACCCATTACACCGACCAATCAAAGGTCACATGTTCACCAAAGGGTAAAATGGTCATTTCAAGGGCAAAGATGTACTTTCGAAGGTTTCCCCACCTATTTGGACATAGGTTGAACCATATAAACAAACGGGATCAAATTCAAAGCCCTGATGCAAGAGATATGAATTTTTGAAAACGGTATCGAACAACGCCGATAAAAACGGAAAGTTGAAGTACCCCTCTTTCTCCAAGGGTAAAACAGTCATTTTGAATTTAAATAAATTATTTTAAATTTTATCTACAAATTTCGTGCCTAGAACAAGCCATAGGAACAAACAGGACCTCAATCCGAGCTACGAGGTGAGAGAAATGAATTTTCGAAAATCAGGAAAAATCCACCCAAAGCTGACCCAGTCGACTGGCTAGTTTACCCAGTCGGCTGTCTGATGACCCAGTCGACTGGCTCAATTGACCCAGTCGACTGGCTGAACCAGAGAGCTCCAAAATCCTTATGGGAAAAAGCTTATTTGGTCCAGTCGACTGCCTAGAAGGGGCCAGTCGACTGCCTAGGTTAGAAAACCTCAAAAATGACTTCCAAACAGCTTCAAAGCCTTAGGAATCATGAGACAAAAGTCCTCAACTCATTTAGGAACTTTAGAAATGAGAAACTATCATTTAATCTCTTTATGACCGCTAAGGGGAACCTAGTGACCGTTGCCACGGAACCAACTAGTTTCAAATCAAGAACCCCTTCCGATTCTTTCAAACCTTAATTTCATACTCGAAACCACATCACCTAGGTTTCTAACAAGGTCATAAGGTCATTATACACCATCAACCAAGATCACCACCTATACCGACTTTACTCTCATATCACCCCCCTCCTCTTAGGGTATAATAGCACATAGCAATAAGCATAATTATTGATCTCACATTATACTTTAAGCAAGGCATGAAATTTACATTTTTCACATCCTTCAATTCCACTTGAGCATTTAAATAACAAATGAATTATATCACAAAAATTCATATTAAACATGCTCCTCAATCACATGGAACAATATCATATATACATGTTAAATGAGATCACATAATGCTATACAAGGCAAAATGACTCATAAACCTCATGGCAGAAACCCCATGAAACACTCTTTGCCCAAAACAGGTTAACGAACACGCATTCACTCATACTATGAGTAACGAGCACCGCACCGATTCTTCCCAAGTGATTTTGAAACTTCTCACTTCAACAAGGAAGGCGGTCGCACGAGAGCCCCACTGGAAACTCCCATGCTTCAAAGATCCGAGAGTGGCGCATACCACCACGATGGGGCAGCAACCAACCCTATATCCCCAATTCCGTAGGTGGGAGACACCTTTTCCTGCAATATACTCAGGACCCGAGAGTGGCGCATACCACCACGATGGGGCCACAACCAACCCTATATCCCCATTTCCCAGATTCCTAGTCCGGAGGTGGGAGACACCTATACCTGGCCAGTTGTTGCGACGGTTCGACACAAAGACATCCATACATAATTACACCCCACATATATCAACTCAATATGGTAATATATCATATTGAAGCAAATACCCACATGGTAATATGTATAACTACTCTTACACATATACACCACAATACCCACATATATATATATCCACATATACATAAGCATACAAGCACACTTGTATATAAGAAATCTCAAGAATAACCACATAGCTATCATGCTTCATAACCTTATTGAATACTATCAAAAATTCTCTATACACAAAGGTTAAGTTACATAACAAGCTCAAACCCTAACTTCATATTTCCAAGGATATACTTAGCAATTTCATTTTAATGCTAGGAATCCTATAATCTAATTTACCCTACTACACAATCATAAGATGGCTAGTTAGGAAGTTTTCCCCCTACCTCTTGAAGAGCAAACCACCAAAACCACCAAGCAAAGCCCATGAAACCCTAGCTCTTCCTCAACCAAAATCCAAGGAGTAAACCGGTGGAAAGCTTCACTATGACCTCCTAACCATGAATCAAGCTCCAACACAAGAAGGGAGCAAGAAACATTTAGTGGTTATAACAAGAAACCCTAACTTTGTTTGAAATGGAAACACACAAGGGATGAAGAACACTTACCCATATTTAGCTTAAACCAAAGAAAAGGACACCATGAACCTCTTCTATGTTGATGGCCACACCAAATTCCCAACTTAGGGTGATGAATTCCACCCATAAGTGGAGAAGAACAAAGAGGAAGAAAATGAGAGAAAATGGAGAAGAAGAAGATGAAGTCTTGCAAAGTGGAAGACTTGCCATATGTAGAGATTTTCCACTCACACCACTCACCATCCAAGGGTCCATAATAAAGATGGGGAAAAGGAAATGAATCCAAGGGCTAGGAATAAGTCTTGCCAAGTGGAAGACTTATTACACAAATCACAAAACCCATTAATTTGCCAAACAAGGCCTTATCATCCAAGGGCCTAGAATGAAGATGGGAAATAATTAATCATCCAATGGTTGACAAAAAGTCTTGCCAAGTGGATGACCAACAATAATGGATTATTCCATTTAAGTGCCAACCAAACAAGGCCTTATGATCTAAGGGTCTAAAACAAAGATGGGAGAATGAGATCAAGGGCTAGGAATGAGACAACACATAAAATGTGGAAATGACCAAAATATGCCAAAGTTGGGGTTAATTACAAGAGTGCCATCAAGCCTCTTAATTACCCTTCTACCCCTTGTCATCCTCTCTAATTACCACTATGCCATCCATACATCAACAATTAGCCAAATCTCTACAATTTTCACTAATTGCTCCAAATATGAAATTACTCATAACCCCTAGGTCATTTCTTTCCCGAAATCGTTTCTAATAATTTTCATTAGTTACAACACGAAAATATAACAAGAATTTCATATAAGTTCTACACCGAACGTCTACACTAAACTAGGTTAGAACTTTCGAGAACGTAACACGATTGCCGAAGCTCCAACGAGAAAACGTTGCACGAACCCTCGTAGTCGTTGGCGACACTCAAATCCACAAAATCGGAAACGAAATACCACAAAGTCGTCCCGCTAAGTCCAAAACTTAAACGCAAAAAATTTACTCGTACCGAGAATACACAAGACGTCATGAATAAGTGACGTTGCAGAACATTAACACATGGAAAAGAATTCCAGAAAAGTGAAAGGAAAACGTGGGACGTTACACATAAAGACGTTCAAGTTTTAACGGAAGAGTGGTTACCCTTAGTAGGTTCATTTCACGACTCACTGATCGATGCAGACCATTCTTTCAGGTAATCAAGGGAAGAAATGGAGAAGTCTGGGGCCCTGAGCAGTCTGAAGCCCTAGCCAAATTAAAAGAGTATATGACCAGACCCCCGATTCTATCCACACAAGGTCCCGATGAGGTCTTACATCTGTACCTAGCAGTATCCTCTGTCTCGACCAGTGCAGCCCTCATCAGATAGGATGGGAACCTGCAGATGACAGTCTTCTACACTAGAAAATCCTTGGTTGAAGCGGAAACCCGATATAGCAAACAGGAAAAGCTGGTTCTGTCACTGGTGAACGCCAAAATACGACTAAGGCATTACTTCGAAGCTCATCCAATTATTGTCCCGACAGCTATGCTTTTCCGGGTTATTATGTCGAAACCTGATCTTTCAGGCAGAATCTCCAAATGGGCCATCGAATTGGGCATATATGACTTGACTTACATACCCCAGGTTTCCATAAAAGGTTAGGCAGTGGCAGATTTCCTACTCGAAGATGAAACCGAAAAACCCGACCACCAGACTGAGCTAGACATTTAGAAGCTTTTCGTGGATGGCTCAGCCAGCCCTGCCGGATCTGGAATCTGTTTGGAAATCCTGACACCCGATGTGACATACCTCCACGTGTTAATGCAACTACAGTTCCCAACCACAAACAATGAGGCAGAGTATGAAGCGATCGTATTTGGCTTAAGATTAGCCTGAAGCTTCCAGATCCAGGCCCTATCAGTACACAACGACTCTCAGCTAGTCATTCGACAAATTAAAGGGGAATATGAGGCAAAAGACTCAAAAATGGAATCTTACCGGGTACTTGTGCTAAATGAAACAGAAATCTTTCAAAAAATAACCTTCACTCAGATCCCGAGAAGCCAAAACTCTATAGCTGATGACTTAGCCGGCTAGGCATCCTCAGCCGGAGAGGACTTGACCAGGGTTGCGTTGGTAGATTTTATAATCAGGCCAAGTATTTAGGAGCCCGAACAAGTGATACTTATCCCATGGGAACCCAGCTGGATGGATCCCCTGATGGATTACCTAAGAAATGGGACACTCCCGGAGAACAAAACTGAGGCTCACAAGATCAGGAGAAATTCAGCCCGATATTCAGTTATAAACGGGTAACTCAATCAAAAATCCTTCTCAGGTCCTTATTTGAAATGTATTACGCCATCGGAATCAAGGGCAGTGATGCAAGAGATCCACAGTAGATCTTGCGAGAACCATTCCGAAGGTAAATCTCTCGCCCATAAAATACTCTCCCAAGGATACTTTTGGCCCTATCTGTCACGGGATGCCGAAGACTACGTCCAAAGGTGCAAACCATGCCAGATGCACGGAAATGTTATCCATTGGCCACCAGAGTTCCTGCACCCAACCATAATACCACACCCATTCGACCGATATGGAATGGATATCGGAGGACCTTTCCCGAAGGAAATTCGGTCAAATGCCTATGTCCTTCTGGCCACTGATTACTTCACCAAATGGGTAGAAGCTGAAGCCTATCCCACCATCAAGAGTAGCCACGCCATCAAATTCATATGGACCCACATAATATGTAGATTTGGGTTACCAAGGACAATCATGATGGATAACGGGACAAATCTTGACAAGAATGAGGTAAAAGCATTATTTGTCGAGCATGGTATCAACCAGAGTACATCCTCCGTCGGGTACCCACAAGGGAATGGACAGGCATAAAGGACAAATTGAACCATATTCGACACCCTAGCCAAAACACTTGAGGTAGCCAAAGGGACCTGGCTCGAGAAGCTACCCGAAGTGCTCTGGTCATACAGAACGACCCCCAGATAACCCACTGGCGAGCCCCCCTTTGCCATGGCATACAGCACTGAGGCTGTGATTCCAACAGAGATTAGGATTCCAACCCTCCAAAGTCAGGCCTGGGTGGAAAGACTGAATAACCAGCACCTGGCTCATGACCTTGATTTACTAAATGAAATAAGAGAGGCTTCCGGGATCAGGCTGGCTGCCTACCAACAGCGTGTCTGGAACCACTTCAACCAAAAAGTTAAAAGAAGAGAGTTCCAGGTCGGAGACATGGTCCTTAGGCGAAAAATTGGGCTCATAGGCAAGCTGAGAGAGCCTTGGGAGGGCCCGTACACCATTACCGAAGTCATCAAGCGCGAAACATACCGCGTCTGAAGGAATATGGATGGTAGAATGGAACCAAACTCCCAGAACGCCTATCGCCTGAAGAGGTACTACCCGTAAAGGGCCAAGTTTTACTTTTACTTTGATCTTTTTGTAAAAAGGCTATAGACCCCGATAAATAAAAAATCATATTATGGAAAAATAGCTTATAAATATCTACTGATACAAAAAAAATAAAAAAAAATAAAAAAACCAAGTGTTACTTTGTCTATCGCATGGCCTGAAGTGTCCGAAAGACACAACACAGATTCTGAAGAGATCAAAATTTGCAAAAAATAAACCAAGTGTTGCTTTGTCTACCGCATGGCCTAAAGTGCCCGAAAGACACAACACAGATCCTAAAGAGATCAAAATTTGAAAAAAATAAACCAAGTGTTGCTTTGTCTATCGCATGGCCTGAAGTGCCCGAAAGACGCAACACAGATCCTGAAGAGATCAAAGTTTGCAAGAATAAACCAAGTGTTGCTTTGTCTATCGCATGGCCTGAAGTGCCTGAAAGACACAACACTGATCCTGAAGAGATCTAAATATTGCAAAAAATAAACATAGTGTTGTCATGTCTATCGCATGGCCTGAAGTGCCCGAAAGACACAACATTAATCCTGAAGAGATCTAAATATTACAAAAAATAAACAAAGTGTTGGCATGTCTATCGTATGGCCTGAAGTGCCCAAAAGACACAACACTGATCCTGAAGAGATCCAAATTTTGCAAAAAATAAACAAAGTGTTGTCATGTCTATCGTATGGCCTGAAGTGCCCGAAAGACTCAACACTGATCCTGAAGAGATCCAAATTTTACAAAAAATAAACAAAGTGTTGTCATGTATATCGCATGGCCTAAAGTGCCCGAAAGACATAACACTGATCCTGAAGAGATCATAATTTTGCAAAAAATAAATAAAGTGTTGTCATGTCTATCGCATGGCCTGAAGTGCCCGAAAGACACAACACTGATCCTGAAGAGATCCAAAATTTTCAAAAAAATAAAATAAAGTATTATCATGTCTATCGCATGGCCTGAAGCACCCTAAAAACACATCACTGATCCAGAAAAAAACACAGTACTTTTTGGATAAAGTAATCTAAGTATTGAAAAAAGTCAACAGGACAAGAACCATGATTTTTCATTCAAAAATGGGCCCCGATGGCCAAGGCTTACAAAACATTTTACAAATGAAGAATCTTAATTGCCAGCATCAGTGCCCGCTGCATTTAAGCTAACAGGAACAATAGTCCCATCGGGGACAGAAGGGTCAGAATCGGACGTGGGCCCCGGAAGAGGCTTGGTGAGGAATTCACAGAAGCGAATGTCATCAGGACCTCCAACCGGATCATCATACGGTGGTGTAATGCCCAGAGACTCATCCAGCTCCTCCACTGAGGCGAAGTCCCTCTATTCAATAGGTTTCTTGATTCCTTGAAGCATGACCTCCATCCATACTCGATCCTGTATTGGGCAGTGTCGTAGAGGCGCTTATACATTTGATTGCCACCCCGATTACACATCTCCACCATTGACCTTTTCACTGCTAGGATATTCTCGGTTTCAACCTTCTCCTCCAGAAGCTTCTCCCTAGAGGCCTTCAGGCCCTCATTCTCAGCCTTCGACTTCAGAGGTTAGGGCCCGCTGAACTACTTCCATCTCTTTGATCTTCTCTTGGGCAGCCTGAAGCTGTTGCTCCGCAGTGATTACCCTCCTGGTATGAACCTCCAGCTTTTCATTGGCTATTGATAACAAGGTGGCAGCCTTTTTCCTTGAATCTTCCTTCATCCTCAGAAGCTCATTAGATTTGTTGAGCAACCTAATGTCTTCTTCCATCTTTGTGTTGTAAGTTTGGGTCAAGTAGAGCATCTGCCAAAATGCAAGTGTTAGACAGATCAATAAATAATGTGAAGAAATACAAAGTACGACTGAAGGAATATCGTCTTAAAAACGTACCTTCATAGCCATCTTCGGACCAGATATAGCTAAATCTGCCCCATCGATCTGTTTCAACTTCTTTAGGTCTGCAGGGGTCCAGATATGGAAACCCATTGCCCGAAGGGCAACATCATTGTCAATGGTCTTAGATCCCATAACCAAGAAGTCACCACCCGAAAGTGTTATCTTTGGTGCCCATAGGACATGTTGTTCCTCATTGGTTGCAGCCACAGTCTCCACCACTATGCTTGGCGCCGACGCTGTACTCAGACGGGGCCTAACCGATCGATCAGAGACATCAACCTCAGATTAGGGATGATGTGTTCCCGTCAGACTGGACTCTCCCCCCTTAAATGGTCGGGATCTAGGAACGGGGATTTCCCCCGAAGAAGGAATAAAGGGAGATCCCGAAAGAGGAGGTGGAGTAACTGGAATTTTTCCCATCAGTGCTGGAACAACTGCCCCAGAGGGAGTAGTTGGAGTACTCTGGGACCGCTGATCGTCTTGAGATCTTTCCGGCACCAAAGGGTTTGATTGAGGGCCCGTTACTCGTTTGGCCTTCTTCTTAAGGACATGTGTCGGGATCCTCAGCATGGTATTCTGTCCTTCTGCTGATAGTGCCGGCAAATTAGAACTCATCAAGTAACTTGCACACATCCTCAGGGGTTGTCCCCAAATTTTATATTTTAGGATATCAAATCGGGACGAGATGTAAGTTGGAGTTTTAAAGCGGTCGGGCGCTCCCAGAAACTCTAGCACATGATAACCCAACTTATCATTGCACTATTCATAATAGCACGAGCCCTTATGATAAGGTTTAAAGGAAGGGAATAAAGGTTTGTCAATTTCTCTGGGGACTATGAATCTGGCTGAGCCGGGAAGCCTCCAATTCCCACTTACCAGGATCATTCTCTCCTTCCACCCTTTATTAAACTTCTCTGTGCCATCGCACATATTTCTCCCACTTAAGGGAAAAAGATTATACCGACCCCTACAGTCCTTCTGGTCCTGAATCTTATAACAGAATAGGAGCTCAGTCAGACCCAGATCAATTATCAGGATCATGGCCACGATCCTGAAGAAATTATATAAAGAAAGAAAGGGTGGATAGGGAATCTAAGAACCTGAAGGTGGAAGGCTGACAACAAGATCTGATGATCCATAACTCCCTCCCCTTTCCTAAAGTCATACTTTTTGGGATAATTCTTAATTATCACCCCATCGGGTATCCCACACTTAACCCTCAGTCTCTTCAGCATCGTATCTACCCTATGTGTAGGGGGAAGGGGATCAACATAAAATTGGTCTCCCGATTGACCTCTAGCCGGATCCCCACCCACTGTAACGTTTTGGTTCACCTCAGGAGGACTAGATTTAACCCTCCTCACCACCTCCACCGATGGAGGACTAAGGGAAGCGTCGGGATCTACAGAAGAGGGAAGACGGTCGCTACCCAACCGAGTGTCATCGCTATCAGACATGTTGACAGAAATGCTGGAAAGCTGGGAGAGAAAACTTATTTTAGGATGAATCCCGATGAGATTTCGTGAGTTTTTCTGGAGAAATATACAGATTCTAACAGTAACAAGATATGAACCCAAGTTGCAGAGAGTTTCTGAGAGCAAGGAGCTTGGAAATGCAATGAGTGTTTAACAAATGGACCCTAGGTATTTATAGAGGCCACTGAAGCACTCGAAAAGCCGTGCGCACATGGAACGAAGCATCACGCCGTCTCCTCAGCCCCCTTCTTGCTAATCGAGGCTACCCGAACCATGGATTTCAAACAGTTAAATGATGATACAATCGTCACATTAAATTGACCTGCCATGTCACCCCGACAGGGGTAATGCATCTTGATTTCCACTTTACTTTCTTGGTAATGGGCCTGACTGCCCGAAAGCCCACCACCAAGAAGAGGGTCTGTGTAAGTGTGAAAATCTCTAGGCCCACAGAAGCCCATCAAGCATTGGGCCTATCAGACTGATGGCCCAATAATATTACCAACAGCCCGAAGACTAGACCCATTTCAGCTTATATTTCTTTAAAAATAGAGATAATGATGTAATAATGATGTAGGCAAAGTTGTGTTGCCGGGCTCAAAGCCCAAAAAGGGAATGTATATAAGGAAAGCCAAAACTGAATAAAAGATTACATTCTTGTATTGAGCATTTTTTGGCATTTACAATTGGAGTAATCAAATTATGAATTAATTACTTATGTTTTTGGAGATTGATTTGTCAAATATTTTACAGAAAGTTTGTTACTTTTATGGTTACACCTACCTCTTCTATTTATAACACTTTTAATTTGGTGATTCATTTTATCTTATTATTATTATATTTTTATGTTAAACATACGAAGGTTAACCTAACATGCGAGTGAGAAAAGAGACTATATGATTTAAAGGGAGGTTGCAAACAAATTGGACTGAGCATATTATATATTAAAATTGTTAAGAAATTTTTTTTTTTTAAACGAAAGAAAGACCAAAGACTACATGAAAATCATCCTCAATTATTACAGACAACCATGAGGACCGGAAAGATTACAAAATATCCCTCAATTGTTAACAAAGTTGAAACTATAAAAATATGGGGTCAAGGGAAGTTCCATACATTCATTAATTGGACAAATATTTCACATAATTTTGCAATTTTTTCTTATAGTAATAATGAAAAACATATTGTATCTTTTTTTTTTTTTTTGCATTACTACTTTGCATGTTACTCTTGTATGATTGAAAAATGAGACATATAAACCCTGCATTTCTTAAGCTAATTATTAACTACTTTGTTTCAATAATTATAATGCAAAATTAATGACAGGAGGCATAAATCCTCAACTATTGTGGGATGCTCAATAAAAGCTTAAGTACCACAATTAATTCCCACGATTTTATTTTTCACAATATAATCCCTATTAATTAAAAAGGTAATTTGCACTGAGATTCACTAAATTTTCGGTCAATTACAGACAGAAATTGGTTAACGTGATTTCGGTCCAACTACCCCCTGAGGTTTTATTTCTCTTGCAATGACACCACCCTGGAGGAGTACCAACACGCCCTTGAGTTGTCTCACTTATTACATGAAAGTAAAATCTAGCATGTGAAATGACTGATCTGCCCCAACACCAAAACCCTACACTCACCCTAATCCTCTTATGTTTGGGAGATGTTGAATTAAAACTGAAGTATGATGTCTTTCCCCTTTGTTCACACCTCATAAATTGTTGAATGACTGATATATTATATATATATATATATATATATATATATATATATATATATAAATGGGCAAATGGCGCTAAACCCCCCTATGGTTTGAAAAGTGTGCAGGAAATCCCCCATATGGTTTCTAAAGACTACTTAACAATTTGGGCGAATACACCCCTCCAAATCCTTTCCGGCGCCTAAGGTAGGAGTTTACTAGTTTACCCTTAAATAAGGTGTTAGTCACTAATTAACCCTAGAGGGGGGGTGAATAGGGTGTTCAAAAATTAGGTCTAATTCTTTTCGAGATTAGAACACTCTTAAATAAAAACTATATCACAATAAGTAAGTGAATGATTTAATTTGAACTTCTCTAACTATTAATTTCAAGACAAGATATCATACAAGATATTCAAGCAATTATGGCATGCAAAATAATTAAGTAAAGAGAAAGAGATAGAGAGATTTGACACCGTGATTTTTTCGAGGTTCGGTAACTCCTACTCCTCGGCTCAAGAACCCCTTCTTGAGACTCTTCCCGATCCTTTCACTATGGCCCTTCCTTCACAGGTGGAATGGCAAACCTTTACAACACAAGCCTCTCGAGCTTGTCCCTCAATCAAGAGAACAACCCTCTCTTGAACAATCGGTGGACGTCACTTGTCCGAGATTACAAATTCGTATGTAATCAATAAAATCACTCAAGAACAAAAACACTTAAAACCCAAAGGTGTTTATGGAAGATAAATCAATATAAGCTCAAGTGTTTTTGGTGATTTTACAATAGCTCTAGAAATGTATTCTCAAAGGGTATGATCAATGAATGATATTTGGAGAATAAGAAGAGATACTAGAGGTTTTGATTTTCAAAGAAACTTGGAGAAAATCAGATTTTCAAAGCTTGGTTTCAATGGCTTTTGTAGAGAAAAATTTCTGCAGAATTTTTGATAGCTTTGTTTCTTCTTGTATTTCAATCTCTTGAACTTCAATATACACATCTCATTCTATATGTAGTATAACATTAGGGTTTTGAAGAATGATTATAGTATTTGAAAGATAAGAGCCGTTTGAATACCATTGAATAAAGTCCACAAAACATGGGAAATGTTTTCTGAAGAATCTGCAGGTTTTGAGGATCTTCTAGTCGACTGCTTCTCTGTTGTAGTCGACTACAATGGACCATCTAGTCGACTAGATTGAGTTCTAGTTGACTACTTTGGACCATCTAGTCGATTAGAATGAGTTCTAGTCGACTACATGAAGTAGTCTAGTCGACTCAAGCTCTTTTCAGTCGACTCTTTTGATGTGGATGAAAAACCTATAGCTACTGATTGTTTTAGTCGACTAGTAGAAAATACATAGGCTCATTTTAGTCGACTCAAACATGAAAAACATTTAATAAAAATATTTTTCTTTCCGTTTAAGTTCAGTAAAGCGTTTTTCATTTTATTTGAATTTGGTTCATTTTATACTTGAGCTTATACGATAAAATCGACGCATAAAATTACCTTGTTACAATGATCGCTTCCCGACCTATCTACCCCAAGTCTTGAGTCTTCGACTTTCGCCTTTGCCGTTGATTTTCCATTTGCGCTTCAATTTCTTTTACAACCTTTCACTTTAATTCAAGCTTTCTTTCCGAGCTTGCTTTCCGAGTCGTTTTCTTTCCGAGTTTGTTTTCCGAGTCGTTCACCTGTCTTTTGCTGAAAACTTAAGCTCGAAAATTCATTAGTATCAAACACTCTTCAATGGTTTGTTATCATCAATTGTGGAATTGTTTGCCGAAAGTAAATTTCAAAGCCAACAATCTCCCCCTTGATGATGACAAAACATTTTGTGTTTGCTTGGCATTTGGCGAAACATCAAGTGATGCTCCCCCTCAATATGTGCATACTATTTTGTTTAAATGCTCCCCCTTAGAAAATGAAATTTGCAATTTAATGGGCATTTTGATACAATATATAAATAGGCGCACATTTGAGATAACAAATATAACCAGCATATCATAGATGTTTCAATTTAAAACAAGCCGTTTATACTAAAAAACATGGAAATAACAAACAAGTCGCAAATAACCATAACAAGCCACACAAAAACAGAAATTGCTAATGTCGGATAATGAAATACATGATAGTGCAAATAGCATAATTTCTCCCCCTTTTTGTCAGCGTCGAGGGGTGCGTGAGCGAGGGTTCCTTTGTCCAAGAGTGAGGTCATCAAGTGACCCGGCCAGATTTGTAATACGGGTAGACATTTCCTCATCATGAAGAACAAGGCGCTCATTGATCAATCGAATGGCTTCCGTATTCTGATTTACGACCGTATCAAGGCGCTGAAGCATTTGTTCCTACTGCCTAAGTAGCTCCGTATTGCTTTGAACAACTCCAAGAAGTTGGGTGAGAAGAGCAGCCTGAGAAGCCGAAGCACTGTCCAATGGAGGAACTGAGGAAGAGGCTTCCTGGCGCGATGCAGAACCGCTAGGAGCTGTACGCGAACGAGGAGCAGGTGCACTTTCAGAAATGAAATTTCCTTCCGCATCAGAAAGAATATGCATATGCTTGACATGAGTAGCGTCAAGAAAAATAGGATGATGCTTGGATATTTCATTTGGAAATTTAAAGCCTTTCCGCTGTAGTAGATATATAATGTGCGCGGGAAAGAAAAGCGGGCCAGATGGCTTGCGCTGACATGTGAGGATGACGGAACGGAAAATATAAGCTAAATCAACGCGGGTTCCTATCAAAACGCAATAAACCAAAAAAGCCTCCATACGAGAAACACTACTACGACTACCAGTTTTAGGCAGAATAGAGTAAGTAATAACATTATGAATTAATCTAGCCTCGGGTAGTAGCATAGAAGAGGTAATACCGGCATTCTGCGAAATTTCCTTGTCGACGCATATGACCCGAACAGCCTCAATACAATCGAAACCATCAGCCTTATACCAATCCTTGGAGAAGTGGCGGATACCGTCATTTGGAAGCAAGAAAATGCGCTTGATTTCGCTGTCATCAACGGTCTCGTCTTCACCACATAGATTAAGATGAAGATGTGGGAGTAATTTCTCCTTGTGATTTGCAAGAGAAGCGTAGAAGGCTTTGACAATTCGCGGAAATACCGGAATGTCAAGAGAAACGAAAAAATCCCAACCAATTGCTTAGAATAACTCGAAAGTTTGAGCTCGAATTTCAGTGCATAAATCTTGTGTGACAATACGGCAAGGTGTAGGAACACGGTGATCAAAAATAGTGATGAATTTATTTCTATTATCATCATCAAGAAGAAGTACCTCAAGAAGAAGAGGTTCATTCGACTCCTCTTCATCAACAGCCGTAGGAATGTGTGGATTGGTGGAGCTTTGGCCTCCATCAATGCGTGAACGTTTCCGAAATAGGCCTCGAGTCTTCGGTGGCATTGTAGAAGATGATGCACAAATGCATATAGATATATGATGGTGTATATATATAGATGTGAGAGAGTGAGAATGAAGAAATTTGGGTGAGGGAAATGGATAGAAGATGATGGAAATGTGAAATTAATGAGAGATAGGTGATGATTTGAAGGTATAGATGGTAGTAGGAGAGGGATTGAGAGGGGAGGGTTTGAGAGTGGGTGAAGGTTGAAGGAGGCGGATGGAGAAGATGAAAGGGGGTTTAGGTTTTATACTGGGTTGAGTCGACTAGGTCTAGGTGAGTCAGTTAGATTGAGGTTTGAGTCGACCAGGTTGGGTTTGAGTCGACTGGGAAGGCAAAGTAGTCGACTAGAGTGATGTTTGAGTCGACTAGAATGGCAATGAGTCGACTAGAAGGTGAAGAAATTTCAATTGTGAAGCTACTGACCAAACTAGTCGACTAGAATGGTTTGAACAGCACAGGATCAGTCGACTAGAAGGTGAAAAAATGATAACACTAGAGAAAAAATCAAAAAACAAAAACAAAAATATCAAGAAAATATGGAAAATAAAGATTATTACAGAGTTTAAGATAAAACATCAAAATCCATGGCCATACCAATTTCTCGACGAATTTTAGAAAACGATTCGTCCGCAAGTGGTTTTGTAAAAATATCCGCCAATTGATTTTTAGTGTCGATAAAGATCAATTCAACATCACCCTTAGCAACATGATCACGTAAAAAATGATGCCTAATCTCTATATGCTTGGTGCGTGAGTGATGAATAGGATTCTTTGAAATACAAATCGCACTAGTATTATCGCATTTAATAGGCACGTGAGAGAAAGTAAGACCGAAATCAAGTAATTGTTGCTTAATATAGAGAGTTTGAGCGCAACTACTACCGGCTGCTACATATTCAGCTTCGGCAGTAGATAATGCAACGGAATTTTGCTTTTTACTTGACCAGGATACTAGTGAGTGTCCTAGAAAATGACAAGTGCCGCTTGTGCTTTTTCGATCAATTCTACATCCCGCAAAATCAGCATCCGAATAACTAATAAGATCAATTGAAGTTCCACGTGGATACCAAAGCCCTAAGTTTATTGTACCACTTAGGTAGCGAAAAATGAGTTTGACCGCAAGCAAATGAGATTCCTTAGGACATGATTGAAACCGGGCACATAAGCATACACTAAACATTATATCCGGTCTACTAGCGGTTAAATAAAGCAAACTACCGATCATGCCTCTATAATTAGTAATATCAACACATTTACCATTTTCATCTTTATCAATTTTAATAGAGGAACTCATAGGAGTTACGGCATGTTTGGTAGCCTCCATACCAAATCGTTTTAGCAAATCTTTAGTGTACTTGGATTAGCTAATGAATAAGCCATCTGAGCTTTGCTTGATTTGCAACCCTAAGAAGAAAGTCAACTCACCCATCATGCTCATTTCAAATTCGTTTTGCATACTTGTGGCAAATTCCCTACATAAAGAATTATTTGTTGAGCCAAAAATAATGTCGTCAACATAAATTTGGACAATCAATAAATTATTCTTAATGGTTTTTGTAAAAAGTGTGTTATCAATTTTCCCTCTTGTAAAACCATTTTGAGTTAAAAACCCGCTAAGTCTCTCATACCAAGCTCGAGGAGCTTGCTTTAAACCATATAGAGCTTTAGCCAATTTGAAAACATGATTTGGAAAAAGATTATTTTCAAAACCGGGTGGTTGCTTCACAAAAACTTCTTCTTCTATGACACCATTTAAGAAAGCACTTTTGACATCCATTTGATAAAGAGTGAAATTTCTATATGATGCAAATGCAAGAAGCATTCTAATTGCTTCTAATCTAGCTACCAGTGCAAAGGTCTCATCGTAGTCAATGCCTTCCTCTTGATTATATCCTTGAGCTACTAATCTTGCTTTATTTCGAATAATTACTCCATTCTCATCATTTTTGTTTCGAAAAACCCATTTTGTGCCAATTATAGTTTGATTTTCGGGTCTAGGAACTAAACGCCAAACTTGATTCCGTTCAAATTGATTTAGTTCCTCTTGCATTGCTACGATCCAAGAATCATCACATTGAGCTTCGTGGAAGTTCTTGGGTTCGATTTGCGACACAAAGGCCATGTGGTTGCAAAAATCTTTAAGTTGAGATCTGGTACTAACCCCTTTTGAAGGATTACCTATGACTTGATCAAGAGGATGATTGTGAACAATCCTCCATGCTTTAGGCATTGAGTTGGTCAAGTCATCATTGG
Source organism: Cornus suecica (assembly GCA_963922005.1). Classification (NCBI taxonomy): domain Eukaryota; kingdom Viridiplantae; phylum Streptophyta; class Magnoliopsida; order Cornales; family Cornaceae; genus Cornus; species Cornus suecica. The sequence continues at coordinate 37,294,566 of OY998238.1, read as the reverse complement.
ATTGATGCTCAACTTCTCTCATTTCCTTTTGGCTACATGATGAGTTGGAGATATTGAGAGTATTTGGATTATCCTCAATTCCAACAACCTCATCTTCTTCTAGGTCAATTCTAGGTGATGGTGGTGAGGGTGATTCATCAAAGACAACATGAATAGACTCAACCATGGTTAGAGTCCTTTTGTTATAAACCCGAAATGCTTTACTCCTTGTAGAATAACCTAAGAAAATTGCTTCATCCGATTTGGAGTCGAATTTTCCAAGGTTGTCTTTATCATTTAACACAAAACATTTACACCCGAAAACTTTGAAATATCCAATATTGGGCTTTCGACCATTCCACAACTCATAAGGCGTTTTCCCCAACTTCATCCGAATAATAACACGATTAATTATATGGCAAGCAGTGTTTACCGCTTCCGCCCAAAGGCTTCGGGGAAGGTTGTGCTCATTTAACATGGTTCTAGCCATCTCTTGTAGAGATCGATTATTTCTTTCAACTACACCATTTTGTTGAGGGGTTCTAGGAGCTGAGAGGTCATGAGAAACACCTAGGTCATCACATAATTTCTCTAAGTCTTGATTATCAAACTCCCTACCTCTATCACTTCTAATTTTCTTGATTTTCAAATCTTTTTCATTTTGAATGACTCTATAAAATCTTTCAAGAATGGAGTGAGTTTCATTTTTATGAGCAAGAAAGTGAACCCAAGTAAATCTAGAGTAGTCATCAACTATAACAAGTACATAGAGTTTCCCGGCTAAGCTAGCCGTTCTCTCCGGACCAAAAAGATCCATGTGAAGTAACTCTAGAGGTTTAGAAGTGGAAATATCTTTCTTTCTCTTGAAAGAAGATTTAACTTGCTTGCCTACTTGACATGCGCTACATATTTTATCTTTCGAAAATTTAGTCTTTGGGAGGCCTTTGACTAAATCATTTTTAGATAAACGATGAATGAGGTCCATACTAGCATGTCCTAGACGTCTATGCCATAACCAACTATTTTCGCTAGATGTGACAAAACATTTAACATCTTGATCATGCAATTCACATAGCAACAAAGTATACAAGTTTCCATTTCTTTTGGCATTGAACATTTGTTTCCCATCTTTCTTGATTATGCATTCATTTGTCCTAAATATAACATCATAGCCCTTGTCACATAGTTGACTAATACTAAACAAATTATGCTTCAAACCATCAACTAAAAGCACATCATCTATAAAGAGAGAAGAGGAAATACCGATTGAGCCAATTCCTATAATTTTGCCTTTAGAGTTGTCTCCAAACGTTACGTTTCCTCCTTCATAAGGTTTAAGTGAAATAAACTTTGATTTATCTCCCGTCATATGCCTTGAGCATCCGCTATCAAGAAACCATTTTTATTTTGATGCGGACTTCAAGCATACCTACAAAACAAGTTCAAGTAACTTTTATTGGTACCCAATCTGTTTTGGGTCCATTTTGGTTAGATAGATATGCAATAGTTCCTTTTGGAACCCAAATTTGTTTCGTTACAACATTCTCTTTTCTATGAGAGCATGCAATAGTCCCTTTCGGAACCCAAACCATCTTTGACATAATTTTCTTCTTTCTATGAAAGCATACATTTGCTTTGTGTCCTTTTCTATTGCAATAGTAGCAAGTAACATGTTTATAATTATTTGAAGATGCATGAGATGATTTTTTAGTAAATATAGAGCTAAGTGATTTTCTCTTTTTCAATATAAGAGCATCCTTGTCAAAAGCATCATACCCTAGACCACATTTATCAAATGATCATTTTTGTCTTCCTAACATGATACTAAGGTTCTCTTTTCCTTTCGTAAATTTAGCTAAAACATTTATTTGATCATCAATAGTATTTTTCAACCGAATATTTTCCTTTTCTAGCTCAATGCTTTTGTCATTGCAAGAAACTTCTAAGTTTGAATTAGTGAGACTACATGAAGACTTAGCTTTCTTAAGAAGGATATATTTTCTAGCTAATTTTTCAAATTCATCATGTAATTCTTCAAACACATCTTGCAATTCATTGTAATCAAGAAGAAGTTCATCATCTGATAGTTTATCTAAATCACTTAAATTTAAATGTACCTCTTCTTCATTTGCCATGAGGCAAATGTTTGCCGTTTCCTCGCTACTTTTCTCCTCATCCGAGTCGCATGAGTCATAGTCCTCCCATGTGACGTTCATTGCCATCTTGCTAGGTCTTTTGTCGTTTTCCTTTTTGAGCTTGAAGCAATCACTTTTGTAGTGTCCCGGCTTTCCGCAATTGAAACATGTTGGGGGTTCCCTTTTGCTAGTCTCGCCTTTAGGTTCGATTTTCTTCATGAATCTTCCACCGTTTGCTTTCTTTCTTTGAAGATGTCTCTTGAATTTTTGGGTGACAATGCAATGTCCTCATCCTCTTCTTCTTCACTCAGCTCATTGATTTCATTTTTAGTGAAGGCTTGCAAAGTTATTCCCTTTCTTGGCTTGATGTCGTCTTCACGAGCTTTCAACATTATTTCCCAAGTGAGTAAAGAGCCGAAAATTTCATCGAGACTCATGGTGTTGAGGTCATGAGCTTCTTTGATAGCCGTTACTTTTGCATCCCATTTTGCCGGAAGGCTTCTAAGCACTTTTCGTGACGCATCGGATCTAGGAACAATTCTACCAAGATGCTTTAGTCCATTCAAAATATTTGTAAAACGAGACATCATAGAATTCACATTTTCATCATCTTTCATAGCAAATAATTCATATTCATGCATGAGTATGTCAATTTTGGATTCTCGTACTTGAGATGTTCCTTCATAGGTTACCTCAAGTTTATCCCACATTTCTTTTGCCGTTGAACAAGTAGATACACGATTAAATTCATTTGGACTTAAAGCACAATTTAAATTTACTTTGGCTTTAGCATTGTACGACATGAGTTTACGATCATCATTATCCCACTCATTGGGTAATTTGGGGACGGCTTTTCCATCAACAATTTTAGTTAATACAAATGGTCCTTCAAGAACTACTTGCCAAATTTGGTAATCAATAGCTTGAAGAATATCTATCATTCTAGTTTTCCAATAGCTATAATTTGATCCATCAAACCATGGGGGCCTATTATTCGATTGACCTTCAATATGAGTGACTAAATTTGATGACATGATCGTTCTCTAAGACGGTTAAGTCTAAAATAAATAGAGATTAGGCTCTGATACCAATTGTTAGTCACTAATTAACCCTAGAGGGGGGGGTGAATAGGGTGTTCAAAAATTAGGTCTAATTCTTTTCGAGATTAGAACACTCTTAAATAAAAACTATATCACAATAAGTAAGTGAATGATTTAATTTGAACTTCTCTAACTATTAATTTCAAGACAAGATATCATACAAGATATTCAAGCAATTATGGCATGCAAAATAATTAAGTAAAGAGAAAGAGATAGAGAGATTTGACACCGTGATTTTTTCGAGGTTCGGTAACTCCTACTCCTCGGCTCAAGAACCCCTTCTTGAGACTCTTCCCGATCCTTTCACTATGGCCCTTCCTTCACAGGTGGAATGGCAAACCTTTACAACACAAGCCTCTCGACCTTGTCCCTCAATCAAGAGAACAACCCTCTCTTGAACAATCGGTGGACTTCACTTGTCCGAGATTACAAATTCGTATGTAATCAATAAAATCACTCAAGAACAAAAACACTCAAAACCCAAAGGTGTTTATGGAAGATAAATCAATATAAGCTCAAGTGTTTTTGGTGATTTTACAATAGCTCTAGAAATGTATTCTCAAAGGGTATGATCAATGAATGATATTTGGAGAATAAGAAGAGATACTAGAGGTTTTGATTTTCAAAGAAACTTGGAGAAAATCAGATTTTCAAAGCTTGGTTTCAATGGCTTTTGTAGAGAAAAATTTCTGCAGAATTTTTGATAGCTTTGTTTCTTCTTGTATTTCAATCTCTTGAACTTCAATATACACATCTCATTCTATATGTAGTATAACATTAGGGTTTTGAAGAATGATTATAGTATTTGAAAGATAAGAGCCGTTTGAATACCATTGAATAAAGTCCACAAAACATGGGAAATGTTTTCTGAAGAATCTGCAGGTTTTGAGGATCTTCTAGTCGACTGCTTCTCTGTTGTAGTCGACTACAATGGACTATCTAGTCGACTAGATTGAGTTCTAGTTGACTACTTTGGACCATCTAGTCGACTAGAATGAGTTCTAGTCGACTACATGAAGTAGTCTAGTCGACTCAAGCTCTTTTCAGTCGACTCTTTTGATGTGGATGAAAAACCTATAGCTACTGATTGTTTTAGTCGACTAGTATAAAATACATAGGCTCATTTTAGTCGACTCAAACATGAAAAACATTTAATAAAAATATTTTTCTTTCCGTTTAAGTTCAGTAAAGCGTTTTTCATTTTATTTGAATTTGGTTCATTTTATACTTGAGCTTATACGATAAAATCGACGCATAAAATTACCTTGTTACAATGATCGTTTCCTGACCTATCTACCCCAAGTCTTGAGTCTTCGACTTTCGCCTTTGCCGTTGATTTTCCATTTGCGCTTCAATTTCTTTTACGGCCTTTCGCTTTAATTCAAGCTTTCTTTCCGAACTTGCTTTCCGAGTCGTTTTCTTTCCGAGTTTGTTTTCCGAGTCGTTCACCTGTCTTTTTCTGAAAACTTAAGCTCGAAAATTCATTAGTATCAAACACTTTTCAATGGTTTGTTATCATCAATTTTGGAATTGTTTGCCGAAAGTAAATTTCAAAGCCAACATAAGGGTTTTATATTTTTTAAAAAATAATAATTAAATGTCAAAAGACATTTCAAACCCTTGACCAAGTGTACAAAATATGGATGGAAGCTTTAGTTTTGTGTATCAAGATCCTTGTATTGCTCTCTGTATCATGAAAATTTACACGAATCTGTTTTCTACATGTGCTCAGGCATGATCCTTTACCTTTTATGGAAAAGTTCGTTTCTCAATTTGTCACTTTTCTATGATTTCACTTCATACCCATATGCAATTTCTTGGTTTCCAACATGGGTCTCAGCCCTTTTAGAGTTCTTCAGCTCCTCTGATTCACACTGATCACTGGTCTTGAAAAACCCTTCTTGTGAAACCCTAATCATAGGCAACACATAGACACTTCTCTGAATTGCCACCGAACTTCCCCTCCCGAATCTTTTTCCACGACGAAGACGAAGCGATTGAATTAGGGTTTGATGGATTGGGTTTTGTTGCAGACTTGATTGATTGGGAATTTGGGTGTTTAGAACTAGGGCTTGATGTGACATTCAAAATCACATTCATTCATCAAGGCAAGGCCAATTTAATTAGAAATCATTCCATGTGACCAGAACAATTCGTATGTGCAGGGCGCGAGCATCCCGATCAAGTTTGAGAAGTGAATTCCCAATCTGAGCAAAAGAGTAGAAGAAAATTTATTTATTTATTGTGTTGGTATATGCTAAAGGCACACAATAGCAAACAAAAACAAGTACATTCAACTTTAGCTAGGCTGAGAAAGATTTAAAAATTGAATAGGGTTGTACTTAGAAGATGAAACAATATCAAATTATTCATCAATGTAATTTGTAAATAAATTAATTTTACTATTTGTCAATGGCTTCTTTTGTTATGCTTTCTGGTCTCAGGTTTCTTCTTTCCATATCATGCTATGTGTGATCTATCTCCCCTACCCATTGTTTTATTCTTTTACCAGCAATAGAACCTGCATTTTATAGCGGAATAAAATTAATCAAAATGGATTTTTTGTAAAATACCTATGCGCTAGCTTGAAATTAAATTAAATTTGAGAGTATCTAATCAACGCCTTAGACTATTTGCTTCGATTACCTGTAATCCGTTTTAAAAAAATGAGCACTCTATCACATGACAAGTAGGGCATTCAGGCTGAGTATCAGGTTCTTACAACAACTCCTTCGATGTTGAACTTGAAATATTTGGAATGGGCGTTATGGTCTAGAAGAGCCATAGCCAACTGTGGTATATAATGCCCAATAAAAGAAGAGTTATCAAACTATAATATATGGGTAATTTTGGAGAAGGAAATAAATTGAGAGATTTCAATAGACTGTGTGTTTGTTTGTGTGTGTGTGTGAGAGAGAGAGAGTCAGGAGAGAGAGAAAGTCAGAGAGGGTAGTTTGGTAAGTGGGCGAGGGCATTTTGGGGATTTAGAGAAAAATAAATCATGTGGGACACACGTGACACATTTTTTGTTGAAAAAGTACACTGAACAGTGTCATAGGGGGTCACAGTGCACACTTTTGACAAACTAGTGGGGGTTATCTGCAAAAAATGAAGTGGGGGGGGGGGGGGGGGGGGGTTTCCTGCACACTTTTCAAACCATAAGGGGGGTTTAGTGCCATTTTCCTATATATAAATATATATTTCTTCTGAGCAATATTTGACATATTGTTGAACCCAGAAGCATTATCAATGGGCACCCCAAGGATTATGGTTTAGCATGGGGAGATTGGGTGGAGAGGGGTAAGAGATGGGAAGTAGAGGTAGGAGTAGGTGGCGGTGGTGGGTGGTGGATTCAAATTGGCGGCGGAGGAGGCCGTTGGCGGGTACGGCGGCGGATTGGTGGTGGGTGGAGGCGGAGGAGGAAGAGATGACGAGGTGAGAAACAACAATGGATTGGATCTGAAAATTGAGCTAAACACGAAGGTGAGAGTGAAGATTGGAGGGTTAAGGACGAAGAAGGTGTCGATTAAGGTTGAGGACGAAGAAGGTGTCGATTAGGGTTTCATGCAAGGGGTGGGGTTGAAGAGGAAGAAGATGCTGATTCAGGTTTCGTGCAAGGGGATTAAGGCAGTTGCGCCCACCGGAAAGTCGTATATGCCAAGTGTAAGGTTGATGTCCGAATCAAAATCTGAAAATGGACCATATGAGAGACAACTCAAGGAAGTTCTTTTTAATTTATTTATTTTGTTGTCATTTAATTTTAGTCCATTTGTTGTGAGGTGTTTAATAAGATTTAGTTTTTTTTGTTTTTTTATTTTTTTTTTGTTCATTTATGTGTTTGTAAATGGAGGTTTATGAGTGTTATTAGGATATAGAAAGTGATGCTATATATATATATATTTCAGATATATATAGTGTTACTTGTGTAATGGTATGTTTTTCTTTTTCTTCCCAACACAAATTATGTGCTTGTTTCATAATTTAATTTAACATCATGTTATGAATTATTAAGAATTTATTTATTGATATACTTAAGTATTATTTAAAATGATAATTTGCACAAGTTTGGTTCTCTAATTTAACCAACAAGGGTACATGAGTAATTTCATAGCTTTTTACATTAAAGTAAGGGTACAACAATAATTAATTGAGGTGCGCGTAAGCTAGCACGGACAACACGGTTATCAAAAAAAAACCTCCAGGGAGTGTCACTGCAAGAAAATTGAAACCTCAGGGGGCAGTTGGAGTAAAAACGCGTTGACCAATTTCTAACTGCGACCGAAAGTTCAGGGGGTCTCATTGAAAATTACCCTAAAATAAATACACTTTTGTTAATTCAAACATATTGAAACCGCCAAATATAATCGATGTCCAAAATTTGTTACTCGTCACTGTAGGCATCGGAAATTGATTGTTGTAAATTAGCAGGCTCTACTATCTAGGGAAGCTACTATATATATATATACACCTAAAAACTTCTTGTTTGTAAAATTAATTCTGCTCTTTCTTGTTCTTTTCTCTTTTACCCTCCAGCTTTCTTTTATTTTCTTAAATTTATTTTTCCTTCTTGAATCAATGCTAACTTTATTTCAGGTTATGGTTGTAACTGTTCTTTTTTGCTCAAACACTCGAATGAATATTATTGAGGCTCTAAGGCCTTATTTATATGAGAACAAAATGAGTCTTGACCCATTAGGATTGGGATCAAATCCCTTTAATATAGTGATTTTATTGCCCTTTACATTTTTAACTATTTCTTTTCTTTATTTGATTTAACATTTGGCTTTAGCCCCAAGTTATAATAACTTTAAGGGCTAAAGTTAATTGGGCCTGTAACATGAATAATGATGAGCCCTTTCTAGATGGGCTTTACCCTTTGCTGACAGGGTTGGTCTACTCATCTTTCTTGAATAATTGTCTTTGGGCTTCTTTTCTGATGGGCCGTGAATTTTGGCCATTACCCTAGCCCCTTTGGGTCAGACCCAAAGTCCCATGGGCCTGACCCAAATACTAGGTTTGAGATTTCTTTTCATTTCAGCCTGCTTATATACATATAGATGTACATATATATACTCGTGAGTTAGCTTTGTTGACGTCACTATAATTATGACTGAGGTTACGTATGGGTTTTTAAATCCTAAATGACGGCTAGATTCCCTTGATTGTTGCGTCTGCTCTTCTTGAAAAGTTGCGACGCCCCCTGCCTTATTTAATGCACCCTTTATCTCTATAAATATCCAGTTTGCCTAATTACTTTTGAATATTTCTCAAAAATCAATTGCTTTCATTTCTTTGCCTTCATACTTTAGTTATTCTTCAGCCACCAAACTCCATTTTTCTGCATTTGTCAGGGCTCACTATACTCTTACCGCTTTTCTAGTTTCTATTTTCTTCTTTGGTGATCTCCCTCTACGACCTTTCTTTTATCTCAGTAAGTGTTTCAAAACTCTGTCTCTTTCAAAACCATGTTTGATATGACAGTTCTGCCAGTGAGGAACTAGCCCCATTTTCTCGTGGTGAGTCTATTGAGAGCCACATCGATGAAGCTCATGTTCTTCACCAAGAGGATGAACATGCTGATGATATTGAAGAGCTCCATATAATCCTGATAGACTCCCAGGTGGGCAACGTAGGACCCCCAATTTCAATTCTCTTAGGAAATTGGTGAAGCCTCCTGAAGGGGTAAAGTTTGAGGCCTACAATCCTAGGTTAGATTTTACCCAGGGGGAGGGCATTAGCCCTCATGACCTTTTTTTATCCTACAACCAGGTTAAACTTGTCAGATTCCCCCTTCACCCTCTCTTCCATTTTATCTTCTTCATTCTGGGGATAGCCCCACTCCAAGTCAACCCCAACTTATTCCGTATAGTTTCTATGCTCATCCTGGCAAACCGTGACCAAGGTCTGCACCTGGGTTTTGACGACCTCCTTCTGTGCTATCAAATCTTGGAGATCTCACATAATGTAGGCAGGTTTATGGTGTACCCATTCAAAGGTAGAAACATTTGTGGGGGTACTAATGATTATGAGAATGGGTGGAAGGAAATTATGGTTTTGATCAAAGGCCCCTAGTTTTATCATCATTCTGCTTCCTTCCCTATCCCCAACACTTTTAGTCCTGGAAAATTCAATCCTTACAAGATCCTTCATGGTCACTCAATTTCTTGCTTGTGCCATGATTGTTATCTCCATAGCGCTAAATATATTTATGAGTCTTTTAGCATTAGTAATAAAGGGTCTTCCTCCAGTAAAGTTTACAAAAGGGTCAAGTTTTTGAGGAATACATTTTGGTCTGAGTGTCTATAATGTACTAATCTTCTAACTTCTGCTAATTTGCAGGATATATCCAGGTTAGGTGCCTCAGTAAACATGTTTCGCTAGACCTGTCCCATACTTTTTGATGCTGACCCAAAGGTTATCCCAGACCCTACCACTTAAGGGACTCCTGCCCGAGTCACAACTTCAGGCCCCCGTGTCTAGGTCTATTACAATGTCTAGATCTGCTGGAGTCCAAACTGATGCGCCTTCTTTGCCTTAACCTCCTCTATCTCGTCCTTGCTCTTCTGCTGAAGATAGGTCTTCGAAGAGGCAGAAGTTGAAAGGGAACGCTGGAGAGGAAGGTGGGGGAGCCTCAATCCCCACCACCATGGAGGCTATGACTGTCAGGGCTAAGTCCATCTGGAGTAAGGAGGACTTGGATGCTTTCAAGACCCTTGATGGTCTAGAACTACCAGTCAGGGTGATGTGCATGATGATGAGGGTACGTTTGTGTTTCGCCTTCTCTTTTTCTTTTTGGCATCATTTTTGGTCCTTGACAATTTTTGCCTTTTATTTTATGCAGACGTTTTATATTGTTGGGGATCTATGCTATACACGTTAGACCCATAATGATGAACTGGCTCATCAGGCTAATGAGTGGCCCATCTTAAAGCTACCCTGGCCCTGGCAGACGGGAGGGAAATTATGTGGCTCTAAAAGGCTACCACTCTGAAGGAGGAAATTGCAGCTTTGAAGGAGGGCAGGGCCTAGGTGAATGCTGAGAATGAGGATCTCAAGTATCGCCTGACCCTTGCCCACTCTGAATTGGAGATGTGCAAGAAAGGAGGCTTGGACATACATTCTCGCTATGAAATCTTCAACAAGAGTGTTGCTAGTGAGTTCTGGCATAGTGGTTTAGTCAATGCTCTGAAAACCAGAGAAGAGGAACCCTAAGGATTCTGATGCTATGGATGCTCATCTTGGGGTTCATCATCCTTACAAGGCTCCTGACCCCAACCCAGCTGAGGAGCTCTTCTTGAAGTTCCTTTCAGGGGACCCTGCTGTCGTCTCTCAAAAATTTTAGGCTCCAACCCTTCCTCCCACAGAGGTTGTCGATGCCTTTAGGCCAGAGTTTAGTGCTTAGTGCAAGACCTAGCCCCCTTTTGGCATTTGCAAGGGATGTCGATAGAGCCACAATACAGATCTTCAATATATCTCATATGTGGCACTATCATCTCTACAATAGGACCATCTTGACCCTCTTGTGTTTTTTCTTTTGTTATTTTTGCCTCTGGACATTTGTGGCCCCTTGGGCGAATTTTTGTAATACAAGTTTTACTTCAATGAAAACTTTCTTTTATTCATGAATGATCTCATGTTTGATTAATTTGAATCTTACCAAAATTTGTATGCCTTCCACTGATATTTATTTCCCTAGTGAATGCCTCAGGCATATAATTTGTGGGTTGATTGGAAATCTGAGTAGAGGTGTGAACTTAGGAATAAATTCATTTCTATAATGTGTTAGGCGCATGCCTCTGTCTTTTTATTAGTGTATGAATAAATTTCTCTTATTAATGGTCCAGGCATATGCCTCTTCCATTCTCAAGAACAAATTAATCTTTTAAATAGGTTAGGCATATGCCTCTGCCATTCTTAGGAACAAATTCCTCTTTTTAATAGGTTAGGCATATGCCTCTGCCATTTTATAACTTAGGAATAAATTCCTCTTATGAATGGGCTAGACGTATGCCTCTGCCATTTTATAACTTAGGAATAAATTCCTCTTAGTAATGGGCTAGGCGTATGACTCTGCCATTTTTTGACTTAGGAATAAATTCCTCTTATGAATGGGTCAGGCATATGCCTCTACCATTTTTTAACTTAGGAATAAATTTCTCTTATGAATGGGCTAGGCGTATGCCTCTGTCATTTTATAACTTAGGAATAAATTCCTCTTAGTAATGGGCTAGGCGTATGCCTCTGCTATTTTTAACTTAGGAATAAATTTCTCTTTTTCTTTTTTTTTTTAAAGAAAATATGATTCATTGGCAACTGATTGCTTAAATAAAAATTAGGCCTTAGCCCTTTTATTGATCATAATAAGATAAGTAACATCAAATTTCAACATAAATAGCCTCTACTAGGCCCGAAAATTGAAATCTAAGGATAGTACCTCTTCAGTCTGGCAGCATTTTAGGAGTAGGGCTCCATGCGGCCGCTAGATTTCCTCAACTGGTAAGCCCCTTTGCCAATGATTTTGGTCACACTGTAAGGTCCTTCCCAATTTTCTTGAAGTTTATCGATGATTCCAATCCTTTTCATTAGGACCATATCCCCAACCTGGAACTCTCACCTTTTCACTCTTTGGTTGAAACTTCTCATGATCCTCTGGTGGTACTCAGCTAGTCTGGTAGATGCTTTGTTATGTTTTTCTTCCAGGGTATCAAGAGCATGCACCAAATTCTGTTTGTTTTAATCTTCTTGATAGGCTTCAATTCTTATGGTTGACTTTACATTCTCTGTAGGGATGACAACTTATTCCCCATAAGTCATGGAAAATGGATTTTCTCCAGTGGGAAACCTTGGAGTTGTCCTATATGCCCATAAGACCTTTGGTAACTTGTTTGGACATACCCCTTTGGCCTCTTCCAATTTCTTCTTAAGGTTATTCATGATAGTTTTGTTTGACCTTTCAGCTTGTCCATTGCCCTGCGGGTAGCCAACTGAGGATGTTTTAAGTTGGATCTCGTGTTACTCGCAAAACTCTCTGGTCCACTTGTTGTCCTAGTTTAACCCATTATCCATTATTATCACCCTTGGTGTTCCAAAATGACATATAATATTTGTTCATACGAACTTGATCACATACCTGTGTGTGATTGTTGCGTGGGACTCTGCCGCTACCCACTTGGTGAAGTAATCTATGGCTATCAGTGCTAGCTTAACTTCCCTTAAAGCTTGCGGGAGTGGTCCCACTATATCAATCCCCCATTGTGCAAAGGGGTGTGGATTGAGTGTGGGATTAAGGAGCTCTAGTGGAGGATGAATACCATCTCCATGTATCTGGCATTTGTGGCATCTTCTGACAAAAGTTTCCATGTCTTGGGACATAAAGGGCTAAAAATAGCCTTAATTCATCACTTTATGAGTGAGGGACCTCCCTCCTGAATGATTTCCACACGTCCCCTCGTGTATCTCCTTCATAATGGCTCTGGCTTCTGAGGTGGTCAAGCACCTGAGGTATGGTCCTCCAAAGGACTTTTGGTATAGCTTTCCATTGATTAGGGCATACCTGGAGGATTTCATTCGAATCTTTTTGGCCTTAGGTTTACTTTCTGGCAAGGTCCCATCCCTCAGGTAGGATACAATGGGGTCCATCCAGCTGGGTTTCCAAGGTATTATGCAGACACTAGCTGGTTGTTTAATACTTTGGATCTCAAGGTAATCAATTAGAGTCACCCTGGTCAGGTCCTAAGTATTAGAGGATGCCATGTTGGCCAATCTATCCGTACTTCCTCCCTACTCCCTTGGTATTTGTTCAAGGCTGAATTGATCAAAGTGACTCAACTCTGACAGAGCTAGAGTCCTATAAGGTTCCATATTTTCACCAGTTTCATACTCTCTGTTGACTTGTCTAACAACGAGTTGAGAGTCGCTGTAAATTTTGAGGCATCTAACCTGGAGACTCTGGCATAATCTGAGCCCTGCTAGCAACGCCTTGTACTCGGTTTCATTGTTAGAGGCTGGGACTTACAGACGGACTGACTGCTAGATTCTGGTATCATCCGGAGTTATGACTTCTAGACCTATTCCAGCCCATGATGCTCCAACTGATCCGTCAACAAACATACTCAATTCTGGTTCCTCTGGTTCCTGATGCTCCAACTCTGGTTCTGCTTCTAAAAGGAAGTCTGCCAAGGCCTGCCCTTGATAGTTGTTCTAGGCACATAGGTGATGTTGAAGGCTCCCAACCCAATTGCCCATCTGGTAATTCTCCCCGTCAGGACAGGTTTAGACATTATCGCTCTGATAGGGAATGTTGTTGGGACAATTATGGGATGTGTCTTGAAGTAATGTTTGAGCCTTCTTTTGGCTTTAACGAGGGACAAGATTACTCGCTCGGTGGTGGTGTATCTTGTTTCTGGGTCAGATAGGGACTTACTGGTGTAGAAGACTGGATTCTGACATGCTTTCTCCTCCTTAACTAGTGCAATGCTCGTTGAAGAGGTTAACACTACAAGGTAGAGGTGCAACGTTTCTCCTGGCTCTAGAGAGACTAGGACTGGATGGCTCACTAGGTATTCTTTCAACTTTTGGAGCACACGGGTCTGTTCAGGTCCCCAGACGTTGCCATTCCTATTCTAATGGCCTAGAAGAAAGATATGCACTTGTCCGTGAGTCTGGAAATGAATCTACTTAGCGCGGCCACCCTTCCTGTGAGGGTCTGGATTTCCTTCTAGGTTCTGGGCTCTTTTGTGTGCATTAGGGCTTGGACCTGATCCGGACTGGCTTCTATCCCCATTTTGTTCACGATATGGCCCAAGAACTAGCCAGATGAGACCCCAAATGAGCACTTGGAGGGGTTGAGCCTCATCCCATAGAGTCTGACCGCTTCAAATACCTTCCTCAGGTGTTGGAGGTGGTCATCTTTCTTTCTGCTTTTGACCACCGTGTCATCAATGTATGCCTCTATTGTTTGGCCCATCAAGTGACCAAAAACTCTTTTCACCAGCCTTTGATAGGTATCACCTGCATTTTTTAGTCCAAAAGGCATTATTTTATAACAAAAAGTATATTCCTATGTGATAAAACATGTTTTCTCCTCGTCGGCTGAGTTCATGGGGATATGGTTGTATCCAGAGTATGAATCTAAGAATGAGAGTCACTTGTATCCTGCTGTAGCGTCCACCATCTCGTCAATTTTTGGCAAGGGAAACCATTTTTTAGGGCAGGCCTTGTTTAGATTGGTGAAGTCAATATAGACCATCCACTTCCCATTCTTATTTTTTATGACGACTACATTAGAGAGCCAGGTTGGGTAGCTGACCTCCCTAGTGAACCCAACTTACAATAATTTGCTGACTTCCTCAGCTATGATTTAGTTTCTTTCCACTCCAAACCGCCTCTACTTCTACTTCACTGGTTTGGCCTCAGGATCGACGTTGAGGTTGTGCTAAGCGACTGAGGGATATATGCCTGGAATATCCAAGTGTGACCAAGAAAGTATGTCCATATTGTCCTACAGTAGTTTGATCAGATCTACTTTCTCAACGGTTGAAAGAGTAGACCCAATAAATGTAGTTCTGCTATTTCCAGAGGGGTTGATATCCACCTCCTGGAGTGGCTCTATCGTGACCTGACCCTCCTGACCCTCTACAAAAGGGTCAATCTGTAATTTTTATTTCTCCCTCTGCTTAGAGCTTTCCTGCCCCTCCTCCTCTGGCTTAGTCCATGTATTCAAATTTTTCATGGTTACCGCGTAACACTCCTTTGCTACCACCTGATCCCCTAGGATATCTATTATGTCCACCCCGTTGGGGTCAACGTATCGCATGACTTGATGAAGGGTTGAGGGTACCCCCTGCATCCTGTGAATCCAGTATCTGCCTATCAGGAGATTGTATGATGGCTTAACGTCCACCACTATGAAGTTCTCCTTCAATGTCCTTTTGATGGCTGATACAGACAGCTGGATGACCCTAATCGGCTCCACCCTCTACCCATCAAATCCAGCGAGGGGGACTCTAGCGGGATACATCTAGTTAATGTTTACCCGAAGCTTATCAAAGGCCCACTTGGTCATGATATTTGTGCTGCTACCAGGGTCTACCATGACTCTTTTAACCAATCAATTAGCTACTAGAAGTGAAATAACCATAGGGTATTCATGAGGGACTTGCACATTGCTCAGGTCGGTCTCATTAAAGTTGATCTGGGACTCCTCATTTCTGTTGGACTTCTAGCATACTTCGCCGATTCTTCTGAGTTTGTGTTCTTGGCGCATCTGGGATCTTCTAACTTCCCCTGTCTCTTCTTTGATGCATCTGTCCTATACCATGTGGATCACCCACACTAGATGACTTTCCTGGGTGTTATTCTGAGGAGGATTCATTTGACGTTCTATGCGGGTTTGGTCTTTTACCACATACTTAGCTAATTCTCCTTTTGTAATCATCACCTCTACCTGCCTATGCAAGTTTTGGCAATCGTTGGTATGATGGGCATACTCACTGTGGAATGCACAATGCTTGGTCATGTCCCTCTGCTCCATGGGTTGCCTCATTGGCAGAGGGGGTCTGAATATTCCATTTCATTTATTATCAAGGTAAAGCTTGTTGAGACTCGTTTTAAGGGGAGTTATTTTTCCTCCACCCTCTGCTTCTTGTCAGCTAGCTTATTTGACGAGGAGGGAGGTACTGAAAGAGTTGGCTTCTAACCCTTGATACAATCCTTTGTGCGGGCTTCAACAGTAACCATAACTGTTTTCTTTCGCCGAACTTCTTCCTCTTATTCGATTCTGAGGTTACCTTAGGCTCTGGAATTTAACTCCCCGATTTTGCTCAGGGGCCTCTTCACGATAGATGCATGAAACTTGGTGCATGGGATTAAGGCCATTCTGCAGGCCTCAACTGCTGATAGTTGATTACAGTAGTCAATGGAAGACATTTCCCTCGTAAACCCGGATAAGAAGCTCTGAAGGCTTTCTTCTTTCTCCTGAGTCATTGTGAATAGGATGGAGATTGTCTTCTTTTGACTCTGGTTACCATAATATTGCGCTATGAAAAGCTCACACAACTTGCTCCAACTCCCAATTGATCCAGGCAGTTGCTTCCTGAACCACAGGAGTGGTGCCTTTATCAAACTGGTGGGGAACATGTTGCATAGGAGGGCTTCGTCCTTCTTCCAGGCGATCATCTTCATCTGATACTGATAGATATCCTTGGTCCCATCATACAAGGTGAAAGTTGGCAATCGAAACTTCTTCGGGTACTCTACCTGATCTATTTCATCCGTGAAGGGTGATCTAATCATATCAATAGTAGCGTGGGTTGCTAGGTCCTTCATGGAGGGAGTCTGGCCCTTCATGTTCTCGAGCACTTGCCTCTGGATCCTCTTGGCCATATCCTTCAAATCCTTCATAGTTGAAGGCTATTGAGGTAGAGGAATTTGGGCTCAAAGGGCAGAGTTATCTTCTTGTTGGTGGTCAGTTGCTCTGCTACATGTTCCTTCGTGATTATTGATGTTCCCGTCTCCTTCATTCCTGGGTGGATCCCGGTTAACTGCCTCGTTGTTGACGGTGTTATTTGGATCTACTGGGTTAGTTGGATTCGAAGCCTGAGCCTGCCTCTGGTGAAGTTCGGCACTCTACTGTTTCGGTTTTTTTTTCTTCTTTCTACCACCGCTAATCTCTCCATGATGGCTTAGATTTGGGCGGCTTGGGCATTGCTTGCTTTGGCCAACGCGGAAGTTCTTGTGTCTACCATGGCTATTCTTTGGAAATTTTTGGTGAGGGAAGGAGGATGGAAGGAAAGGATTGGAGAAGGACTAGAATCATAGGTGAGAAAGAAGATCAATAAAAAATAACATTCGTTTCCCACAGACGGCGCCAAAGTGTAAATGCTTTTTTTGGCTCAAACACTCGAATAATATTGAGACTCTAAGGCCTTATTTATATGAGAACAAGATGGGTATAGTCCTATTAGGATTGAGATCAAATCCCTTTAATATAGGGATTTTATTTTCCTTTACAGTTTTAACTCTTTCTTTTCCTTATTTGATTTAACCTTTGGCTTTAGCCCCAAGTTATAATGACTTTAAGGGCTAAATGTAATTGGGCCTGTAACACGATTAGTGATGGGCCCTTTCTAGATGGGCTTTACCCTTTGCTGACAGGCCTGATCTACTCATCTTTCTTGGATAATTGTCTTTGGGCTTCTTCTCTAATGGACCGTGAATTTTGGCCATTACAATGGTATTTTATATTATATACTTATTAATTTGACACCAAAACCCCTAAATTGGAAGTAAATTGATTCAATGTCATGTAATTTCTATTTTTCAATTTTTGTATCATTTCTATTTTTGACACAAAAATCCCTAATTGGAATCTAGATACGCCCCTATTGCTATTACATTATTATTCAAATTGACTTCTTCAGGAGTAGGGTTAGGTTATTTAAAAAATTATAAATTAAATACTAAAAGTTTCAATATCTAAATTGTAAAATCTTGAAGTCTGTAAGTGGTAATTAAAATATTAATTTTTAAACATATTTTGAAAGTTTCATTTTAAGATTAAGTGCTAAGTCTCCTTGTCACTTGTGATATTACTTAAATCTTTTACTCCTTTTAAGTGTTACTTAAACTTTTCAATAATATATAAATTGCATTGTCAAATGCACTTAATTGAACAATTGCTTAATTTGTTACAATTAAAATAAATTATTAAACAATTTTTTTGCTGAAATTATTTATCATATATACACATTATAAAAGTCTCTCTCTAATTATTTATTTATTCACTATTTTCTTTTGGGAAGAAATGACAAGTGAACTTTAGGGAATTGATTTCTTTCATTTCTAATTCCCAAACAATTATTAGGAGACCTATAAAAATTGTATGGAGTCTTCAAATTAATTACTCCCATTTATTTTTATTAGCATGTCTAGTCAATAACCATGTTGGGTAGATTAGGTATTTTGGTTAAAGTTTGAGGACTTAATGGTAAAAAGATCAAGACTTGGAGGTCAATGAAAAAACTTGGAAGACAAGAAAAAGGCTTGGAGATCAAGAAATCTTATTTCATAATTGAAGACTTCTCTCGATGTAAATATGAGAAGATGTTGAGAAGAAAAGACAAGTTTTGAGAACTCTGCAATTTTTCCACATAAAATATCTTCTGTAGAGAGATACAGAGAGAGAGAAAAATATATTGATTCATCTTCTAGTTCTCTATAATTTTTGGGATTATCCAATTGTACTACAACAGTTGTGATTTTTATGCACAATTGGATTACCTAGATATTGAAAAATCTACACACCATATGTTGCACTGTGTGTGCTTTGATCTATGAGAAGCAGAGCCGTTAAAGTACGGATATCGGAGCAGGAGGCTTCGTGGTAGCGCGAGTGAATCAACAACTTTCAGACGTCAAGTGTAGAACAGCAAATTAGGAGCTATTGTAAGTCTCGTCTTCATAGAGTCTGTATAACTTTTGATTCATAGAGCATCAATACCATAGGGTATCCGTAGTTTTTACTTGGAGCATTTTCCAAGATTTTCCATGTAAAACATATGTGTGTTATTTTAGTGTTTTAAATTCTGTTATTATATTATTGGTTGATTAATATTAATTATGAAAAGGATTAATTTGTGTGGAGTAATAAACAATAATAACTTAAACATCAATCTGCAAACGTGTTACTGTTCCCAGAATTTGTATTTCAGGGTTTCACGATCGATCAGTGGGTACACGATCAATCGATGGCAAAAGTTATGAACAATCCCCAGGCACACTCACAATCGATCGGTGAGTTAACAGTGCGCTTTATTATAGCTTGCAATAATAATTTGACTTCACACTTTTGGGTAGCTATCATATCCTACGTATCACAATATTGATTCTAGGACATCAATAGTTCGTTTTTCCTAGAAAAACATTTTTAATAAAAATTAATTCTATTTATTAAAAGAAAAGTATTTTTAATAAAAATTAAATATTTTAATTAATAATTCATTAAAGATATATTTTTAATAAAAAACTATTTTATCTCTGATAAATATTATTAGTATAAGAAAAGTTTTTTAATGACCTATTTATTATGATTAAAATTAAATATTCCGTAAATAATTTTAATTTTTCACTAAATTTATAAAAAGTTTATTCACCCCCCCCCCCCCCCCCTCTCTAGGCTTAGTTCACCATCTTCTAGGTAATTTCAATTGGTATCAGAGCAAGGTTTGCCCTAGTTTAGGTTAACGACCTAGAGTTAGATCTTGAACTTAGAAGATGGACTTACCTCGTGAAGGAGGTTCTGTTACTAGGTCCCCTTTTTTTGATGGCTCTAATTATAAGTATTGAAAAGCTAGGATGAGAACGTTCTTGAAATATCTAGATGAGAGAGCTTGACTTGCTATAGAGATAGGGTACTCACCTCCCACTGTGATAGACGAAACTACTAATAAATATAAATTAAAATCGTCTAACGAGTGGACTCCTGCTGAGACAAACAGTGCTAATTGGAACTCTAAAGCTTTGAATGCTTTATATAATTTTGTTACCTCGAGTGAGTTTAAGAAAATTGCTACATGCGAAATTGCCAAAGAAGCTTAGGATATTCTCCAAGTAACTCATGAAGGGACTTCAAAAGTTAAGCAATCTAAGCTCTAAATTTTAAATTCCCAATTTGAACAACTTAAGATGGAAGAGGATGAAGTCTGTGTTGATTTTGAAGCTAGACTAACTGACATAGTATCTGATTGTCACAATCTAGGGGAGCCCATTCCTAAAACTACTATAGTGTAAAAGATTCTTATGTCTCTTCCTGAACATTTTCGGTTTAAAGTTACTGTCATCTAGGAAGTAATGAGTCTTAAAGAAATAAAACTTGAAGAATTAGCCGGGAATCTAAAATCTTATGAGATGGAGATGTTCATGGGTCCTTCTAAAAAGTCTAGCAGTAAAAATGAGAGAAACATAACTTTTAAAACCACTAAGGAGGATCACATTGAGTCTGATGAGGAGTATGATAGTCGTATAAGACAGGTTGACGTGTTTATAAAACTGTTTTATAAATTTTTAATATCTTCTTGTGGTCAAGAAGTGATTAATGGACAAAAATTTGGAAATAAATCATATGATTTTAAAAATAAAAATATAGTCCAAAATCAGAATGATAATTTGGAAAAGAAACCGCGATGTTTTGAGTGTCAAGGTTTTAGTCACATAGCTGCGAAGTGCGATAATAAGTTAGAAAGGAAAAAAGGTCTAGCTGTCACTTGGGATGATGGATCAGATGATAGAACAACTAGTGATTCTGCTGAGTTCGATTTGGCTGATAGGAATAAGAATTTTATTTCACTTGCAGCACAAAGTAAGAAGGTTAAAGAAGTTGGTACAAGATGGACGATGTCTGGAGATGAAGATTCTGAGGGTGATGAAGATTGGGATGACATGCCTCAAACTTCTTATGATGAATTACTTGATAAACTTACTCAACTTAACAATCATCACAATCAACTATTACCTAAAAGTTTAATAATGGACAAAGAATTACACTCTTTAATAGACGAATTAGCCAATAGTCCCCAAACCCTAAATCTTGTGCAGACCCAGAAATCTAAATTGTCTGAAAAATTAATCAAGTCTGAACAAGAAAGGAATTCTGCTTCGAAGATTGTAGATGATCTCAATAAGGAATTAACCACTCTAAGATCTGATATAAATGAGAAATCTACGAGAATTGAGGTTTTGGAAAAGGAATTGAAGGATGCTAACTCAACTATTCATAAATGGTCTAGTAGAACTATTAAGCTTGATCATATGTTGAGTATTGGTAAATCTGTGGGAAATACTAAAGGATTGGGTTTCGTAGGAACAATGGGTAATTCAAATATCATTCCTAAAACTACATTTGTTAGGGCTTCCCAAATAACATCTAGTTATTCTCAAGTTAATTTTGATTTAAGAAACATTCCTACTGTTAAGAAGAATTCTAATGTTCAATCTTATATTAGAAAACCGGTTGAGAGTAAACCTCCCTTTACCTCTAAGTATAATAAGAGTTCTAATAATAATTTTCATATGTTTGTTCCTATGCGTCATCACTGTGGTGTGAAAGGTCATATTCGACCTATATGCTTCAAATTAAAAGGAAGAAATTTGAAATCAAGAACAAATCAAAGAACTCAAATAAGACCCAATGTTGAAGATCAAATTAGGGTTTTGAGTGAAGAGGTAAAGAATTTGTCTAATTTGGCAAGTAGAACACCTAAAATTAGACAAGCATGTGTTAAGAAAGGTGAGCTACTTTGTTTTGTTTCTAATACTGAACTTAGAGCACATGACTCTAGTTCATGGTGTTTTAATAGTGGATGTTTTAGGCACATGACTGGAAATAAGTAATTGTTTGGTTATTTCAAGAACAGTAATGTTGGAACTGCTACTTTTGGTAATGGGAAAAAGTCTAAAGTTTTAGGAAAGGCCACCATTGTTACTTCTGGTTTACCTAGATTAGAAGATGTATATTATGTTAATGGCCTAAAGGCTAATTTGCTTAGCATTAGCCAGATATGTGATAGTAACCATAATGTCAATTTCATTTCCAATAAATGTTCTATTATTGATTCTTTTGGAAATGGTGTTATGGAAGGTGTACGTACATCTGATAATCGTTATTGCATTTTCCCTAAACTTTGTTATATAAAAGGTCTAGAGTTTATATCTATAGATTCTCAGTTGACAGACATATCTACAATACCATTAGATTTTCAAAAGCATCTTAGGAAATCTAGTGGTATGTTCTCATTATAATAAATGTCTTCATATGTATCATTCTAGGAATATCTTGCATTATTTTTTATCCTAGAATTGATATTTTATCATGCATTTTTATTATAATGAATTTTTATTTTGTTTATTATTATGCATGCATCATGTTTTGCTACTATTAGGAGTGTTCATGCATGCATCATTATGACAAAAATAATAAAATAATAAATCCTTCAAAGGGTGAGCTTGGCTAAGGATACAAAGAGCCCGTTTGGAAACCAGTGTTTTTGTTTTTGTCCTCTTGAGAACAAAAAACATTCTTGTTTTTGTCCTAAGGGAAACTCGGAAACAAAAACACGTTTGGTTGAGAATTTTGTCTCAGAAATTTTCAAGAACAAAAAACAAAAAAAAAAACACCTTTGGCAAACCTTATTTTTTCAGAAAGTTTGATAACAGAAACAGAAAAACATGTTTGGCAGGCCTGGATTTTTTAAATCAGAAATAGAAAAACATGTTTGGCGAGTTGAATTGTTTTTAAAAAAAAATTACTTAAAATTCGACCAAGTGTTGGAATTGAGAAAATTCTGACAACACCTTCCCCTAAAAATGACTAGTAAATTAGTACTATAAAAATTTCACAATCTGTAATCGAACAGCGAATAAGCCCAAAGGGTAGAAGAACACCATAAAAATTTCAAAACCTCCAACTCGGGGCCACATTCAATAGCTCAACATAGCAAAGTACCATATTGTATTAAACATAAATCCACAATGGATATAAGCACATACATCAAAGGTAATGTGCAGAAAGCAGAGACAACAACAATGCAAACCTAGTTTGCTTTATTTAGGGTCGAATAGATACAGACACCCCTACCACAAATCATAATTAAAACATACACGCTGATATGTTTTTTGAAGCCCCAATTCTTAGTGCTGAACTAGGCATTCCCCGGACACCATAGAAGGGTGGCCGTTGTTGTTAAGGGACTCGACTTCCCCAAAATATTAAGGCGCGATGTCTGGTTCCTTGTCCAAGCCCTGAGGGGCACCTCCGTTTTCGTCATGGTCACAAACAATTGCTTCAAATATAAGATCGTTCACTTCTTGGAACCTCTCTTCAGGAAGAGAGACTTCACCAACAATTTTGTTGACCTTCTTGAAACCATACAGAGGTAGCTTTGCCCCTGATTAAATTCCCAATGTAATTAAAATAAATATATAGCTTATATCAACCACATAATCATAACTGGGACTTCAAATTTTGTTATAAAAGCATTCTGACAAAGGTAACTTTGCTCCTAATTAAAGCCCCAATTTAATCAATACCCACAAAAACATAGCTCATATGAACCACAAAAAGACACCTTTACCTCAAATTTTTGTGAGAAAAGCGTTTAAATATAGGTAACTTTGCCCTTTGTTTAAACTCTAATTTACTCAATACCCAGGAAAAAATAGCTCATATCAATCACATAAAGACAACTTAACTTCAAAATTTCTGAAAAAAGCATTTTAATCGAGGTCGCTTTGCCCTTGTTTAAAGCCCTAAACTAATCAATACTCAGGAAAACATAGATGATATCCACCACAGAAACACAACATAGCTTCAAATTTCCTGATTAAAGCATTATAACAAACATAACTTTGACCCTAATTAATGAAAACACATACAGAACTTTGATTCTAGCACAACAATAAAAGCAACAAATTGAATCAAAATCTTAGCTCTTATAACTTCCAGAAAACAGAGGAGAAACTTTTCCATTGAATTTCAGAGAGAAAAAATAGAGCTTGGCAGAACTTCAATTCTCGTTGATTTTACCTACTCATTGAATCACAAACTTAAATCTCTTTTCATACAACTTCCAGCAAAATGAACAAAAAAATATTATGTTCATTTTGAAGAATACAAATGTAGAAGTCAGTTTCATATAACTCACAGTCCTATGCACAAGTCAGTTTCAAAATACCAGTTTGATATTATATATCCTTGACAACAAGAAGTGTAAGCATGATAAACATTTGCAGACTAGACATACAATATGGCCCATGTACATTCCAAATTTTCCAAAAGTACAAATTTAATATTACCAATTACCTTTAAACTAAATAATTTAAAGTCACATATATACTACATATATAAGGTACAGAATGAGATATCTATACTCAGAAGCAGAAGCCATAGAATTTTTTACTACAAATTTAAAGTCACATATATACTACAGATTATTTTTTCCAGGGGGTTTGAAGCTGAGCAAAGTTGAGGTGGCAGAGGAGAGCTGTGATGGAGTTGGTGAAGAAGATTGCTTAACAAGAAGGACCCTTGCTGCTCATACAGACTATATCTATACTCAGAATCAGAAGCCATAGAATTTTAATGTTCATTACCATTATAGCTATAATGGTAATGATCATTACTATTATAGCTATATATGTAGCATATATTGTACTTAGTAGCTGTAACAATTATATGGATTATAAGATATGCTAAGTTTGTGTGCCTATTGCCTATGAACTGGAATTTCCTGCACTAGCAATCTGTTTTTAGTTGGCAGCTTAATATATAGGATGAAATGAACTATGAGAGGCTTTTGTATATCATAGTTCAAAGTTTCAACAACAAATTTATATATATCTCAATTTATATCCTTGTATCTCTTTAGTCCTCTATATATTTTTTTTTCCTTTTTTTGCAATTTTGTTTTGGGTTTTTGTGTTGGGAGGAGGAAGAAGTTGAGTGTTACAACTTTGTAATGACTCAAAGTTGTGACTTTTTTTTTGGTTGGAGGATATTGGTTCACCAATACTTTTTTGGCTTTGGTTCAATATTTTTTCTATTTTAAGACATGGAGCTTCAAACTACTATACTGTGGGAAAAGATAAATCTGAAAGATTTTGCCAACTAGCTACAAGAATGCCATTTGATGTTATTCAGAACCAATAAAACAATAAAACAACAAACAAATGTAGGAGAATTTCACATAAGGTGCATAACCCTGTTAGGAAATTTGGATTATTTGGACAATCACAAATTCCCTATCCCAGGATCCTCCTTTACAGAAAATCAAAGAACCGAGAAATAGAAAATACAACACAAAGATTTATAGTGGAAAACTCCAAACCGGAGAAAAACCACTATCGTTTTCAAAGACAACCAGAGAAAATTTCACTATGTAGAAAATTGTTACAACCACACTCTTGGTAATTTTCTCTCACTCCAAAAACAACCCACAAGAACAAATACAAGCCCAAGAGAATTTTCCCACAAAATTCTCTCCCTCACAAAGCTTATCTCTAAAGTTTTCTCCCTTCTTTAGGATTACATTTTTGTGTATCAACTCCATCAACATCTTGCCTATTTATAGGCATATGAGAATCATCTTGCATAAGCAATATTCAATCTTCAAAGTCTTCACCTAATATTTGGTAGCCTACCATTCATAAGTTCAACACCTAACATTTGGCAACTTACCAATTTTGACAATTCAACTCCTTATTTACCATGTGCTACAATGATGTTGAAATCTTTTTCTCCTCATCCTTTAGTCAAAACCAAACCAACTAGTTTGGTAGCCTAAATTTGGCTAAACCCAACAAACCCAGGAATGGAGGTTTGAGAATCTGAAAAATGAAGCAGAAAAAACTGCAAGCCTATTCGGCTGATCCCAACACGACCCACTTAATCGCTCCGTTCAATTACAATTTAAATAAATGAGATTTCGTTTCTGCTAAAAACTTCTGCTTTTACCACATGAAAAAAAGGATCACATGATTTTTCCCCATTGACATATAAGTGAATAAATCTCCCAAATAAGAACCAAAAGGACATAGCTCAACAGAGAATAAATTACTAGCAAATTTAAATAAAAAATAATACAAATTCAATTTCACTAAAAGAAATTCTCACATTAATTAATACATGAAATGAGTATGAACTATGTGCGTATATATATAAATATATATATATATATGTGTATATGTATATAACGTACAGTGAGTGGTAAGGACCACTATACTAGGCTCTGATAGCCAGAGTATGCACAGGGCCTGAAGTAGACCTAAAGGAGGATGAATATGTCTTGCAAACAAACTTAAAATCTTCAGGTCCAATCGACCTAGCTGTATATTATCACTTCTAAGTTATCATAGGAAAGGAAGAAGATCTAAAGAGACATACCCAAATACATGCCAACAAAGAAGCCACGAGGCTGAAAACTCGAGTGTTGAATTTTGAACAGGACTGCTTATAGGTTATAAGTGTCAAGAGGTGTTAATAAAAAAAAACATATACATACACATACACATAAACATATACATACACATAAACTTGCAAGAGAGACAAGACCCACAAATCTTGAAAGCAGATCTGACAAGAGAGAGATGAATCCACTGAATTCATATATACACATACACAAACACACATATACACATACAAATCGTGATACACATATACATTAGAGTCGAAAGAGAGACGAAACCTAAATATCGTGAAGAGAGATGAGACCGAACCTGTCTTGCTTCTTAGAATTTGCTCGATTCAGATCATCGGAGTGGTCAGAAGAGTGAATGAAACACGTTTCGTTGAATGAATCGAACCACCGATCGCCAATTTGAGGTTACCCGAACATGAAAATGGGTGGTCGTGTCGCTCGCCTCTAACCAACACAAACTGTCACGCCCCTAATTTCCTAGGACTCAAAAACCCAAGCCTAAGAGCTAAGGGAGTGAATGCGGAAGAAATAAAAATGAATTAAAATCCATTTCAGTCATCAAATACCCATACAAGGGTAAAATAGACATAAAATATCTCAAAGATGTCAAAAAGATCACACGGGATCGAAAAGGAGGCAAACCGAAACGCTCGGTACCTTGATCGAATCATTCTGACCCACCATGTTCACCCAAGATTAAAATGGTCAAATCAGGGGTAAAATAATAATTTCCAACTACAATTACAAAATTTGTACCTAAAAATAGCAATACAAACAAACGGGACCTAATTTGAAGCCACGAGGAAGGAGATATGAATTTTCAAAAGTGGCGTCAGACAACACCGACCTAAAACTAAAGTTGAGGTACCCCTCTTTCACCAAGGGTAAAATAGTCATTTCAGGTCCAAACTGATCATTTAAAATTTTATCTAGAAACTTTGGACATAGGACGACCCATAGAAACAAACGGGGGTCCATTCCGACATGCGAGGAGAAAAATACGAGTTTTCGAACATCGGACATTTCATGCCGCTGCAGCAGGCCATGGCATGCCATGCCGCGTGCAGCGCTGCGCGCTGCAGCGCACTGCGCGCGCACAGCAGCCATGCGCGGCCTGCTGCGGGCTGGCATGTGCAAAGCTAAAAATGGTGAGATTTTTGGCAAAAACTGAAATTTTGAAAAAAAAATTAAGTATGGGAGTGTTAAGCCACTGCCCAAATCTGCACTTTCATTAAAGTTTGAATATGCAAAAACGCGAGATTTTGCGATATGGCTTTGTTTTTCGCGCCGTCGGTCCCGAAAAATCATAAATATTGAAAAAGTGAGTTTTTCCTTGGCGGAACCCAAAAATAGTTTCCGAGACCTCGGGAAACGCGAAAAACGTAAACTTAGCAAATAATGATTTTTTTGTAAGTTTTCATAAAATCTTCCGTCTTGCCCCCGGTCTCCGTTTTTAACTACCGCCGGTTTCTAAAGTTTGAAATCTCTAAGATAATGAATTTAATTAAATCCATTCTAAAAACAAGGACATTTTACCGGGGTTACGGGGGTATGCGAAAACGGGTTTTCCGTTCAAAACGAAAGGGTTTGTTTGAAAGCCTAGAAAAACGCCATTTTCAGCCGGACACCTAATAACCACATTCTATAACTATTATTCACATCACACTCAAGATAAAATAATTTATACATTTAATGACTACGCCGCACCAAGGCAAAATAGGACATAGTTTTCATAATACGAACTAGTCTTACATTTCCGGCACCGAAGTGCACCAAAATAATATAATCCCCGCGCATAGCGCTCCAAGGGATATACATCGATAATAAAACCTCGGCTAACATGCTAGCCGGACAAAAATTAAGTAGTTGTACAAGTTGGTTTTACATGTGAAAAAGGAACATATTTATCGACCTAATGCCCAACAAAATAAAAGTGTGGTCCGCATCCCATGCACAAAAGGGCGGACATACATCCACACGTCCACGGAGAGACTACGGAACCCTCCCAACGGGATCATCACCTGAAAAATATATAAGGCGTGGGGTGAGCTCACTAGCCCAGTAGAGGAAGCGTCATTGCCTCCATCTCGATAGTCCGAGTGGTTCAACCCAACCAAGGTTCATGCCACTAACCCTAGGTCGGTCTCTTGTTCCACATGGCTCTCACACCAATCCGGAACCCCATCGAACCCAACAAATAAGTTTTTCCCCAACATGCTCATAATATAATTTACCACAATTATAGCATGCTTCAATAACAATATCATAATCACATATATGGGATAGTTCAAGTACAATATAACTCAACACACCCCATAATATGCGCTTGCCCAATATAGGTTAACGAATTTATACCCTACTCATTTATAACGAGAAAGAGTACCGCACCAATTCTTCCCAAGTGTTTTTGACATTTCACTTTCAACAAGGAAGGCGGTTGGCACGAGACGACCCGTGCCTAAAGATTCGTATAACGAATGCACGAGACGACCCGCGACTTCGAGAATGAGACGACTCACCCTATACCCCATTCACGGCTCATTATTCCGTAGGATGGGAACACCCCCTGGCCAGTTGTTGCGACGATTCGACACAAGACTATTTATACACATACGAATACATAATCCGTATTAACCCTACACCCGTGCTTTTGACATTACATGGTGTACCCCAAAATGCATAAAGGTTCTTATCATAACCATATGCCATCACAATACATGCTTCTATCAAATAACATTATATTGTGTTCAATTTCCCACAAGGCTCACAATTTAACATTTGTTAAGCAATAATCACAACATAATTTATATCACAATTCATGTTCTCAAGGCCTAATTCATAGTCTAAACTATCAAGACCAACTTGCATATATATATACGGCATATATACACATAGACGCACACACCCTCATACAAAGACAAACACAAATCGTTTTTCCCCTACCTCAATTCCAATCAAGCTAGCTCAAGAGTGTCCAAGAGAGGTCCAAGTAAGCTACCAACTCAAATGTTCAAGGAAAGAGCTTCAAAGCTTGCAATTACACCATTCAATGAATAACAATTAATATGGTGTTTCTATAAACCAAAATTATTCAAGTGGCTTCAACCACAAAACAAAATCATCCCTAACAATAGCAACTTAGGGTTCTAAGAAAACACAATTCAAGAGAAGGAATTCTTGAACTTACCACAACTCTTCCACAATAGGGGTCAAGAATCACAAGATGAGCTCCAAGCTTTTAATAACCGAAATAATTGGTGAAAAGGTTCAACTCATGTCCCTTAACAAGATTCAAGAGAAAAAGGGAACCAATTATCAATAATTGAACACAAAGCTTCAAGGAAATAAATTCTAGGGTTTGAAATCAAGAACCCTAAAGAAGTGAAGAACACTTACCAATTTTTTATCAAAGGGAAGATAAGGCCATCCTCTACAACTCTTATGTTCAAAAATTCTTCAAACTCCAAGCCAATGATGATGTTCTTGAAGAAGAACCAAGGAAGAAGAAAAAATAAAATGGACGTGAGAAGAAGAGAGGTTTGTGGTGAATGAGAGAAGTCTTGCACTTTAGAAGACAAAAATCAATACATAATGGTGTATATGTATAACCCTAAATGAGTGTTCTGATCCAAGGGTTCATAACAAAGATGGGGAAAAAGGAAATGAATCCAAGGGCTAGAAATGAATCTTGCCAAGTGGAAGACTTATTACACAACTCACAAAACTCATTATTTTGCCAAACAAGGCCTTATCATCCAAGGGCTTAGAATAAAGATGGGAATTAACAAACCATCCAATGGTTGAGAAAAAGTCTTGTCAAGTGGAAGACCAAGAATAATGGATTATTCCATTTAAGTGCCAACCAAACAAGGCCTTATGATCCAAGGGTTTAAAACAAAGATGGGAGAATGAGATCAAGGGCTAGGAATGAGACAACACATGAAAGGTGGAAATGACCAAATTCATCCAAAGTTAGGGTTAATTACAAGAGTGCCATCAAGACTCTTTATTACCCTTTTACCCCTTGTCATCCTCCCTAATTACCGAAACACCACTCATGCCCTAATTCTCACCCAAAATCTCTACACTTTCCACTAAGTGCTCAAAATGTGAAATTACTCATTTACCCCTCAGTCATTTCTTTCCCGAGATCGTTTTCAATAATTTTCATTAATTTCAAAATGAAAATACAACATGCTACGTACAATTTTTATAACACGTACAACATGTAAGGCATGCTAAAACAATTAAACACATAAGCACTTAATTGTTTAAATAAAAATTTTAAATTAACACGCAAAAATACCGGACGTTACACAAACCCTAGAAACAAGTTCGGAAGATGTTTTTTTGGTCTTCAGACAAGTGTTTTTTTTTTTTGTTTTAATTTGATGGAAAATAGTCCTTATACAGTGAACAAGACCAACAAAACACTTTTTTTTTTGTTCTTAAAAAGGGTCATGTTTCGCCACTTATTTTTTTACTGTTCAGGAGAACAGTTGGGCCCAAAATATGACCCAAACACATTTTATTCTCTTTTTTGGGCCCAAAAAACAAAAACAAGACCAAAAACAAGGTATCCAAATGCAACCAAAGGGTTGTCATATTTCACCCTATTTTCATATTTACTTATCTTATTATGCTTATGGGAATTGGAGGTATTAGTTTGACCTGAAGATATGAGTTGTTCACTTGACAAGTTTAAGTATTATTTTAAAAATTCATTAACTTTGGGTGCTTGTTTTACTTCGAAGATGATTGTAATGCTTACTAAAACTTTTAGTCTTTCTCATCTAACCCGAAGTGATATGTAGGTTCATGAGCTATGCTAGATTGATTGATCCTTTTGAATACATTTTGCATGCTCATGAATGTTGGGGTAATGTTGAAAAAAATGAAATAATGAAGTATATAAATGTCTCTTTAAAACCCCTTAGAGCAATGGTCCGTCTGCTAAGTAACTGAGTCTCAATACCTCAGCAAGTATTGAGTATTCACTTAAAAAAGGGGATGTGAATATCCAATTTTTCAATCTGAGTAACCGGGCCTCTTGTCTCACTAAGCATTGAGTGTTTGCATAAAAAGAGGAGAAAAATTAAAATATATATATGAAGGGATGCAAAAGAAAAAAAAAATTCTAGACAAAAATAAAAATAAATTGTATTCCCTTTAAAAATCAATAAGGTCTGAGCTAAAGATGTGACTTATAGCTTAAGTTTTGGACTAAATTATCAGCACTGTTAGTGAGGAGATTATTAAAATTAGTACGTATTGCTTTCATCTTAGTTGTTTGCTTGCACCTGAATATTTCTCTTATATGCAAATATCATGTAAAGCTTGCTTTGTGACTACTTATAACTACAAGGTATGTGAATTGATTTTCTTCACTACTGTGTGTATAATAGTTAAGTCTGATATGCAAATATGATGTGTTAATGATTAGTTTATTGTCTCTACAGCCCTGCTCACAGGTTTCTTAAACAAAATTTTTATTTTATTCATGACATTATGCATTCATGCATTAGTATTAGGGTCATGCATTGTAGAGATGGTTGTCACTTGAGAATCAAGATATAAATTTGTAAAGTTCTATGTCTATCTTATTTGTTACCTAGATTTCCCGAGTCTCCTCTTCTCGTTTTTCCCTTTGTTTACAAATTGAGTAATTCTCTATCTTTCTTTCTGGTGGTTGCACTTTTAGTTTATACTGAAATTTCTTTGCTTGGTATTTCGGTGTCAAAAGGGGGGAGAAAATATGTATTAAGGGGGAGAGATTATCTATTTAGGGGGAGCGATTATGTGTCAAGTGGAAGAGATTAATTATTGAGGGGGAGTATGTTCTCAGGGGGAGAAGATTAAGTTATATTATATTTTGGATATACATGTTTGGTCTATTTTTAAAAAGATTACACCGTTGTGATCATTATTCCTATTCCTATTGATATTATTATTATGATCATTGTATTTGTTTATTCCTGTTAATTATTTTCCACTCTTGTTTTTCACGATATGTTTGCTCAGTGTTGTGGTTGTAGGGATTGGTAGATCGTCATGAGATCAAGATACTAGTCTCGGTCTATGTTTGTTTATGTGTGTTCATAGGTCTAGACTTAATTTTGTATCTCTTGGGAATATCTTTATAAAACATGATTTTGACTCAGAAATGCTAAAAGGGAGATTGTAAGAACATTTTTATTGGCATCTCTAGTCAATAACCATGTTGGGTAGATTATGTATTTTGGTTAAAGTTTGAGGACTTAATGGTAAAAAGACCAAGACTTGGAGGTCAAGGAAAAGAGTTGGAAGACAAGAAAAGGGCTTGGAGATCGAGAAATCTTATTCCATAATTAAAGATTTCTATTCCATAATTGAAGACTTCTCTTTCCATAAATATGAGAAGATGTTGAGAAGACAAGACAAGTTTTGAGAGCTCTGAAATTCTTCCACATAAAATATCTTTCTGCAGAGAGAGAAAAAAATATTGATTTATCTTCTAGTTCTCTCTAGTTTTTTGGGTTATCCAATTGTGCTACAACAGTTGTGATTTTTATGCACAATTGGATGACCTAGATACTGAAAAATCTACACACCATCTGTTGCACTGTGTGTCCTTTGATCCGTGAAAAGCGGAGCCGTCAGAGTACAGAGATCGAAGCAGGAGGCTTTATGGTAACGCGAGTGTATCAACAACTTTCAGACGTCGAGTGTAGAATGGAAAATCAAGAGCTATTGTAAGTCTCGTCTTCATAGAGTCTGTATAACTTTTTATTCATAGTGCATTGATACCAGAGGGTATCCGTGGTTTTTACTTGGAGCATTTTCCAAGGTTTTCCACGTAAAATATATGTGTGTTATTTTAGTGCTTAAAATTCTATTATTATATTATTGGTTAATTAATATTAATTGTGAAGAGGATTAATTTGTGTGGAGTAATAAACAATAATAACCCAAACATCAATCTACAAACGTGTTACTGTTCCCAGAATTCGCATTTCAAGGTTTCGCGATCGATTGGTGGGTACACGATCGATCGATGGCAAAAGTTGTGAACTATCCCTAGGCACACGCGATCGATCGGTGGTACTGCGATCGATCAGTGGAGTAAATGAAAAATAAATGTGAGCGAACCTAATTGGCACACTAGCGATCAATCGGTGGTAATACGCGATCGATCAGTGAGTTAACAATGCGTTTTATTATATTTTGCAATAATAATTTGACTTCACACTTTTGGGTAGCTATTGATTCTAGGACATCAATAGTTTGTTTTTCCTAGAAAAATCTTTTTAATAAAAATTAATTATTTTTATTAAAATAAAATTATCTTTAATAAAAATTAAATATTTTAATTAATAATTCATTATTTTTATTAAAGATATATTTTTAATGAAAAACTATTTTATCTCTGATAAATATTATTAGTATAAGAAAAGTTTTTTAATAACCTATTTATTCTTATTAAAATTAAATATTCTGCAAATAATTTTAATTTGTCATTAAATTTATAAAAAGTCTGTTCACCCCCTTCTAGGCTTAGTTCACCATCTTCTAGATAGGCCCTTTTTGGCTTTGCTTTTCAAATGTTGTTTTTGACTTCTTAAATGGAAAATTTGTTTTGAACAGTGTTTGACAAAAAATTTAGAAGAGCTTCTGGGCCTTGGAAGAACATTTTAAAGAAGTTGGGGGTATCAGTTTCTCATAACAACTTCTGCTTCTCTTTCTCTTTTGCAGAAAGCCAGAAGCAAAAGCTATGCCAAACAGGACCGTAATTTCAATAGCCATTAATATGATATTATTGGCTGGGTGATTTAAAAGGAATCATAAGATTACCTTAAATGCTTAAATGTTATGTCATGTTTGGATTGAATTTTCATAAACTGCTTTTGGCTTCCTGGAGGGAAAAGTTGTTTGGCAAAAATTTTGGAAAAGCTTCTGAGCCTTGGAATAACATTTAGAAGAAGCTACGGGATATCAGCTTCTCAAAATGCCTTCTGCTTCTCTTTTTTATGAAAAAATCAGAAGCAAAAGTTATGTCAAACGGGTCTTATGTTGCTAATTTGAAAAAGCGTTTTAGTTTAAGATGTGAAGTAAATAAAGATAATAATTTTCAAATTTAAGTGAATAATAAAAACTATGTTTGGCTAGTCATGTTTAATTTCTTATTGAGCTGTCAAGCATACTACATACAAGAGCAAAGCTCTAGAGATTATGTGGAGAATCTAAAGTATCGTGGTGGGATTTACAAGATTGTAGAATGTTGAGTTGCACATTGTGTAATAAATGTCTCTTCTTGCGTATTTTACCGCAAGAATAAGAAGTATATAAGAAAGCCTATAAAAGGAGTATTAGTAGTCAATAAGGTATAAAGGGTCTAATTGTGTAAAGCAAAGATAATGTTTACTGAAAAATCATATGAAAATTAATTAAGCAAAAATACATAAAACACTATTATAGTATAGATATTGTGCATATCACCCACTAATTTTAAAATATGGGTATAAGCTTCCAATCATATACTAACATGTATCTCTAGCATATGAATATATATAGTAAGTATGTATAAATTAAGATAGGGGTTGAATTGGCGAATTTTAGTTTTGAATTTTTTTGATGTGGTTTTTTCACACATAACAATGATCCAAGAATTCACTTCTGTATCACCGGCTTTTTCAATTTTGTTTAACAATCCAATTCTTCATAGATAGAAAGGATGATGGAAAGAATAATTGTTTGGTTGAAAGGAAGAGAAAGCATAATTTTTATATTAATTTGACAAGTACACCCTTATTATATATAATATGATTTATATACAAATTATTAGAATGACTAAAATTGTCATTTTGTGTATTTTGAGTTAATTACACGTTTTCTCTCTCCTCTTCCGCCCAAATTTGGACGAATTAAGAAATGTGATGAAGGGTGGGATGCTTTATCCCTCCCGGCTTCTTTCCTCTTTTCCCTTCCCTTCAATCAAACACGAAAATGACATCTCATCCTCCCTCTTAACCTTTTCCCTCAATCCCTCCTCCAACCAAACATAGCACTAGAGAGAGATGGCTGGAGACAAAATCTTGAAGGACGCTCAATGGAGCAATATGGTGATGTCGTGGTTATTGAGAGAGTTAATGACGGCTTTGTAAACTAAGGATGTGGTACGAGAGTCAATGACATGGTAACCAACCGGTTAAGAATTTTTTATTTCAAGTCGTAACCATCTTATTGGTGAATCGATTTTGTGATGCAGAGATGTATTGAGACTGCCTATGCCGCCATAATAAAAAAAAATAACTAAATTTGATTCTCGGATTGACTTAGTTCGAAAGAAGCATTTTCTTGCCCCACCAAATTGAGCAAGAAATTCGCTTGCTTCTAAAAAAAAGGTTGGGCAAGAAATTTGAAAGCCACTATGAATTACAACGCTTTGGTGCCAAGTATATTATTCCTAAATTAATTAGTATATTCTTGTGGGGAAATTTTTTTGACATATGAAATTTTATTGGAAACAATTCTTGGAATTTTTTTTTGATGTTCCTTTTATTTATTATTATAAATATATCACTCACTTGCCCTGCAAATAAATAAGTAAGCATGTATAATTGTTTCCAATAATATCATATTAATGTTTAAGGCTTAACGTATTGTTTTAGGAGATAACTGCATCATTGTTTGAGAATAATTGAAATTTTATATTTTTATGATAATGATACATTTTGAGAACTAGAAACCATTATAATAGTTTTGTTACATCGAGAGTGTTGTGATAATACCGTGTATAAATGTTGCCGCCTCTCTTGACTCTTATGCTGTGAACTTGACTCTAATGGTCGTACATACCATGTAATATTTGGTGCTATTCTTTATTCTTCTTGTCAATCTTTTACTATAAAACATAAGCACGAGCACAGGACGAGAATGATAAATTCTGAAAAAATAGGATATGGCACGCCTAAGACACGTCTAAATATATATATATATATATAGAATTACCCAAATACTTGAATTCATTACTTAAACAATGAGACTAAAAAACAAAAAACGAAAAATAAGCAAATAAAATAAAGTAAATTTGTTGCATGTTCAAAATTCTTCATTCCTTGCACAAAAGTCAAATTTTCAATGACTAAAAAACTTACATGTTGTTACTTCCTCCTTGATAATATAACAAATTTTTAATAACAAAAACCTAAAAGTTTATTTTTTGAATCAAAAATTTAAGTTCAAAATCAAACAGATTTATAACTTGGAGTCTCTATTTATATATAGTTGCTCTATTTATGTTGGGTTAGTCAAATATTAAATATATTATCATTTTTAATATTTAGGTGTTTAATTTGATTGTTCTAATTTACATTAATTACTAAATTCTTTTATTTTTTAGGTTTTTTATTTTACTATACAAAATTATATTAAGTACCTCATTTTTAAAAAAATTTAAAATATACCCCGTTGTATCAGCCGCGTGTCCAGTTAAAAATAATTCCTAGACATGCCAAAAACGTGTTGAACACGAGTTCAAGTTGTGTCCGTGTGTTCGAGTTTTGTTCGGGTAGCCGATACGGTTAAGACAACCCTAGACGAAGTGTTCGTGCTTCATACATCCTATATCATGTATGTAGTCATTCTATATGATATACTAATACCATCATAGTTGGAACTTTCATTGAATGTTTTATGCCACAGAAGACATTGACTGCTATGCTTAATTCTTTTCGTCGCAAAACAAATAAATAATTAAAAAAAAAAACATTTTAAAGATAAGAAGAAAAAAGAAGAAGAAGAAATTTGAACCCTTTTTAACAAAGATGATAATTAGATGTATGATAGATATGAATGGATGGAGGAAGATTTTGACCCGAAAATTATGCCATGATTCGGGGCTAGCAGGTAGGGCCCCGAACTCACTATTCAGGTTGAAGCTGAGTGACACGTCTCAGCTTTTTAAAAATGAACTGTATGAGTATCCTAGGGTGATCCTCGGGCCTTTCGGATATTTTAAATTCGACGAGTTGGACAACATGACCTAGTGAACTCTACAAACACCATACAAGTATATCAGGGTGATCCTTGGGCCAACCGAATAGCTTATCTTTGTGGGAGTGCATCTCAATGAATCGAGCAACAAACACGGAGGGTGAGCTCATACTCAGCTCGCAGCATCTGAAGTTGTGGTGGTATCTTGGGGGTGTCTCTTACCATTATGCACAATCCTTCGCAGTGGGTGCACACACTGCGAGGATTATTGGGGAGTGATTTGTTGCATGACGATCCGGTTGCAGTCACAATCACTGCATAGCCATGACGCATGGATAGCGCGACACATCTTTATATTATAAAGGGACTTGATAGAGCATGTGACTTGGAGGCAAGGGTGCGGAATCGTCATGCTAGGAACGTACGGAGAAACATTTCCCAAAAGGTAGGGAATATTCTTTATTAACTGCTAGAATGATCCACAGCATGTGCGGTGGACACGTAGAGCTATGGGAGAGGCTGGAGAGAGCTGAGTGTATAATAAAACAAGAGGTATTTTACTATAAATAGGAAGAGTGAGGTAAGATAAGGGGACTTTTCCTGATCAAGAGAAGAAGACAGACTTGTAAAGGAAGGAGGGGGGGGAGCTCTTCCATGGCTCCCTACTGGTCTCCCGCTCATTCTAGTGGCCGCACCCTTTGCTCCTCACCATTTGCTTGCATTTAGTCTAGTATTTTCTGTTCGGTTTACGGTAGCTGATTCCGAGGCGGGTTGGATTGGGCGGTCTTTAGGAGCTTTCCACCAGAGTTCGGGTCCATCATACGTTTACCCACAATATGATATTCAAATTCAATTAACTACAAATTGAACTTTCTTTACAGTATATATAGCTGACGTAGCAGAAGCAAATAGGGGTTCAGCAAGGAACAAAAAAAAATAACTAAGACTTTGAAATTCTTAGAGTCAATAAAGAACTTGCAAAAACTTGCAAATAATTCTTGAATGATATTATTGAATAAATGAATAATCCCTGCGATTACATTGTATTTATAGGCAAAGAAATCTTAATGGGCCATGGGCCTAATCTTAGTGAACAAGAAAATTTATTTTAAAATAAAAATAATAAATCTAGAAAATAATAGGAAACCTAGTCCTAGAAGGAAACCAACAATACATGGAAACTAAAAGATAGAGAATAAAAGAAAAGAAAAATCTAAATTATAATGAAAAGAAAAATTCTAGAATTGAGATGTAGGCAACTGTCCTACATCAGACCCCTCCACTTTAAAAAAACTCGTCCTCGAGTTTAATGTAGATCATAGAGGAGTATGAATAATAATTCATACCATTGAGAACTTGATCGTAATTCTTCAAATGCTTGTTTCTTCGTAGTCCAGATTCCACCACCTGCAACAGAATTTCAATTTTCCTTGGTATCTCAAAATAAAAGAAATTATTTGAGATATCATGTCTTCGAAACTTGGGAAAAATCTCCTCCTTCTCCTTCAAATATGGATCGATGTAGTTATTGGCATTCAATGCAATATTCTCCAAGTAATAAAACAAATGTTGTATTTCATCACAACATAAATTAGAGTCGACCTCTTCTTCCTCCAATTCATCTTTTTTCTTATCAATTTCATTGATTGAAGGAATCTCAGTTTGAGCCACAACCATGACTTCTTCAATTGGTTTCATAATTGTATCACCAACTTCTACTTCATCTGCAATAGGTGAAGCAACAACAAAATTGTGTTCTTCATCAATCTCGGAATCAATGGTTGTTTTGACACAATTATCCTCCTTTGTAGACTCCTTGATAGATGAATTATCTTGTCTACTACTTTGATATTTTTCATACATAATTTGCTCATAATTCGGTGGAAGAAATCTAGCCTTTAATAACATTTTCATCTTGTACCATGACATCATCGGTTACTTTCCTTGACTCCTCAATTAATCTTGCGTTTGTGCCTACCAAGCTAAAGCACATCCTTTGAATTTAAAAGTCACAAGAGGAACTTGCTTATTTTTGGGTATGTCAAAATACTTGAAAAATTCTTCAACTTCCTCCATTCAATCTAAAACATTTTCAATAATGAAACTACCTTTAAAATTTAATAGATCAAGTTTTCTATTAAACTCACCAGCGTTTTCATCATCGGAATAATCCGCATAGACTGGAGGCCTACATGGATGAACATGAACATAACTCATTTTCGATTGGCTACGAGGAACAACTCCAACACGATCACAAACAAAACCACAAACCTGGTTGCCATCAATCCTATAATTAGCAATCTGACTACATCGTAGATCAAACTGTCATTCTTGAGTACGTCTGGATGTCCAACGGACCTTCACTCTGTGATCTTCGTCAAGAAAATGGTTGCTACCAAGATGAGCAATTAACATCAGACCAGGGTAAATCAAGGCTCTGATACCAACTGACGTAGCGGAAGCGAATAGGGGTTCAACTAGGAACCAAAAAAATAATTAAGTCTTTGAAATTCTCAAAGTCAAGAAAGAACTTACAAAAACTTGCAGAGAATTTTTTAATGATATTATTGAATGAATAATCCCGTCGATTACATTGTATTTATAGGCAAAGAAATCTTAATGGGCCATGAGCCTAATCTTGGTGAACAAGAAAACTTATTTTAAAAGAAAACTAATAAATCTAGAAAATATCATAATAATAGGAAACCTAGTCCTAGAAGGAAACCACAATACATGGAAACTAAAAGATAGAGAATAAAAGAAAATAAAAATCTAAATTATAATGAAAAAGAAAATTCTAGAATTGAGATCTAAGCAACTGTCCTACATCAATAGTTGTCTGTAGGGATGGCAATTTGTACCGACCCGCCAAAAAATTGTCTCATTCCGCCCCTTTATTGAAGGGTTTGGGAGCAGTTTTTATTTTGTAAGGGCAAGTTTGCTACAAGAAATTGAAACCGTCACGGGTTTTGGGGCAGGGACGACTTATGGTAAAAACCAGCATTAGCCTGACTCGTTTACACTAATTGTAATTTTTTTTTTCTATTTGCATATATACAAAGACTAAAATTCCGAATACTTTATTAGTTATTACTCTATTTTTTTTTCCTAGGGCTCGACATCTCAAACCAAGGAGAAACGAATAGCCGCATATATGCAAAGAAAAAAAAATAAAGAGTAAGTTTGATTGTTGGATGCTTAGAAGAAAGTTCATAGGTTTAGTTTTTTCTCTCCAATAATTTTTATGTGTATTTAGGGTTTTATTATTTTTTTTAATTTTCTTTTGTCTAAATTCTTATGATAATGGTTAAGATGACACTAACAATCAAGTATTAGTGGGTCGGGGCGGGCAAGGGAATAGTGAAATGCTAATGGAGCGAGTTTGGTTTTTGAAAATGCAATCCGTCAAACCTGCGAAGGGTATGGTATTTTTAAAAAATTGAATGGGGCAGGGATGAATATAGGCAAACTTGTTTCGTACCCGCCTAATTTCCATCCCTATGAAGTTGTTCTAGAAAAAACGATTTTGGAAAAATAATGAAGATAAACTAGAATCAACAATAAATCAGATTTTGCAGAAAGTTGTCCAATATTTGAATTATCCTTACAAGCCAATGTAGAGTCTCTGATCTTCAAAATTGTATGTTGATTGAACCGTCCTTGCCAATGCAAAGCTCGGCTATTTATAGAGCCACTCCAAAACCCTAATTAAACCTTCAAGCTTCCATTTTAGCAATAAGCATGGCTTGCCAGATCCTCTTGTTTGTAACGCTTTTGAAAGGTACCGTTACCGTTGCCATTATGCATTACCAATATTCATCTG
Source organism: Cornus suecica (assembly GCA_963922005.1). Classification (NCBI taxonomy): domain Eukaryota; kingdom Viridiplantae; phylum Streptophyta; class Magnoliopsida; order Cornales; family Cornaceae; genus Cornus; species Cornus suecica. The sequence continues at coordinate 37,253,591 of OY998238.1, read as the reverse complement.
ATACTCGCTTTTAAGCCTGCTATTGTTTGAATCCGTTACACCATTACCGCCACGGCAAATCATTGTAGTAAGTAGAGTTCCTAGTTCCTACTATGATATTTAATGTTTCTAATTTCATGACATTCACTGTGTATTAGGTTTTTTATTTTCTTTTGGGTTAATTTCATTTACACCCCTTAAACTTTGGTCAAAATGCATTTTGACCCCCCCCCAACTCTGCATAATTGCAGTCAGGCCCCTAATTAGGCAAACTTTCATCAGCTTGACCCCCTTATGAACTTTTAGTACATTTTCAAACCTGGCAGTGTGTGAAATGTCTAAAATGCCCTTATCCATATCCCTACTTCTTCCCCCCTTATCTGTACAATTTTGGCGCCATATATGTAATGTTTTATGTCATTTTGACTCCCTCATTCAAGAGTAGGTTGAGTTTGGCGCCAAATTGTACAATTTAGTAAATCATTTTGACCCCCTCAACATGTAACTTGTTTTAGGCGCCAATTTGACAACTTTGATAAATCATTTTGACCCCCTCACCATGTAACTTGTTTTAGGCGCCAATCTGACAACTTTAATAAATCATTTTCACCCCTTCACCATGTAACTTGTTGTAGGTGCCAATCTGACAACTTTAATAAATCATTTTCACCCCCTCACCATGTAACTTGTTGTAGGCGTCAATCTGACAACTTTATTTAATCATTTTGATCCCTTTTATTGTTAAAACGGCTATATTGCACAAACGGTCATATTTTTTAGATTTGTGTTCATCATTTTGACCCCCTCAAACGGTCATATTTTGCTTTATAAAAAGGTTCAATTGCCTCGCATTTTAAACACAAGTTTCACTTCATCTACATCATTTTTTCTCTCTCTTTCTCTCCATCTCTATTCATGTCTCAAACAAGTTATGAAAGTGGGAGTAGAGGTTATATACGTTACAAAAATGTGAGGTGTCGTTGTGGAAATTTTGCAATAGTCAAAATTACTGAAAATGACAAAAATAACAACAAAGGGAGGTTGTACTATGCTTGTGAAGCTCAAAATTGCCCAATATGGGCATGGTGCAATCCTATTCATTCTGAAGATTATCAACCTGCACTGTTTGAAGAAGTAGCAGAATTGAAAGCCAAAAGTCAAGTGATATGCTCAAGATTGAAAGCTTTAGAAGCAGCTAGTTATTCGGTGAAACTTACTCTATTCATAAGTGTACACTTTATTTTCCAAGTAAATGAGTTCAAAATCATGGCAGTTCAATACACCAACATTCACATCATAACAGTTTTTCATAGATAACATAATTTGATAGTTTAAAATGATCACCAAACCTAAGTTGAGTCAACATCATAACAGTTCAAAATAAGTTGACAACTTTACAACACTTTCTAAATGATCATTTTGAACTATCCAATTGCAATTTTATCCAATTGCAATTCCAAAAGAACCAAAATATTGTCCAAAACAAAACCAAAATACACAATCCAATCTATCTTACACTTCACCACCACTTCAAAATAATCCAAACTGCAATACTTCAAAACATCCATTCCATCACATTGTTACCCTCACTGCAATATTCCAGTTTGAGATGCACTTATTCCAGCTTGTGACTAATGTTCAAATGTGTAAAAACAGTTAATGGTCAAGCATTACTAATGTTCAAGTAATGCTTTAGCAAAAAACACAATAAAATACCTGTTGGGTTACAGAAGATACCCCTTAAGATGCACTTGTTCCAACTGTTTGAGAACTACTACCCTCCTAATTCACAACAAGTAATGTTTTAGCAAAATACCAAACTTACACATGAAAAATAGCAAAACTTCCTAATTTACTTACCATATTTGCAGCTCTCTGCCTAGCAGCTGCAACAGCTTTTTCCTTCAATGTTTTAGCTCTTTGGAAATTTCTTTTGTTGTGGCCTGGATCTTGGAAAACTTGACATGTGATGACCATGGATATTTTCACTCCTGGGGCTGCTTCATCTTGTTCCCTCCTCTATTACATCTTGGTCTACCAAGCAGCCTTCTTAAAACTGGAGGATATAGGTAAAAACCAGGTTCTCTAGGCCGCAACTTTTCATCCTGTATTGGATGAATTATCCCACTATGGGCCAACATATAAGTTTCCTTGCTATACATTGGATCACAAAACAGCTCCAAATCCTCTCTCTGCCATAAAAGAGCACCTACAGCATGTTTGCAAGGTATCCCAAAGACCTGCCAAGCTCTACATGAACATGTCCAATACCCAAGGTTGACAACACTCACACATGCATCCATCTCATGCACTTCAAACTCCCCATTACCAGCAGCACATACTCTACAACCCCTTGACTCTGAAACAGCTTTATTCAACTTCTTCTTAATCTGAGGTGTCACCCTCCAACTCCAAGTTTGTGATTTTTGATGTCTTTTCTTTATTCTAACCATAAGTTTGTTCCTCATCCACTCAAGCATAGTCAATAGTGGTTTAGCCTTATAATGACCTACCCAATTATTGAAAGACTCAACCAAATTATTGGTTATGTGATCACTCTTTGAAGACTCATTGTATCCATACCTACACCAAATGTCTAAGGGTTTTTCCATCAACCAAGCATTTGCCCTAGGATTAAGCTCATGCATGGGTCCCATTGCAGCCTCAAAGTCTATTTGGTTATAGGCCCTACATGCCCTCCAAAAATACTTCCTTAATAACGCCCCAGGGAATTTCTTCCTAAAACTGTTGTACAAATGTCTTGCACAAATTCTATGTGTGGCTTGTGGGAAAAACTCACCAATAGCAGCCTCTAAACCCTAGGACAGTTAAACAAATAATTAAATAAAATGAACAAAATGTTTTAGTAAATGACAATTAGTACAAAGAATTAAATAAATAAATAAAATAATTTAGTAAATGATAGTTAATACAATAAAGTAAATAAATGAACAAAATGATTTAGTAAATGACAGTTAATACAAAGAATTAAATAAATGAACAAAATGATTTAGTTACCTTTTGCATATCACTCATTAGTGTCTAGGGTTTGTGTTGAGCATCATTTCCAAGCATCTCCTTCAAATTCTTCAAGAAAAAAGACCATGTATCTTTGCCTTCATTCTCCACCACAGCATAAGTCAATGGCAACAACCCATTATTGTCATTCAGTGCCACTACAGAAAGCAACATTCCTCCAAAGGGCCCCTTAAGAAAACACCCATCCATGACAATGAAGGGTTTGCACCCTTTAATAAACCCTAACTTCATTGCATCAAATGCAATGAAAATCCTCTTAAAAGAGGGTTCTTTGTTCAATTATGGGTCAACAAAATCAAGCTTTATTAGAGTATGTGGATTGGATCTCCTAATCTCATTTCTGTAAGGATAAACCAAGGTGTATGACTTCGTATGATTCCCATCAATGACCTCCAATGCCTTCTTCCTAGCCCTATAACATCTTTGCATGTTTGACACAATCCCAAATTTATTGTGAAGCTGCTCCTTTAAAGACTCAACTGTCATTTGTGGGTTTTGCTTTAATTTTTTTAAAAACTTTTTTGCAATCCATGTTGACTTAATTTATGGATTCTTATCAGTCTTAATACATGTGTGCTCTCCGCAATATGACTTAATCATAAATGTAACTTTGTCTGGCAATGGAGATGCATGAACCCTCCATGGACAGCCTTTGACTTTGCAAACCTAAGTCACTCTAGTGGACTCATTCTTCCTTTTTTCAACCTCAAACCCTTCTTGGACACAATAATCTAATACAACCTCCCTAAATTTTCTAACATTTTCAAATACCGAATGTGCTTCCAACTTAATAGGTTGCCCTTTCACCATTTTAAATTCCTTACCCTTAATCCTTTTTTCCCATAGATGACTCTTAGACCTACTCCTTTTTGGCAATCTCACACCAACCTCCTCCACACTAGAATCTGAATGCACCTCATCATCTGACTCATAATCAGACAGCCCTTCTTCCTCCACATTCAACTCTTCATTATGTGGAAATTCATCATCTGAACTAGAACTATCTATCACATCAGGGTCACCTTTTTCCCTCCAGTCTTGCTCTTCCTCTCTAAGCCCATATACTTGATCTTCCTCCTCTAAATCAACTAATTTCTCATGCTCATTACACTCTTCCTCATAATCTAAGTGAGGACCTACTTCCCCCTCATTCAAGTCAACATCCTCATCCTCATTCAAGTCAACATCCTCCCCCATATTAGGTTCATTAACCCCTACATTAGGTTCATTAAACTCATCAATTACAGCTAAGGATGTCACTTCAATTAGCTTAAGAAAACAATTGATCTCTTTTACACCTATATGTTGATAGAACATGTCCATAACCTGCTTGTCAATCTTCACTAGCATATTACCCCCATTACCAGGTAAAGCACAACACACAGTAAATACAAACCCTATTCCACATTCTTCACTAAGAAATGCTTTATTAATATCTTACAGAAAATCTAATATACTATACATGTCAGAATCAACCCTTCTAATACTAACCATAGTTGCCTCATAGTGAACATGTATTTCATGAGTAAAGAAGGGGTCTGTCATGGCTGTAATGTGAAAAAAAATACACAAAAAACATAATACAAATTACATGCATGCATTCAAAAATCCTAAATCACTTTCAACATATCATGTATGCACTCATATCATAATGTTTCATTCAACCCAACACTTAACAAAATTCTCAGGTTATAAAATCAAACTCATGCAATCATTTCATGGGTAAAACAATATTAAATAGTAACCCTAAACACAATAACTATAATTTGATACCAATTAAACCAAAAAATAACATCAATTTCAAAAAACCCCAATTTTACAACAACATATATAGTAACCCGAAACCCATAAATCATATGTTAATGTGCAAAAAGAATGAAATTAAAAAAAATTAAACACAACAATCACCATTTATGGACTAATTACACCACAAATTTGAATCAATTTCAAAAAACCCTAAAATTGGTTCTGTGTCCGAAAAAACCTAATTTTTTCGCTTGCATTCAACACTTTATAACTGAGATCATGTTTGAAAGGAGAGAATGAAAGTAAATGAAAGGTTATATGTGTTACCTCTTTGAGATTTCGAAGCCAAAACACTTGAACAATATTTCTCTTGCAACAGATCTACTATTCATCTCAGATCTTACCAGAAGATAGCTCAAAATCGCGATGAGAGAAGACGTCAAACTGGAGTGAACGAAAACAACTGGTTTCATATGTAAACGAGAGAGGGATGTGAGCAGACGAACAATTTGAGATGTGTTTAGGGTTTAGGTGAGAGAACGAAACTTGGTTTTAGATGTAAACGAGAGAGAGATGGAGGTGGTTTCAGATGTGGTTAGGGTTTGAGAGAGAGAGAACGAAGCATGTCCATGGGGTTTGAGAGGTGAGAGAATAAACGGGTAGAGTTAGTGTTTGAGAGATGATATTGATTTAGGGTTTAAGAGGTGAGAGAACGAAGCTTGGTTTTAGATGTAAACGAAAGAGAGATGGAGGTGGTTTCAGATGTGGTTAGGGTTTGAGAGAGAGAGAACGAAGCACGTCCTTAGGGTTTGAGAGGTGAGAGAAGAAGACGGGTAGGGTTAGGGTTTGTTTTAAAAAATATATGAATTGTGGATATATATAGTATTAGGGTATTTGGGGATGGGTTTTACCTAAACCCTCAATTAGAATAAGGATGTCCTTATGCCTGCAAATTGATAGGTTTATATTTAAAATACAGTTGTTTGGCAGAGGAAAAATTTGTCTTTTCCTACCTAGTCAACGCCCAAATGTGGTCAGGGGTCAAACTGATGAAAGTTTGCCTAATTAGGGTTCTAAATGCAATTATGCAAAGTTGGGGGGTCAAAATGCATTTTGACCAAAGTTAAGGGGGTGTAAATGAAATTAATCCTTTTCTTTTATACTTTTACATTCACAAGTATGAAAAGAATCATGGTTCATACCTAACTTACATATCTGATATTTTTTGTATGAATTCAATGTTTTTTTTATTTTCAGTATTTGTCATTTAATAAAACAAGATTGATCTTTGCAATTATCAATCCCACTCCAAACTTATACAATCATTTTTTTCATACCTAATTTAAATATCACACAGTATTTGAGTTTCTCTCTTCATTAAAGTATTGATTTTCAAATCACTGCATGGAAACACCTAGTCAATAAACTCCTTGTACTGGAAGCATACAATTATTTATAACTGTTATTGAACTGTATGATTATGTTTAAATTGCTGATGGCATTTTGATGTAGTTCGATTACTCAACACATGAAGAGAGCGTTGAACTGATTTCCAACACTTTACCAAGAACAGGAGATAAAGCCAATGCATAACATCCGCTGAGCCCAAGAGCAAAACCGTGCGAGTTGGGCCAAAAACGGTCAATACCGTACCAAGTGTTGGAGCGGGGTGTTACAATAAGACTCACTTACCGTACCAAGTTTGGAGCGGGGTGTTACAATAAGACTCACTTAACATGTATTCTTTTCCACTCACTTAACATGTATTCTTTTCCACGGTGAAGTTTCAAAGCCAGATATTGATTTTTTTTTTTTTTCCCCTTCCTTTGGCAATGGTGTTCTTGTTAAGAGGCAGTGTGTACTTAAGGCTTTGAGTGCCAACTATGATTCTCAACATAAGATCAGATTTCCTGATTCACAAGCTAAAAAAAATTGCAGGGCAATTGGCATTTTTCTATGACAAAGTGTTCAACACTAGTTTTTTATTTACCTTTGGTGTAAAAAGGTATTTTTTAGCCATCCCAGCCACAAAGAACTCTCAGCTTCCCATTTTGACATTCGTTATATACCAGACAGGAAAACAAAATATGGAAGTGCTAGATGTAAGAACATGAGCAAATCTATACCATTAAATTCAAGCTTTTAGCCCTTTGATGGAGTTCAATACAGTTGGGTCATTGTTCTTAAAACCAGAGCCACAGCTGTTCAATACAGATTGCTTGATATTTATATACAAGTATGTTGCAAGGGTCAACTTCTCCAGCCAGCTACGCTACTAGAAGCAGTCCCAGTGTTAGATACAGCGAAGCCTCGATTATACATACGCTGTATCTCTTCCCTGTATTCTGTCAATGACTTGTCAGGTATGGCTGGGGTTAGCTCCACAACATCCCCCATTTTCAGCTTGAACGTTAGATCATTCACGGGCTCATTATTCAGCCTTGGCCTAAGTTCTTCCTTCAAAGGAAATCCATGTGGAGTCCATCTAGAGCTTCCACGACCGGTTCTTTCTAGCAGATCCAGCACGGTTGAGTTTGTGGGGAATTCTTGCACCGACATCTGCAACACCCAACACCCATTTAAAATAATGTTTAGTCAACATCACAAAACCAAATAAACGGAGAGCTTCAACCAAAATGCCAAACAAGATACATGACCACAACTGCGTAGTTACTAAGGCCACCTTTTTAGGAGTATTATGAGAGCACAATTAAGTTGAATAGTCGGGTCGAGATGGACCCACCAGGACCATCAAATCTTCTACTTAGAAGCCATAGAATGTAAAAAGAAGCACGAATTATGCGAAAATTCTCAAAAACAAACCTTGTCATTTTCCAGCATGATGATAAAGACAGGTCCCTCCGTTCCACAGTGAGATTTGTAAGAAAACGGACAATCTTCAGAATGAGAAGGGAATCTACATGGTGGCTTGATGGAATCCGCAGAACCAACCGACAATTGGTCTTTGCTCATTGTCTCACACTGCCAGGTGACAACCCATCGGGCCCACTCAACCATCTGAAGCACAAAAGAAGAGTGTTTACAATCACCTTCCTTGTATCTCCAATGAGCCGCAAATCCATACTCAGCTTGTGAATGCATCTCCTTTGTCCGAATCTGAACTTCAAGTGGAACCATACCCTCTGCCATCACCACTGTGTGTAGAGACTGGTACCTGCAAATGAAGATCAGCTTTATAAGGAGACGATCCACAATGATTCGCCCTCACTTTGAGCACTTTGAGATGATAACATACCCATTAAACTTGGGATGATTTATGTAATCCTTGAACTTCCCAGGCACTTCAGACCATAACTCGTGAACAACTCTCAACGCTTCATAACAGTGATCCTCAGTTTCGACTATCAACCGTAGCCCATGGATATCATGTATTTCATCCATGGACAGTTTCTTTCTGCACAATATCAAAGAAAATCAACCCCTTGAAACGAATTTACCAAACTTAGATACTACAAAATAAAGAGCCCTGCTATAACCAGGCAATCTTACTTCATTACTAGATTCCTACAACCACTATAATGTAATAATGCAGCTTCAGCTGCCACTCAGTAACCTCATATATAGGAAACTCAGAAAATATATATAATTTTGGAAGGCACCAGTAGTAATCTTGCGATTCAAGCTAGGAACAAATTTAAATCATTGCCTGATTGAATTATTTCACAAAACATAGAACTTCATAGAAATTATCTGACAAAACTATGACATATCAGGCAATATATATATATATGACGTTATAGATCCACGAGAGACTTCCTGAAATTAGATATTGAAATTGAGTTTTTTATGTGTAGAAACTCTGAAAAATCTACAGAGGAGATGATGCGAGAAGGAGAGAACAACAAAGGAACAAAGAGATCCGAAGAGTAACAATTTCCAATCAAACTAATCTTAATTTCATACTATAATCATGACTAGGTGGTCAAATAATTGTTTATGACTTCAATTACGGAAGTTACCGTATATAGTTTTAGTTTAGAATTATGGGAATTGAATCTAGATTATTGTTGAGTTACAGAATTGCTTCAAGAAAACATCACGCCTATAGTTGTAACATTGAGAATACGAACTTAGAAAAGTAGTACAGCATGCTTTATTGAATTAGGTTGTGTTATATTGTATTATATGTGAAATTTTTGTCGGTAAATAGTTAAAACATGTTTAATGGCTACTAGTTTAACATGGAACTTGTCTATAATTGCTCTGACATTGAATATGAGTTTATATGGAAGAATCTAGGACTGTTGCGCATTGTATGTGCATATCTTTTTTCTTGTGGAGCAAAATGGAGGCTAGAAAGGACAATCTCGGGCCCCGGTAATATCCATAAATGAGTTGTTCTTGGTAAGAGCTGAACCTTATGGACATTCTAGGATACAGTATTCAAGACATCAATCTGGCAAACTTATTATGAGTCAAGTTTTTATAGACGGAATAATTTCAGCATGTATGCATGTGTGTATATATAAATATTTCTATATATATCAGACATTAATTACTTATTATGAATCTGAGCATTGTACAGAACAATAAGATTAATGTAATTTTTACGTATTAGTAGATTAGTGGAGAGGATTACAAACCAAAGCCTCAGGAAAATAGTTAGATTTACAGGTCACTTTGGTCAATTTTCAAGGAAGGAGGAATTGAGTTTTGGCTGAAAAAGTAGCAGAATTTGTTAACCATGGAAGAAGACCCCATAGGAAATCTTATGTGCAAAGCCTACTCTCAGTGGCAGAGATGGAAGAGTGTGAGCAGCTGTCAGGCAGCGGCCTGACTGCCTTAAAGGACCACCGGGATCCACTCTCCGATCCCGGTCTCGGGCCCACACTCTGGTCCAATCGGCATAATTTTTTTTATTAATGGCTAATTAAAACATATAGTTTTAATTTTTCAAAAATACTCTGGAAGTTTCCCAAATGTCTGATTTATAAATAATGCTGAAGTCCAGATTATAAAAAAGGTGTTTAGTAGTTAAATCAAATTAAAACCCAAAAAAGTGTGATTTCCCAGCACTCAATTGGTGAGAGAGAAAAACCTATAATGATTTGGAGTATTATATTTTACAGACGCTTATTATTCATATACCGTAAAGGAAAAGGTTTGTATTTGTAGGTCTTGAAAAACTAAATTCTACAATGACAACATTAATCATTAGTTTTAACTAGTACATGTTAATGCTTCTTATAAATTACCATAATTGGTATATATTAGATGTGGTCAGATTATTCCGAAGGCTGTCTAGACTGACCCTATGATGAATTGTTAGGCATCGCTCTGAAGGAAAAAAAAAAAAAAGTTGACACTGCACTACCCTATTGCTATGGCCATTGGGCTGAATACGCCCTTATTATGTGGATGGGTCAGTGACCATCTAGGTCACTAAACGTCTAACCCACCCACATGTCTGTTTTCGGTACTCCAGAACTTTTTGGAGTATGGGAGTGAATGATTCAATACCCGTCGTATTGAAAGCAAAGACACATATTGGGAGTGGAACCTAGGTCTCATATGAGATAAATGGGTATACATGATAAATACCAATCAAACGTATCATTAATTAGTGTCATGCATTTGAGAACACAGATACATCAATTTTGATTAACGTCCATTGCTCAAGTAACAGTTATATATGAGAATAAAAAGTGAGCTTTTTAACAATGATTGTGTTCAGAATGACTTCTTCAGTTTGTAAACCCACCGCTTTATCATTATCAGGTAACAGTTGATTAGTCACGTTTTAGGGATTTAGAGATTAGTTCGTGTTGCCTTTTATCTATTTATTTTAATCTCACTTTCCTTGTTAAGAATATTGCATTATGGTAGATGTTATTTTGGGGCATTTTATTCCTTGGATGATGATGTCATGGAATACAAATTGTTGCATGGGAGTTTTCCTATTTTAACGTTTTGTGGATGGTGTGCATACTTTGATTAAGACACGCACCAGATTACAGTACAAGTCAAGGTTTTCTTGTATTAAATGTCGAGAAAAGTGACATTTACGGGTGGGCCTCTAAATGAGTTTCAATGACCTTATTTAAAAATTTGAAATTTAAAATGCCAGAGAGAGAGAGAGCATACTTTAACATTTTGCAGTAGATGCTATACAAGCTTTTGTGCCGCCCTAACAGAACATGGTTAGAAACAGCTCCATCTTTAAGTGCTCGCTCTAGCTTCTCTACAGAAGACGTTATCATTGCCTCATCCGAAGACTGCACAAGTCTAGAGGAGAGTTCGCTGTGTTGATCTGGATTGAGATGTTTGAAGCAAAGGTTTTCTAGCTGCTCTTTCCAACTAGAAATCCCTAGACGGTTGGCCAAAGGAGCAAATATCTCCAAAGTTTCTCTAGCAAACCTCTGTTGTTTGGCCGGAGGTAATGCATCTAGTGTCATCATATTATGCAAACGATCAGCCAGTTTTATAAGGACCGCCCGGGCATCTGCCATCGCAAGGAACATGGTGTGTAGGCGATCTGCCTCAGCAGTTTTACTCGCAGTATTATTTTCCCGTGCAAGCTTGCTTAAGTGACTTAGTTTAGACACCTATAGAAAATGCCCAACTAGATTAGAGACTCATAGCCATCAGAACTTTTCACCAACACAATAATGAAAAAACAACACCGGAAAATATGGTAAAGAACTTAAACATAACAATATAATGAATTTCTGTATGTGTGGTCCAAAAATTTTATGCAGCTCTTCCATTTCTGACGGAAAATCTGTAATGTTTAATGTACATGACGCCCCTATACCACCAAAGAATGGCAACTTCCAACCAATCTTTGGAGCTAAAATCTTCAATGCAAGAGTGTCTCGGATTACTTTTTAAGTCATTAGAATAGGTAAGATTCCAATATTTTAGCAGACCTGATTCAGAAATTTTACTTTGAGAAGTAAAAAAAAATTCCAATCAAAGAAAGAAAGGAAGATGTCAATTTAGAGTTAACTATTTTGTGAAAGACGGATAAAATGAGATAAACAAGTCAGTAGTACATAGGGGTTCGCATAGAGCGGTAAAAAGAGGTAAAAACGCTTAACTTGCATAGATTGTTTTTGACAGTTTTGAAAGAAGTTATCAAAGTGCATCATCAGTTTTCTCATGCTGTTGTATATTGGAAAACAATATCTGCTCGAAGGTATAAGTTGTACACACTTCCATAACACTGATAAGAATTACTAGAAAGGGCACTAAACATGTATGCCCTATTAATGTGGCAAGGCCATATCTCCAAATTCACATCTCCATAAGAAGAAATAACAAATTTGTCAAGGCCCAACTTTGTCGTTCCGGAATGAAAGCATAAGAAATTTCATATTGTACATTCCACACCACGAGAACTCTAATGAGTCTGAGTTCACACTGGGACATTTAAACCAAGAACAGAAAGAAGAGAAAAAAAAAAAGAGGCTAACATCCACTAATGTTGCTGCATGAAAAAATAGCAAAATGGAAAATGGAGACAAATTATTTACAAACTATAATGTCAGCTATACGTTAAAGGGCTCTACATTCAGTAAAAACCACTACTTTCTACTCTCAAACTCCCATATGCGGATCACAATTTATCTTTCCTTGGAGAGTAGAGTTGTGATCAGTGAACACCTATGAAAAGCATCTCGTGAAATGGCTTATGCAACGCAACCTCATCAAACCATCACATCATGATAAAAGCTTTCAAGGGAAGCCCTGCCAGATTGGTCATCCTAAGTTTGACGGAAAACAATATCAAAAATGCTAACTCTGTGATGGGGTAAAGAAGCATGTTTCATACAAAATAGGGCTAGATATTGATTTATGTTATTAAAAAAAAATTTTGAATCCCAGAGTTATATATACACATCTATTTTGAACAATCCCCGTCGCATTGTATATAGGAAAAAGTAAATTTTCAGCCCATGGAAAAGGAAAAAGGAGTAATCTTAAGCATTACCCAACAAATAGTTAATCAAATTGATGCTTCTTACCCCTTCAACCAAATCAGCAACCCCAGCTCCAAATGTACTGAAAATATAATCATAATTTATAAAAGAATCATCAAGTGTGTCATGTAGAAGCCCTGCAGCAACTACTGTCGAGTTAGCACCAATCATTGCGAGCAAAACTGCTGTTTCCACACAATGCTGTAAATAAGGATCGCCACTTGCTCGCATCTACAAAATCAATACAGCACTTCTCATTCCAAACACCCCAAAATTATGAACAAACCCTCTACAAAATATATATATATATATGGATCTGTGTATGTATGTATATACCTGCCCCCTATGAGCTTTCTCCGCTTCACAGAAAGCCTTGACAACAAAATCTTCATAGAAAATCTTGTGACGCAATTGGGCACCCAAAAGCAAATCCTTAGCATATGGTTCTGAAGTCGTCTGAGTAAAACTATCCTCCATATTGAATGTAAGTTCATCAACCATAGCAGATGATGATTCTACCTTAGTGTGTGCTTGAAAGCTCGGAGAATCATAATCAATACAAGACCCCAGTGCGTGCCTCACAAACCCATTAAACAAGCCATTAGTGCCCACCCGAAACGACCCCTGAAGAAGATTCAACTCCCCACTACTCCTCTCCCGCGCAATTCTCATCGGCGACGAACCAACCCCGCTGCTGCCGCTACAAGAAACCGGGCATTGCAACACCGATACAGGACTCTGGTCTCTCTTCAGAGAAGAACCCAACGGAGGATACGCCGAGTAGCAGAAGGAACTCCCGAATTCCTCGCCTCTGTCGTGCCACAACGACCCCAATTCCTCGCCGCCACCGGAATAGCTCGACGACGACGCGTGCTTCACAGGCGCCGCTGCAAACAGGCACGAAAGGCCTCCGACGAGCGGCGGCTTCTGTGACGGCGACGCGGTGGTAGACGGCGAGGACGAAGCTCGACCGTTGAGATCGAAATCGAACGACGCGTGCGAATTGATCTGGCAAGGGTGCGCCGTCGAACACACACTACTAGGTGGGCTCGCATATAGCGCTATTGTCGGCACCGTCATGATCTCGAGCTCGGAATTTGAGTCTCCGATCTGTATTAGGGCACAACAATTGAATCTATTTCCCCCAAAAACTCTAGATTTCTGATTTTTATATCATAAAACCTAAAACAAATTGAATTGAAGAAGACACAAGCAAATTGAGGCGTGAGAATTCGAAATTACTCACTGTATATACGCACATAGATAGAGATCTAAGTCAAATGTTAGGTTCACACAAAACGGTCGAAAAAGGGGTCTAAATTTCAGCGAAAGTGAAATGTATACTTTTGAAGCAAATTTACAAACCCTAAACCTAAATTCTACACGAAAGATAGTCGAACACGCTTTGAATGCTTTGAATTTCGATTTATATAATAAATATATATGTGTATATAGAGAGAGAGAGTTTCGGGGTTCCTTCTAGAGAGAGAGAGAGAGAGTTTCGGGGTTTTCTTCTTTCCTCTTCTTTCTATGATTGCGATTTCTATTCTGGAAATCTGATATTATTGCTTAGCGGCCAGGCGAAGGAAGACTGAAGTTTCGTTAATGCCCTTGGAAAGTAGCTAAAATTACGGAGATGTTCTGTCTGTGCTTGCCAACAAGGACGCGTTTGGTTTTTTAGTTTGGTTTTTACTATTATTAAATGATTTTAAAATATTTACATGCCAATTGACAATTGAGCTGATCTAAATAAGTTACATTACATAATTGAATTCTCACTAAACTAATCATAGATAAGGATATATATATATATACACACATAGATATATAATCTAATAAGTTATCATGTATGCATGAATGTCGTGTTTGTGGATGTCACACCATTTAATAATTTAACGTTGTTATCAAATTAATCTGATCGTGAAAACAGTTCGACATCCATTAAAACTATAAATGTTATTTATTTCATTGAACATATAAAGTTTTGAGAACCAATGCATGTCATTGTCTATATATAATTGTATATAAACATATTCTTACTATTGTATTTTTAGGATTGGAGGATGGATAGTAAGGGCCCGTTTGGGAACCATTGTTTTTGTTTTTGTTTTGAGAACCAAAAAACAAGAACAATTTTTGTTCTTGTTCTTATTTTTTCACCCAAAAGAACAAGAACAAAAAACATGTTTGGAGTAAAAAAACACACATATTCTCACACAATGTTTCCTCTCTACCACAATTCATTTTTTTTGGAAAATCCCAAAAAGAACAAAAAAACAAGTTTTTGTTGTTCCCTTGTTTTTTCTACTATTCACGAAAACAGTTTCTAAATTGAGAACAGAACAAACAGTAAAAAGGGCTGCCAAACATGTTCTGTTCTCCTGAACAGTGCCAAAAAACAAAAAACAGAACAAAAACACAGTTTCCAAACGGGGCCTAAAGATTCAAGAATAGCTTACTTCTTTAATTGGTTCCTCGGAAAAAAATATCCGTTTTAAGTAATAAAAAATTGGGTAAAGGGCAAGAAATCCCCCCAAAATTATTGAGCTTTTGCAAGAAATTCCTCAAATTATTTAAAACATGCATTTTACCCCTTAGCTATAATATAAAAATATACTTCCATCCCCTCCTATTTTACTAATTACACTTCCACCATTTATTATAAAATATATATATTACGAAAATTACAATTTGATTTTTTTATATATAAAATTCGAAAAAAACATATAAAATTCGAAAATATATATATAATTCGTAAAATATATATAAAATTTGAAAAAACATATAAAATTCGAAAAAATATATAAAATTTGAAACAATATATAAAATTCGAAAGAAACATATAAAATTCAAAAAAACATATAAAATTTTGAAACAAATATATAAATTTCGTAAATAATATATAAAATTCGAAAAACATATAAAATTCTAAAAAATATATAAAATTCAAATATATATATATATATATATAAAGTGTGACTGAAGTTTAACTGGACAAGCCTTAGAGTCATTAGTCAAGGTAACGGATCATCTCCAGCTCTCTGCAGAACTATTTCAAGGGTCACGATGGCAACACATGTCCCAAGATGGTGACCAAAATCGGAATTGAACCAATACTTTATTAAAATATTTTAATCAAAATTAAATATATTAATATTTGAATCAAAATTAACGGTTCGGTTCCGGTTCTCATTTTTAAATAACTGAAAATATCAGTTAGATCTCGGTTTTGGAATCGAAAGCGAACCGCACCGTGAATATATTAATATTTGAATCAAAATTAACGGTTCGATTCCGATTCTCATTTTTAAGGAACCGAAAGTATCTGTTCGATTTCAATCGGAATCGAAAGCGAACCGGAGCGTGTGCACCCCTAGATTTGGATACCAAGGGACCCTTTAATCGATATAGTTAATCGATTAAATTTTTTATTTTATATAATTTTGATTAAAATATTATTTATATAATTTTTATTTTTATTTTATATTTATTTGTTGAGAGAGGAAAGTGGTAGAAAGAGAAAGAGAGTTGGAGAGGATTCGTTACCGTGATTAATGACTATGAGGTTTGTCCACTTAAACTTCAGTCACACTTTTTATATATATATATTTGAATTATATATATATATTTAGAATTTTATATGTTTTTTCAAATTTTATATATTGTTTACAAATTTTATATGTTTTTTTTGAATTTTATATATTGTTTCAAATTTTATATATTTTTTGAATTTTATATGTTTTTTTAAATTTTATATATTTTTTACGAATTATATATATATATATTCGAATTTTATATGTTTATTTAGAATTTTATATAAAAAAAATCAAATTGTAATTTTCGTAATATATATATTTTATAATAAGAGGTGGAAGTATAATTAATAAAATAGGAGGGGTGGAAGTGTAATTAATAAAATTGTTTTTTTAAATTCTCCACCATAGGGGATAGATTGGGGGAGTTTTGTGCCACTTTGAAATATTAGGGGGTTAGTTGGGAGAGAGAGTATAGTTTGAGGGGTTTCTTGTCCTTTACCATAAAAAATTTACAACTTTCTTATTATCTAAGTTTTTATCTTATCCAATATATGTAAGGAGTATTAGTGCAATTATAGGATATTTCGCAATTAGACTCAAAATTTTAAATTGATAGATGAAGTTAATATCCATCTAATTTATATATCTCATCATTTTTTTGTCCGGATCCGATTTTTTCAATATGGCCACCATGTCTACCCGCCTTGGACCCAAACTCAACTGGGTGCGTGGTACCTAAGCGCACCGAATCAAGGAATGGATCCAACTCTGATACTAATTATAACGAGTCGAATGTTGCACTAAATCTAACTCTGATATTAATTGTAACGAGTGGAATGTTTTATAATTCAACCCAAAAATCTTAAACGGATAGGTGAGACTTTTCCATCCGACTCCGGTGTGGGACAAAGAGACACCTAGTAGCTAAAAATATCATTTTTATTATGTCACAAATAATTAGACATGTCAATGGATCGGATTTTGATCCGATTCTGATCCGATTAGCCGGATATGGATTGAAAATAAAATCTAATAACTCGATTAGGATCCGAATCCAATAATCTGATTTCTTAACAAATTGGATTTGGATTTATGTCAATTCGATCCGATAATAACCCGATCCGATATATACTATATATATATATATATAAATATATGTGTATATATTTAATACTGTATATGTATATAAATGTTAGTTGTTAATTATTTTATTATTTATTAATAATAATTAATCATAAATACAATTATTAAAAATGTGAATAATTTTAGTATTTCAGTATTTGTTGATTTTTATATATCTATCACATTATCTTTGTTAGTTCCGCATATAATGATTGATGAATCAAAAGTTTTCAATCAAACATTTTGTATTTTTTTAATTAGATAATTGGATCAGATATCCTATAATGAAAAAATTTGAATATGAATTAAGTAAGTAAAAATACGTTGAATTATCGGATTCGGATCGCGGATCGGGAGTTTTTTTCCATCCTTATCAATAAACATGTCAATAATCCGATTATAATCCGAATCTGATATTAACCGAATATGGATTGAAAATAAAATCCGATAACTTGATTAAGATCCGAATCCGATAATCCGATTTTTTAACAAATTGGATTTGGATTTAACTGATCCGATATAAATCCGATCCATTGACATGTCTACAAATAATGTAGGAATTTTGATCTTATCTATTAAATATTGATCTATTTATCGATATATAATGTGAGACAAAGAGACACCTAGTGGCTAAAAAGATCATTTTTAGTATGTCACAAATAATGTGGGAATTTTGATCTATTTATCCATATATAAGGAATCTTGATAACTTGTAAGAAAATTCTTAATACATAACTAAAAAAACATTAAAGTTTAATCTTATCCTGTAAATCTAAGTAATAGATTGCAAGTCGAGTAAATTATTGAATCTTAACGATAATAATCATCTATTATCGGAGAATCCAACATTTGGTGAACATGTAAAGAGATATGGATATTATACTTCCATAGTTTGGAAAGAATTAAAATAACAAATCGGTAAAGACACTATTATTACTATGTCTTCCCTGTTAGTAAATTAATCAATTAATTATACTATGGGAGTGACGCGTCTGCGATAAAATAAGAAAAAAATAAATTTACGTGGCATTAAATACCACAAACCCTGTAAATACATCAATAAAAAAAAGACACTAATCTTTCATGGTATGAAGTTATTAAATTGTTTTAAGTAAGTAAAAGACATGAGGATAAACAAATTGTAAGAGAAAATAATAATAACAATGCAAATATATGCAGTGAAATTAAACTATAATTGATGATGATACTATTGTTTATAAAAAGATGTAAAATACAAAATATTAAAATGCTTACATGACACATCTTAGCATATATTATGATTTAAATCCATTAGCCTTATCTGTAACTTATTGTATTTTATTTTGACATTTGGAAATGATGATAGCAATGGAATACAATATTACTTTTTTAACATGGGGAAGAACTTTCTTTGTGGAGTAATGCGGTAATCACGTTTTTAGTTTAATGCTAGTTGGTGAGGGGTCCATGGTTTGAGTGTTTCACTGTTTGTTTCTACAATCTATTAACCAAGGTGCATAGTGGAATCAAACCCATATCTAGAATCCACTTATTAATATAAAAAGTTTTGATTTTTAATAGTTGGGTAAAGTGCAAAAAAAACTCCATCAATTATTATTTAATAAGCAAGAAATCCTTCTCAACTACAATACAAAAGGAGAAAAAAAAACTTTCAACTATCATTTTAAAGGCAATGTACCCCCTCCACAAGATTTTTCAACAATTTTACCGTTACAAAAATAATATATATATATATATAATTCAAAATATATATATATAATTCAAAAAATATATAAAATTCAAAAATATATATATAAAATTCGAAAAACATATATAAAATATAAAAATAATATATAAAATTCAAAAATATATATATAAAGTTCGAAAAAATATATAAATATTGAAAAATATATATAAATTTTGATTTTTTTTATAAAATTCGAAAACATCATATAAAATTCAAAAATATCATATAATTTTTGAAAAATATATATATATTTCGGAAACATATATATATTTGAAATATATATATAAAAGAAGACCACTAATTGATGTTGGTGGTAAGTAGTTTGCTTCAATTCATTAGAAAAGATATAACATTTTACCAATATATATATTTTTTCAAAATTTATATATATTTTTTAATTTTGTTTTTCGAAATATATATATATTGAAATTTATATATATATTTTGAATTATATATATATTTTTTGAAATATATATATTTCAAATTTATATTTTTTTTCTCCAAATTTTATATATTTATTTAAAATTTTATATATATTTTTAAAATTTATATTTTTTTCGAATTATATATATATATTTTTTAATTTTATATATTTGTTTCGAATTTTATATATTATTTTCGAATTTTATATTATTTTCAAAATTTAATATATTGTTTTCGAATTTATATATATATCTGAAATTTAATATATATTTTTTGAATTTTATATATATTTTTGAATTATATATATATAATTTGTGAATTTTTAATTTAATTTAGGGATAAATGTGTCTTTTACGAATTGAGGGGGGCTAATTGCACAAAATTAATAATTTAGTGGAGATTTTTATAGTTGAGGGGAGTTTCTTGCTCATAGACAAGGCAATAGTGGACGATCCTACATAGTTTTTTAATATATATGAAATATGGACATGGATATAGGATACGGTACCACATAACAATCCCAATACTAATTTTAAAAAAGTGACACCCCTCGAAGTTTAGGTCAATTCTACCTTGCGTCCGGTTAACGCACAAGTTTACAATGACACCTTCTGAACTTTAAAAAGTCTTGCATTAACACTTTTTTGAGCCATGAAAAGTCAGGTTTGCCCTTATTATAAATATGGTTAATTTCAATAAACTCCCTCTACTATTGAATTTAATCAACTAACCCTTCTACTATTGAATTTCAATCACATTGCCCCCCACCCTCAAACAATATATTTATAAAATTCAAAAATATATATCAAATTAGAAAAATATATCTCAAATTCAAAATATATATATAAAATTCGAAACAAATATATAAATTTCAAAAACAAATATAAAATTCAAAAACAAAAATATAAAATTCAAAAAATATATATAAATTTTGAAAATAATATATAAATTTCGAAAAGCGTCATATAAATTTCAATATATATATATATATATATAATTCAAAAAAATATATATATTTTGGAAATATATATATATATATATATATATATATAAAGACTACTAATTGTTGTTGGATATATTTTTTGAAATTTATATATATTTTTTAAATTTTATATATTTTTTCAAATTTATATTTTTTTGAATTTATATATTTTTTGAGAATTATATATATATTTTAAATTATATATATTCGAAATTTATATTATTTTTCAAAAATTATATATATTTTTGAATTATATATATATATTTTGAATTTTATATATTTGTTTGGAATTGACCTAAATGTGATGGGGTGTCACTGCAATTTTTTATAAAATTCAAAAATATCATATAACTTTCGAAAACATCATATAAATTTTGAAAACGACATATATAATTGGAAATATATATATATTGGAAATATATATATAAAAAGACCACCAACTATTGTTGGTGGTAAGTAGTTTGATTCACTTCATTAGAAAATGTATGATATTTTACCAATATATATATATACTTTTCTATATATATTTTTTATTTTTTCACATTTTGTTTTTCGAAATATATATTTTTGAAATTTATATATATATTCGAATTTTATATATTTTTTCGAATGTTATATATTTGTTTTGAATTTTATATATTTGTTTTGAATTATATATATATATATATTTAAATTTATTATATTGTTTTCGAATTTATAATTTTTTTTTGAAATTTATATATTTGTTTTGAATTTTATATATATTTTTCGAATTTGATATATATATATTTTTGAATTTTATAAATAAATTGTTTGAGGGTGGGGTGTAATGTGATTTAAATTCAATAGCAGAGGGGTTAGTTGATTAAATTCAATATAAAGAAGTTTATTGTAATTAACTTATTTATAATAAGGGCAAACATAACTTTTCACGACTCAAAGGGGGTGTTACTGTAAGACTTTTTAAAGCTTAGGAGGTGTCATTGTAAACTTGTGTGTTGATTAGAGGTATGGAATTGACCTAAACCTCATAATGTGTCACTGCAAATTACATTTTAAAAAAATTAAAACACAACATGTCATGAACACGATATATACATGTTTCTTTATTTTTCTTTATAATTTTATTTAATTCTATATCACTTAAACAATAGGAATTAAAGAAAATTATAAACAAAAATAAAGAAACTGTCAAAGAAAAATTTACAGGCTAAACATTCTTCATTATTTATACAAAAATAAAAAATTCAACAACCAAAAAGTTTATAACACAATAATTTTTCTTCCTTAAAAATCATAAGTTAACTAACAAAAACCTCCACGTTCACATTTTCATCTTTCTTATGTAAGTGGTGAAGGGAGGAAATGATGCCGGAGAGATATTGAGAAAATAACTGACAAAATATCTTTGGAATCTTGGATAGTCACGCGATTTGGTATGTTGGTGTAGGACAACCATATTGTACTTTTTAATTTAATTATTCAAAATTACATAACACATTTACGGGTTTCTTTTAAATTTTAAAGTGTATCCAGTAATGTTCAAAGTGTGTCCTTCGTGTGTTCTAGAAGTGACTAATAAAATAAATAAATATTAAGACATACTAGAGAAGTGTTAGACACATGTTTGTGTCACAAATACGACCATGCTGTGCAAAAAGTCCGTGCTACCTAGATTATGAACCTGCCAAGGTAATAGATAAAGGACAAATAATAAAAATATTGGGTTAAACTCGGTGCATTTGTTTATTAATGAGAGAATATTGTTAATCACCTTCCAAACACTCTTTATTAAATAAAATAATTTGTGACATTAACGCTGGACCTCCACTTGCGCTTTGTTTTTATTTTTTTAAAAAAAATAATTTTTTTTAAAAAAAAAAAGAAAGAGAGAAAAATAAAAAAATATAATATTTAGCATTCTCTATAAACTTTAAATTGATTTTGGTAAATAATTTCAAATAATCTACTTAATTGGAAACACAATTTAATGAAAACAATTATAATTTTGACATTCTTTTACCAAGAATGAAGGAAATAATTATGACATTCTTTATAATTTCTTAGGATATGCAATTTGTAGTTTGTATTAGCTTTTGCTTGGTTCTTAACATTACCTATCTGTCGGAAAAAAAAAAACAAAGAATGAAGGAAATAAACACACAATTTTTAACAAAATTCCAACTTTTTAGCACCAAATACTGAACTCAATCTTGTGATTTCATCCTGGTTTAAAACACACAAATATTATACTAACCAATTATAAGGAAAAAGAATAAAACAATAACAATGATACATAAAATGTAAGAAATTGAGTTGTTGGGGGTAATAGTGACAATATGCGAAGCGAGAGTATTCAATGAATGTATACATGCAATGGCCACGTGGTGAGTGGCGGCATAGCGAGCGCCGTCACGTGGTTCGCGTCGGCATTGAACACCGTTGTTTCGTCGTCTTATACGGTCCTAGTTGAATATACACTAGGTTTTGTTTCTGTAAGGTCGGTAGTCTATTATTTTCCACGTGTTCTTTTGTGTGCGGACTCAGTTTTTCATAGGTCCGTTTGGAACTTGGTTTTGGTCTTCGTTTTGGTTTTGATCTTGGTTTTGGTTTTGGGAGGTTTTGGTAAATCTAAAACCAATATATAATGTTTGATAAGGAGTTGGTATTGGTTTTGGTCTTGGTATAATTATATATATATATACTAATATGTATTAAAAATATATAAATATGAAAAATATATATATATAAAATTGGGAAAAAAGTAATTTTCGGGAAAAAATTATTTTTCCGAAAAAATATAAAAAATAATTTTTTGGAAAATAATTAATTTTCGGAAAAATAAATAATTAATTTTTTCCGAAAAATAAATTTTTTCCAAAAAATAATTTTTGTCGAAAAAATAATTTTTTCACAAAATTTAATTTTTTCCGAAAACAATAATTTTTTTCCAAAAAATAAATATTTTCTGAAAAATAAATTTTTTGGGAAAAATAATTATTTCCGAAAAATAAATATTTTATGAAAAATAAATTTTTCCGAAAAATAATTTTTTTCCGAAAATTAATTTTTTGACGAAAATATGATTTTTTTTCCAATAATTAATTTTTTCCGAAAAAATAATTATTTTCCGAAAATATGAATTTTTTCCGAAAAAATAATTAATTTCCGAAAATATGAATTTTTTCGAAAAATAATTTTTTTCCGAAATTTTTTTATTTTTCCGAAAAAATAAATATTTTCTTAAAAATAAATTTCTCCGAACAAAAAAAAAATATTTTTTTGAAAATTTACATTAAAATATGATTTTTTTGCAAAAAAAAAATTTTTCCGAAAAATAATTATATATATAATTATTTATTAATAATTATTCCGAAAATTAATTTTTTTCCGAAAATATGATTTTTTTCTGAAAAAATAATTATTTTCCAAAAAATAATTATTTTCCGAAAAAATAAATATTTTCTGAAAAATAAATTTCTCCGAAAAATATTTTATTTCCGAAAATTAATTTTTTGAAAAATTACATTAAATTATGATTTTATTGCAAAAAAAAATTTTCCCGAAAAATAATTTTACCGAAAAATATTTTTTCCGATAAATTTCAAAATAATTCATATTTTCGGCCATATATATATATATATATAGAGAGAGGGAGAAAAGTCAAAATTGGTGGGTCAAAACCAAGTTTTAGTGGTTGGTTTTAAAAAGACCAACTCCAAAACCAGCTTGCCAAACGGACCCATAGTATTACAAATTATTATATGTATTTTGCATCGGACGGTGGTGATGAGCCGACGATCTTTGCCGTTGTTATAGGTGTTATTGATGTGAAGTAGGTTATGTAAACCCTCACGCCTTTGTTAGGAGTGAATTGTCATTGTGTGCCGGTCACGGTTGTCATTGTTACGTAATATTTTTTGGAGTGTCCGTTATTGTTACGGATTGTTACAGTGGTGTGGGCCGGTTCTCACATTCGAATTGCTCATTACAGTCAGTTATAAATTAGGATATACTTAGGGTCAGAATCATCTTTATCAATTACGAAGAGAAGATGATCTACTAATGATGAATCAAATATCCACTAAAGATATAGCTTAAAATTGACAATCCTTTCATGAACCTCAACCAGAGCAATAATATTCACCACGAAATTCATTTTGGTGGTGAACCATGTATCTTTTTTAAAATTATTTTGCATTGTTGGAAATAAATTATATATTTTATGATTTCAATTTTTTATTTATTTAAATTTAAAATTAATTTAATAATTTCATAACAAGTATATTATAAATATTGAAATAACGACGACACTATTAGATTTATTAATAACTCATTTTTTTATATTAAATTTTTTAAAAAAAATTAAATAAAATTCACTTAAATCTACTAAAAAATCATCTTTATTCATTCATGTTGCCAAAAGTATTCAATTAGAACATTTTGAGTAAGATGTGCAAGATTTTAAAAAATTCACGATTACGATAACTGAGTCTCGTTACGTAATCCCGATACTAATCTGAGTCCGTTACTCCAATACCGTTACTGTTACAACAACCGATACCGTTACAGCGAATTAGTGTCAGTTTAGATTGCTAAATCAAAATATATATGTATATATATAAGGTTAATGTCATTTACATCCCTGAACTATGTTAAAATTGTATTTTGACCCCTCCAACTATGCATAATTTCATTCAGACCCCCTAATTAAGCAAACTTTCTTCATTTCCACCCCTTATGGACTTTTGGCACCTTTTCAGACCTGACACGGTGTGAAATGCCTAAACTACCCTTGGCCCTATCCCTACTTTAATATATCAATTTGACTCCTCGAGGCGGTGGTTGGGTAAGGAGGCGGGAGGTGTGAGGTGGTGGCTGAGAATCAATAAAAATTTATTATCTTGAATTGCCAAGAGAAGAAGCATCAGTGTTGAGGTTGGGGGAGGCGGAAATCAATCTCTTGTTTTAGATTTTTCTTACCCTTGTGTTTATTCGTTATTGGTGCATGTATACTCTGTATATATATATGTGTGTGTGTGTCTATATATATATATATAGAGAGAGAGAGGGGGGGGGGGGGGGGGGGGGGGTAGTAACGGCAGCGGCGACGACGGTGGTTGGGATTAAGGTTAGGGTTATGTAACGTTCCGTGTAATTTTTTATATATATATTATTTATTGTAATTATTGTCTTGCAAATAAATTTACAAGAGTTGTTAAATATTTATGGGTATATATATATTCATTCTAATGTATGAATTTATAGAGGTGGAGTTTTATTTAATTGATATGTATATATATATATATATATATATATATGTATAAAATAATTAGATATATTTACATAAATACATAAATATATACATATAACAAACACAAACACATGCGCACACATCTGGTCATCTACTTCCTCCTCACTCGTCATGCAGAGAGAGAGAGAAAAGAGGGTCATCGGAGAGAATGCGCGACCTAGTGGAGGCAGCGCGACCAGTTGGTGGGGGCGCGACCTAGTGGAGGCGGCGCGACCAGTTGGTGGCGACGCGTCCTTGTGGAGGTGGCACGACTGGAGGGAAGGGCGTGGCAGCAACCCCTTTGGTGTGGTTCAACTAGGTGGTTCGCGGGACCGGTTCGACTCCCGTCCGGTCTCCAATCGTCATGAAACTCGGAGGTTAGTTGACCCGTGGCTTGTGTATGTCATACTCAAAATTAGGACAATTTAGTCAAACGGTTTAACATAGATCGCATTTTCTAGGTGAGTTATCTTTTCGGTTTCGTGTTGATATGGTTAACGTAACGTTCATATATTTTAATTGTATTTTAGCATGTTGTTCTAGGCGTCGTGGAGATTGTTTTAGCGCGTCGTGGGGTCCGATTGGATTAATGGTGCAAAAAACTATTTTGGAATTTCGGTTCGAGAACCGGTGTTGGTTCGTCGCTATTTTTGTGCACGCTTCTAGAGGTAGGGAAACCATTGTTAAATTTCATGAGTTCACGTATTGTGGGGCGTGTGAAATTATTATTGCGTTATTTGAAAATTTCGATGGCTTGAAAAATTATGTTTATTGTGTTTAATTTCGAAAGGGGTGAAAATACGTGATTTAATGATTATTTGGAAAGTAAATAAGTAATTAAATCAATTGGGAAAAATAAATAAGTAAATTAAATAAATATTATTGAAAGTAGACGTGTTTCGTGCTTATATGATTTTATTTGAGCATGCTGAGTATGTATGTAATTGATTATTTCTTTTGAAAGATAATTAAATAATAATTTAGTATTATTAAGAATTGACGATATGATGATGTGTACATGCTTATGTGATTTTATTCGAGCATGCTATGTGTATATTAAATTAAATTGATTTGAAAATCATGCGTGTATGCCTATGGTGCTAACGATAACATGATGGTACTATAATATGTCATATTCATATCACGAGCATGTAGTATGTGGGAGACGATAACATGATGGTACTATAGTATGTGATTTGAAAATCATGCTTGTATGCCTTGATTGCATTGAACACAGGACTTCGGAGTTCGGCCATCCTTGTATAGGGATTCTGGGGTATAGATATTTCGCCTGTTCCTAGGACTTCGGAGTTGGGCCATCTTAGATGAGTCATTGTACGTGTGGTTGTCGTATAGGGTAACAGAGGGAGCTACACCTGGGATTTGGTTTTGCGTTACGTTAGGGATTCCGGGTACGAAAATGCCGTTTGTTCCTAGGACTCTGGGTTACGGACATCCTAGATGAGTCACGTATAGGATGACGACTGCAGGTTAGCAGTTGGTCGTAGAGGATGACTACAAGGTAGCAGAGAGAGCTACACCTGAGACTCGTGTCTGGAAATGTATGTAGACATGAACATGCATAATATTAGTTGAGACGTTGTATATATAGAAACTAGTTCTACGATTCTCTTACCGTTGTTATAGCTGGACTGATTGGTATTCAGTGTGTCGAGTTGTGGATCTCACGGGTACGTAGACCGAGACGAGATGCATATTTTATCTTTGTTCCTAATCCTGGATAGGATCCAGTTTTGGTTTTGGGAAGACCTTGTTAGTCTCACCAGTTAAGGCGGAGACATAGGGTGTTTCCTTGCTGAGCATTGTAAGCTCATTTCTCTTGTGTTTATTATTTTTCAGGTTATGTGACCGGACATGATTGGATGTAGTTGTTGTGATGCTGTTGGCATGTTGGAACCTACTACTACATTTTGTGCCTTTTTGGCAACCGGAGCGGTACGGTGTTGGTTTTTGGTTTTGGTTTGGGTTGGGTTGGGTTGGGTTTGGTGTTGTTTTATTCTGAACTGAAACCATGTTTTGTGCAGATGATTTTGGTATGAGAAAAAGTAAAGCTGAAAAATCAAACCATATTTGGTAAAGTTGGTATGGACTGAAATTCTGAAACCAAATCATATTTGGTAACTTGGAATAGTTTGACGTTTTATTTATTTATAATAATTTTTTGTAAATATATATGTTTTAAAAAATAAAATATATAGATAAAAATACATTTAAAAAATATATATATAATTAAAAAAATATATAAATTTCAAAAAAATATAAATTTCAAATATATATATAATTCAAAATATATATATAAAATTCAAAAAATATATATAATTCAAAAAAAATATAAAATTCAAAAAAATATATATTTTGAAATATATATAACATTCAAAAATATATATAAAATTTCAAATATATATAAAATTCGAAAAATATATAAAAATTTAAATATATATTGTTTTCAAATTTTATATATTCTTTTCGACTTTTATATATTTGTTTGGAAAGTTTACCCTAGTTTGCCCTAATTGTACAATTATAATTGAGTAAACAATATTCGATTTTGGAGTCCTTTATCATTTAGCCGAACAATCATAAATATGGTGTCTAAGGGCATACAAATGTAAATTATAACCATCCATGTTTTAAAATTGATATTCAAATTAATATTTATTTATAATATTTTTATTATTATTTATTTTGTTTACTTTATTTATTATTTTTAAATATTTATTACTCAATTTTATTTATTATTAATTATATTCTATTATTTGATAAAATTTATTTAGTTATTTAATATAATTAAATAATTTTTTTAATTAAATAAATATATATGTATATGGTTTGGAGAATTGGAGTTGATTTGCTTGAATAGTACCACACCATCCCAAAACCATGTCTAGAGATGGTGTGAAAAATACACCATTTGGTACCAATTTGGCACACCATTTTTTGGTACCATTCAACCATCCCACACCAACCAAACATGGTTTGGGTTGTAATTCACATTCCACACCAAATTTTTGACACCAACTCCATCTACCAAACATGCATTTTGTTATCTAGGTCATGTTTAGGGCTAATTGCATTTACTTTGCCCTTTTTGATTTATGTATTATTCTTTTGGCACCTACGGGTGTAGTGGTCTGTATCTATTGCCGGGTTGGCGCGTACTTTATTTGTGTTGGGTACTATCATGTATATTTTTAGACCATGTGTGTTGGGGGCTTGGAGGGGTGGCGGTTCTGTTGTGCCGTCGATTTCGGTCCCTTGTGATGTGTTTGGGATGTTTTTTCCTTTCGTTTAGGATATATATATATTGAATTACAGGGTGTATGGAGTGGACCTTATCCATCGGGGGGTTCCTTTACAGACGAAACTCTGCCCGATTTTTGTTAGATTTTCCAGGTGGCGCTTTAGTGATCCTAGACTCCAGTACGGGAGGTCCTGTGGATTTTGGGGCGTTATAACATGGTATCAGAGCAATGTTCTTTAGCCTTAGGACGACGGGTTAGGGTCGATCTCGTGTTTAGTATTTTGACTTTCTTTGTTTCATACGTTATGCGTTAAGACTCTGGTGTGAGTTGGCTTGGCTTTTCGTTTCCTTGATGGACCGGAGTGTTGTTGTCCTACGTGTTAGGTGTTTTAAGTCATGATCGTTGTTTGACTTCTCCTTTTGTTGTAGTTAGATTGGGTACACCATTGTGCTGGGTTTTTCCCGGAGGGTGCGAGGTCCGTATTAGTAGCTTGAGTTGAGGTGAATAGGGTAACCAGAGGTTAAATGTTTTGACGATAGTTTTGGTTTGTGTCTTAGACCTTTTAGACTTTCGTGGTTTCCCATGTTCGGGATGTTAGTACTTGGTACGTCAGTTGACGTCTTGAGAGTTGTTGGCAGGGTAGGACCATTTCTTTCGGTCGAGGATTCGTGCTTAACTTTGTTGTTTTGCATGTTGTATGCTAAGTGTTATAGCATGGGCTGATGTGGCATTTGTGTCTAGCTACGTATGGTACGTCGTACATTTTTGTTATGTCTAAAGTGCACTTGCTCTCTGTGGAGACATGCCGCCATAGAGGGATCCTTTGGAGAGTGTAGTATCTAAGCTAGTTTCCCTGATTGAGGGTGGATAGGATTCTCGTAGCTCGAGAGTCGACTACAGGCAGATGGCCAAGACCTTTGAGGCGATGGTGGATGTGTTGGGTCCGCCTGTTGTGCAGCACGTGGAGGTTCCTCGTTGGTGAAGGTTTTGGTGTCCCTTTTTATGGGGAGTCTAAGCACGATGAGCTTAGGTGTCCTTGGAGGCGTGAGGTTTAGTGTCACTCCTGTCGACAGTGTGGACACGATGTGATTATGTGCTGTCAGTGTCTGAATGATTGGGAGAGATCTCCGTTGTGGCCTTCAGGGGCATATCGCTAGGGATTGTCACTTGTCCGAGTTTATTCGTGATGTGCGAGTGTGTACCCAGAGCCATCACGTTGGACATGTCAGGACTCAATGTCCGTGGTTTCCTCAGCTCAGATTGGTGGGGCAGGTGTCCTATTTGGGGTTTTTCCATTGTGGCCAGTTGGGTCAAATATGGAGAGAGTGTCCTCTGAGATTTATATTCTCTAGGGAAACACTAGGTGCGTTGCGGTATCTATTTTTTGATAGGTTGTTGCTTACTAGTTTGTCTCAGTTTCACCTAGAGTGCAAATTGTTTCTTTCCTCGTGGGAGATAGTGAAATGCTGAGGGGTGTTAGTGATCATGTGTGGGACTGACGCACGATGGTTGTTATTCAGAAAATGATGAATTATTTACGTTATTCCCTTTTTGTCCTTTTAGAGACACGTGTTAGTTTTTCTAATTGTCTTGCAGTTGCCCTTAAGTAGTTAAGATGTGCGATAATTGGTACGCCAGAGGGAGATAATGTTGGTTGTGCGCAGTCAGAACGATGCCTGTCATTTTCCTATTCGTGTGACTCGTGTAGATGTGTGTAGCCTGACCTCTAAATTGCTAGACCCTTAACCAGGATGAGAGAAGGTGACTTGGCGGTTACGCCGAGGGTTGCTAGTGATATGATTAGTCGGAATGACTCGTTGGAGATAGGGCATTTCTTGACGTTATGACCAATCTCGGTTTGGTTATTTAGGTATGCCTGGTGGGATTTTAGTGTTCGAGGTGGGCAACCTCGTGTTCTTCTGGGTCTCTCCGAGAAAGAGAAGGTTCGAGTGGTTTTGGGGAGAAATGGAAAACTATCCCCATGTCCGGTTATCTGTTGTATCTCTGGATTAGATTAGGGAGGTGACTCATCAGTTAGTTTTGCCTCTGGGGTTAGCCGTTGTCCATAGTGTTTTTATTTCCATTTTTCTATGCTACAGAGGTATCTGTTAGATCCTTAGTAGGTTCTACAATGGGTTGGTATTGACGTGTTCGAGGATATATTGTACGAGGGGTGACCTGTACGGATCCTAGATACACGTAATCAAGTACTACGGGGCAGGATCTTTTCCCTGGTCAAGGTTTACTAGTAGTTTTACCGCGTCGCAGAAGTGACTCGAGAGTGAGCGAGTTGATAGTTCGGGTAGGATTTGTTCACCGTTGCAAGTGTGTTGTGATTTCGGGGACGAAATCTCCTAAGGAGGGGAGATTGTAATGTTCTGTGTAATTTTTTATATATATATTATTTATTGTAATTATTGTCTTGCAAATAAATTTGCAAGAGTTGTTAAATATTTATGGGTATGTAGATATTCATTCTAATGTATGAATTTATAGAGGTGGAGTTTTATTTAATTGGTATATATATATATTTGTATAAAATAATTAGATATATTTACATAAATATATAAATATATACATCTAATAAACATGCACACACACCACCGACACACACGCGCACACACATCTGGTCGTCTTCTTCCTCCTCACTCATCGTGCAGAGAGAGAAAAAAAAGAGAAGGCAGACCAGAAAGGGAGAGAGGGTCGCTAGAGAGAAGACACATATCTGGTCGTCTTCTTCCTCCTCACTCGTCGTGCAAAGAGAGAAAAAAAAAAAGAGGGCAGACCAGAGAGGGAGAGAGGGTCGCTAGAGAGAAGACGCCACCTAGTGGAGGCGATGCGACCAATTGGTGGTGGCGCAACCTAGTGGAGGCGGAACGACTTGGTGGCGGCGATGCATCCCTGTGGAGGCGGCGCGACTGGAGGGAAGGGCGTGGCAACAGCCCCTTTGGTGTGGTTCGGGGACCGGTTTGACTCCTATCCGGTCTCTAATTGTCATGAAACTCGGAGGTTAGTTGACCTGTGGCTTGTGTATGTCATACTCGAAATTGGGACAATTTTGCCAAACGGTTTGGCGTAGATCACATTTTCTAGGTGAGTTGTCTTTTCGGTTTCGTATTGATTTGGTTAACCTAACGTTCATAGATTTTGATTGTATTTTAGTATGTTGTTTTAGGCATCGTGGAGATTTTTTGGCGCATCATGGAGTCCGATTGGATTAATGGTGCGAAAAACTATTTTTTGGAATTTCGGTTCGAGAATCGGTGTTGGTTTGTCGCTATTTTTGTGCACGCTTCTAGAGGTAGGGAAATCGTTGTTAAATTTCATGAGTTCACGTATTGTGGAGCGTGTGAAATTATTATTGCGTTATTTGGAAATTTTGATGGCTTGAAAAATTATGTTTATTGTGTTTAATTTCGAAAGGGGTGAAAATATGTGATTTAATGATTATTTGGAAAGTAAATAAGTAATTAAATTAATTGGGAAAAATAAATAAGTAAATTAAATAAATACTATTGAAAGTAGACGTGTTTTGTGCTTATATGATTTTATTTGAGTATGTATGTAATTGATTATATCTTTTGAAAGATAATTAAATAATAAGTTGGTATTATTGTGAATTGACGATTGGATGATGTGTACATGCCTATGTTAATTTATTCGAGCATGCTATGTGTATATTAAATTAAATTGATTTAAAAATCATGCTTGTATGCCTAGGGTGCTAGCGATAACATGATGGTACTATAATATGTCATATTCATATCACGAGCATGTAGTCCGTGGGAGACGAGAGAGCTTGATTGCACTGAACACAGGACTTCGGAGTTCAGCCATCCTTGTGTAGGGATTCTGGGGTTCGGATATTCCGCTTGCTCCTAGGACTTCGGAGTTGAGCCATCCTAGATGAGTCATTGTACGTGTGGTTGTCGTATAGGGTGTGACTGCATGGTAACAGAAGGAGCTACATCTGGGATTTGGTTTTGCGTTACGTTAGGGATTCCGGGTACGGAAATGCCGTTTGTTCCTAGGACTCCGGGTTATGGACATCCTAGATGAGTCACGTATAGGATGACGACTGCAGGTTAGCAGTTGGTCGTAAAGGATGACAACCAGGTAGTAGAGAGAGCTACACCTGAGACTCGTGTCTGGAAATGTATGTAGACATGAACATGCATAATATTCTCATATCATTTCATGATATCAGTTAGTTGAGACGTTGTATATATAGAAACTAGTTCTACGATTCTCTTACTGTTGTTATAGCTGGACTGATTGATATTCAGTGTGTCGAGTTGTGGATCTCACGTGTACGTAGACCGAGACGAGATGCATATTTTATCTTTGTTCCTAATCCTGGATGGGATCCAGTTTTGGTTTTGGGAAGACCTTGTTAGTCTCACCAGTTAGGGCGGAGACATAGGGCGTTTCCTTGCTGAGCATTGTGAGCTCATTTCCCTTATGTTTATTATTTTTCAGGTTATGTGACCAGACAGGGTTGGATGTAGTTGTTGTGATGCTTTTGGCATGTTGGGGTCTACTGCTACATTTTATTGTCTAAGTCATGTTTAGGGGTAGTTTCGTTTACTTTGCCCTTTTTGATTTATGTATTATTCTTTTGGCACCTACAGGTGTAGTGGTCTGTATCTATTGCCAGGTTGACACGTACTTTATTTGTGTTGGGTACTATCATGTATATTTTTTGACTGTGTGTGTTGGGGGCTTGGAGGGGTGGCGGTTTTGTTGTGCCGTTGATTCCGGTCCCTTGTGATGTGTTTGAGATTTTTTTCCTGTTGTTTAGGATATATATTGAATTACAGGGTGTATGGAGGGAACCTTTTCCACCGGGGGGTTCCTGTACAGACGGAACTCTGCTCGATTTTCGTTAGATTTGCCAAGTGGCGCTCCAGTGATCCTAAACTCCAGTACGGGAGGTCCTGTGAATTTTGGGGCGTTACAGTTTAGGGTTGAGGTGGATGAGGGGGATTGAGGGGGTTTGGGTATAGGTTCAAAGCCCCCCAAAATTGTATTAGGGTTATCCAGCTATCCTGAGCAAGGATAACTTTAAAATTAAAATTAAAGCTGTTTGGCAAAGGGCAATAGTGTGTTTTCCTACCTAGTCAACACCCAAAAGTGGTCAGGGGGTGCAAATGAAGAAAGTTTGCTTAATTAGAGTGTGAAAATCCAATTATGCATAGTTGGAGGGTCAAAATACAATTTTGACATAGTTCAGATTATGTAAATAAAATTAACCCATATATATTGTATTAAATTTTGTTTCGTTACATAGATTATAATGATGTAGATGTTATATATTTTACCAAAGATATATTAATCCAAGAAGTGATACCGGTATGATTCGATTTTATTACTGGATTGCATCTACGTACATGTCTTAAAATACAATAGGGCTCGACTCCCACTAAAGTTCCTTTTTGCACCGCTTTTATTTTTTATTTTAAAAAAAATTGAAATCGTTTTTGAGAATCTAATACTTCTATTTTCGTATAAACGTTTTTTTAAAATTAATAATTTAATATAATTTTTTTTATCAAATACCATTCAAAATAATTTTTCCTTCAATAAATCAATAATAACTTCTGAAAAATCAATCGAAATGAAGCCTAAAAAAGAAATATTCAATTTTAAAAAGTTATGCAATAGAATGGATAATAAAAGTAGTAGTAGTTACAATTTAAATGGAAATTAAATGGAAAGGTCTATTAGCTTTTATCTTTGATAAAAATTTAATATTGTTTTATGCTTCTTCTTGACATGCACGCACGGATCCAATTAAGGAATTTTTTTTTATAATTTTAATAAACTATTCAAAAATGTCCTCCAACTAATTATGTATGCCCCCACTGAAATTTAAGGTAATTACATATTTTTAGTATAGTTCTTTCAAAACTTTAAAATTGCCCCCAAATAATGATAAAAATATGTCAATAAAATAGAATGATGGACTATTTTATTTAATCACTTTCTACTATGCTAACCAGCTACGATAATTTAGGAAGCATAAACACGATTAAAAAGTTAAAGAATATATATATGACAACGATACGCGTTAATTTTTTTTTCCTAATACAATTTAGACATGACTTAATACATTTCTAATATATATATGTAACAAATAAATTATTATATGTATTATTTAAATTTAATTTTTAATAATTTTTTTCTTTGCTTACCCACTCAAAAAAATTTCTAGATCCGTCACTGTTGACATGCATACAAGGATTTGAAAATAAATTTGAATAATTTATTTATTGTGAACAATAATAAAACATATAAATTGATTCAAAATTATACACAAATAGTGAGTAAAAAATAGTTTGAATACAAATAAAAATAGATGATTTTAAGTTTCTGAAACATACGACACTAATTGCTAATTATAACTTATTAAGGTTAAAACATTAACAAAAGCTAGATCAATAAAAAAACTCCATTAATAAGGAATTATGGAAATAATATAAGTATATAATTAGTAGGTCATTATTTTTTATTAAATTAAAGTGATCAAAATATATTTGAAAAGAATTTTGTATTATACTTTTCTCTTTTGGATTATCAATAATTTTCCCTTTTGTTGCCTTGAGCATCAATGTTGGGTTGCTTGTTTGTGAATTGGTTGATATATAATGGGGTCTTTTGTTTGAATGGTAATGTGGATCTTGCTGCTAATCTCAAATGTTAGGCACTCCTTGTCATATATATGATTCTAGATATTCCAGTGGGAAAAAAAAGCCCAAAGAAATGGATTGTTATGAAAAAACAAACCAAACAAGCCTTGAATTGGGTTTTGCTTACTGTGTGTTTTATGAAATGCGTGAGTTAGAGTAAAAAACAAAATAAAAAGCAATGTTGGAAGAATTGGTTTTGTTCACGCTAAAAATAAATCGGCCGAAGAATTAAGCCGAATATATTTTACATAAATTACGAGCGTGCCAGAACCGGTGACGTGGCTCAAACGGTTCAAGACGAACAACTTATCGTCTCTTTTGAACAAATTTTTGCAAATCAGGCGAAATACACGAGAGAGAACAAAACTCGTGTGTAAAGATTCTTCTGCCTCAATGAAGAGGACTTTCGGTAACCAAGAAATTAACTACGAAAAACTGGAATGAAAATAATGAAAATTGCAAGACAAAAATGTAAATGAACTGATAAAATAAATTATGCAGGAAAAATAAAATAGACGATGCTATTGAAGCAAAAGATAAATTTTGTATTGGTCGCGGACCTCTGTAACATAGGTCTACGTACATTATTTATAATGGAACTATCCTAAAGATAAACTAGAAATAAATGAATAAATAAATAAAAGATAACTACTTCCTAACTCTAAACTTATCAAACTATTTTCATAGACTTATAATACAATCCAAACAGTAGTCTCCTAACTCTTCATAATTTTCTCGTCCTGATTGGTCAAACTTGATCAACGAATCCATTTTAAACTTTAAGCTTCTTTCTCCGGTTCACCATTATTTAACAAAAAACCACATTTTCGGCCCAACTGAAGCAACACTGGCCCATGCTTTCTTTTACTTCTCGGCCCATCTTCTCATATTTTTCTGGTCTAGATTCGGTCTTGATTTCCAAATTTTGGCTCCATCATTGCTCCTTGCTCTTTCCTACATTGGCTCAAAAGCGGTGTCAACATTTGCCCCCTAATTTTAACAACATATTTTCGAATTATGGCAGTTGAAATTATTTTCGCGCTTGAATTAATGCCAATACAATTATCTCCTTCCACCACTGAAACAACCAAACGAAGCTTAACTGAGACTTCTCCACTCCCCCCTCGTTTCTTGCGCCCACTCACCAACTACTACCATCACTTATCCATTATTCCTTTTTATCATTTATCTCTTATCATATACATACATTCGCATACACACACACACACACACATATATATATATATATATATATACGAATATATATATCTATATCATTTTACTCCTTCTTCTCCAATCGACAACCAAAAGTCTCCTCTCAAACCCTCTTCAAAAATTTTCGAATTTCACCACAAACCAGCTATATATATATACATATATACTCATATATACGTATATACATAACCCTATAACCTCAATCCTCTTCAAACCATCAAACCGAAACTCCAATTTCATTTCCCCTTTTGTGATCAAACCCTAACTCATCTCTTCGCTCATGACTCCTAAAGTCGTTCAATTCTACGAAACCCCTGAACCGGAGGTTGATTCTCACAATTCCCTTGTCCGAATTTCCTTATCCCATCTCGACAATACAAAATTTTCAACCTTCATACCTCTCAATGGTGCTACTGGTATAGGGTCGGCCTTTACAAGCTCCTTCCCGGCCGAATTGGATCATCTCTACCCAATGGCTGAGAAACAACTCCCATTTCTCAAACTAATCGACTCTTCGCCTGTCCGAAACCCTCCTAGCTTCAACCTACGAAATTGGGAACAACCCTGGAAAATATGGCAAGAATGGGTCGACCGATTAACTCCAATTTTTGAGTATCAATGGCGTACCCAAGAAATCTTTGACGCCATTCAATTGAGCAAGCTCACCATGTCTTCTGAACCGGACATAAACCTAATCGGTTCGGCAATGACGATGTGGTCGCCCACAACGAATTCTCTTCATCTTGAATGTGGGATGGTTTCTCCGACTCTTCGGGACGTATGCTATCTTACTGGCCTTCCCACTGCAGGCGAGGAAATCAACTGCCTCATTCTTGATTCCGAATCCTCTTCTTTGTTTTGCTTTGACAAAACCGTGGGCCCCAAATTAGCAGGGGCGACCTACTTCAGTTTTATCGATCTCAAAAGAAAACCGGGGCCGTTCATGAATCTGAACACGTCGCCTTTCTCCTTCTATGGCTAACGCGATGCCTGCTGTGCGTCCCTTCCATTAAGGTAACGAAAGACTTGACCCCTTAGCTGTTGCATTATCGCAAGGCCGCAAGATGGCTCTTGCTCCTTTTGTGCTTGCTTATACTTATCGCAACCTCAATTATCTAATTTTTTCATCATTTACTCGCTTCAGGGGTCCAATATGGTTATTTCAAATGTGGTTGCAAATTTATTTTCCCGAGCTAAGTCCATCAATTGAACATAATCCCGACTTCCCCTTGACCTCCTTTGCATACGCTACTGCTGCTCCTAAAAACCATTCACTCCAGGACTGCTTTTCTTTCTTTTACTCATCATGTCAAAAACGTCCCTAGGCACAATGCATGCCATTTTTGAATTGTGACCAATGCCCCGAATGGCTCAAAACACCCACTGTTTCCTCTTCCCTTGAAGAGCATGATTCCTCTAGGATTGTTGGGCCCATTGCTTAATTGCCCGTGATCTTCACTTTGGGTTAGCAAAAATTGACGCCAAACATCGCCATTCCGGTGTTGAGCATTATATCTCGAGTCAATGGGCTCGTCAATTTGGTTTTGTGCAATTGGTACCAATTCCGCCTTCTTTCACCTCCAACAAATATTTTGACAAGCGTGTGATCTTTGACGCAAAGGAACAAGTATTGGCGGTTACACGATTTTTTCAAGAGGCTAAAGCAAAGTTTTCCCGATTCTCACAATCATTTCCTTCCTCATCCTCTCACTTAATCTCTTGGTGGGAAACGTACATTGCCCGGAGTCGCCAACCTCTGGTAAATTTATTCCTATCGACTTTCTTAAATTCCTCTTTTTATATATAAAAATTAAAATTTGTGACTAACTTTTTTCGGTAGGTACCAAACATTGACTTGTCGATTTCGACAGCCTCCTCACCCGTGGCTCCGACCACAACTCGCCATCGTTCCACCCCAATGATTCCCACTTCTACTCGTTGTCGCTCTACACGCCTTTTGGCTAATTTTCAAACCAAGACCTCTTCGAAAATCATTGACCTGGATGGCATCGATAATCTTTCTGACGACTCATATGATGATCGCTCGAAAGCTCTGCCCATTATGTCTCCCAAGGTATAAAAATAAACCTTTCCAGTCCTGTTGCTTCATTTCTATGCTTCAATCTTAAACTTTCAATTTTGGTATTTACTTTACTCCAAACAAAAAATTCCTGGAACACCAAAGCCGAAACACAAACAGCCCCGATATTCCATTCCCTCCAGCTCTCGGCTGCTTAGGAGCTCCTCAAAAATAGTTCAAACCCATGAGGTATATTTATTTATGAAGTACTCTTTATTTTCTCATCTACTGCTCTTCTACATATATTCCCTTTTTTAGGACTCGACGGACTCAACATCTTCTTTTGACTAGTCTCTCGAGTATTCTGATATGTTTGCTGCCGAAACAAAAAATGAACCTTTTCAAACGTCTCCATCCAAAGTCGGCTTCGACCCCATGCCCACGCCTGACTCGGTTGAAGACTTTTCTATTACTTCGGGCGACCTTAGAACAAAAATTCCTTCTCCCTCTAAATTGGTCGCGACTACTGAGATTCACATCCTCCCGATAATTTCTTCTGCTTAAATTTTATGCTCAATTAAATTCGTCCCACTATTTCATAATTCTAAAAAAAAAAAAAAATTCTTAGCAGGATGCCACTGCCTTCACTTCTAAATTGTCGATTAACCTCACCACGATGACAAGCTCGTCAAATCCAGGCTCTTCCGTAACCCCGACATCGCTTCAAATGGTAACCTCCCTCTCTTTTCAACAAACTTCGGCCATTTGTATTTTACATACTATAATTTCGGCTTTCATTTGTTAGCCAAATTCACGTGATTCATTTAAACCCTTTGAGAAGGCCAACTAACTCGTCTGAATTTGACAACTTATTTCCTTTTCAGGCTTCACTTTCGCCCATTCCAATTCCAATCTCAGCTTTCCGGAGTTTTTTTTTGATAATCTGGGTCATGGTAGCTCTGCCCCCATTGCAGGTGCTGTTACAACTTCGAGCTCGAGTTCGGGTTTGTGCTTTGCTATCCTCAAACCGCGTATTACAGAGATTTTTAGCACCGACCTCCTCAGCTTCCCAACAATCATCTCCTAAAGCTTCTTGCTGATCTCCAGAGCTGCTATGATCTCGGGCCCGGATTGACGGCATTGATCCCCACCATTCGCTCCAGCCTTGTTGAAATGACCAGTTCAATTCCTTTGTTCACCAAAGTTGTCCATGACACCGACCATCTTTGTGAACAAAATAAGTTAAACATTCGGGAAGTCTCTCTAGTTCGAGACGAATATGAAGCCATTGAGCCCAGATTGATTGCCTTAGAAGAAGAAGAGGCCCGCATTCTTCAAGCTCTCCTCAATACTCAAGCCGAGAAGAAGCTTTATACTGACAAAGTTGCTGAGCTGCAAAACAAGGGTACTGTCGCAGCCTCACAACTTCAAGTTACCAATCTGGCTCTTCAGACTTTTGAGCCGAAGAAAATCCAAGCCGCTGCTGAAGTTGATCGACTTCAATCTCTGTGGGCCAAACTCAAAAGTGATTTTCAAGATAACATTTAAAATGTTAGTATTTTATCAGAGATGTATGAAAACATTCTGGAATCCATCTTCTTCTTATTTATTTTGTAGAAACTCCTATTTTGAATTGCAATTTATCTTATGATGTTTTATCAAAGCCTATTCCTATTTAAAGCTATTGCTACTGATTACTAAAAAAAAACTACTTCATACCTGAAACAAATTAAAACTAATGAATAAACAAACTAAAACCAAAACTATATAAAGGACAGTAAAGAAGTAAATCCTTATGATATTTTCTTATTTTCCGGTTACTTGTTTAGAGGACGAATTCCACTGTTCATGCAATGACGGTTGATAGGAATTAAAAAACTTCCCATTTATCGGCCTCGGATGCTCTTTCCCAGCAATATCTTGCAATCTATAAACACCACCTTTCAACACTTCATGGACTTTAAACGGGCCTTCCCAATTCGGTGACCATTTTCCCATTTCTCGATTAATTTTCCCCAATGGCAGAGCCATTTTCCATACTAGTTCTCTTTCTGAAACAACTTTTGAACTACCCCGTTTATTATAAGCCCAAGCAACCCTCTTTTTATGCGCCATCAAGTGATCCAATGCCTGCAACCTTTCCTCACCCACATCTTCTAACTCGACAAAAATTGCTTCGGAATAATCAACTGGAGATAAACCATGTTGAAATGCTAATTGAGCAGACCGTACATTCATCTCTATTGGCAAAACGACATCATGCCCAAACACTAAACGAAAATGAGTTGTCCCCATGCTTGTCCGTCTTGAATTTCGGTATGCCCATAATGCCTCTGAAAGTTTATCATACCACTGCCTTGGATTCTCTTCAACCATTTTTTCAATGATTTCAATAATGAATTTATTTAAAGCCTCGGTCTGACCATTCCCTTGTGCATAATACGGCGTTGAAGCCGTCATTTTCACTCTCACATTACTGCAATATTCCATCACTTTTTCCCCTATAAAAACTGACCCGTTATCGGCTACTATTGTTTCCGGCAAACCAAACCGATGAAAAATATATTGCTCAATAAAATCTACGACTTTATCTTTATTTATAGATTTGTACGCCACCGCTTCAACCCATTTTCTAAAATAATCGGTGGCCACCAAAATCCAATGATGCCTCTTAGACGAAGGTGGATGAATTTTCCCAATTATATCCATCGTCCATCCTCTGAATGGCCATGGTTTTACGATCACTTGTAATTCAACAGCCGGAATCCATTGGATTGACCCATGTTTTTGACAGGCCTCACACCCCCTAGCATATTTCATGCAATCTTTCCGAATCCCTTTCCAATGGTATCCATATCGCCGAATTAACCATCTCATCTTTATGCCGGCCTGATGTGCTCCACAGGTCCCCTTATGCACCTCGGCCATCACCCGAAGAGCCTCCTTCTTACTAATACATAGCAATAAAAGATCATCTTCTACTCCTCTCTTATATAGCTCATTACCCAAAATCACATACCCCAACGCCTTTCGCTTCAAATTCTTTTCCACTATTCCATTAGGATTTTTAGGAAAATGGAAAATGGGATAGCGCCAATCATCTTCAACCACCTCTATAACATCTACTGCAAACGATTCAACCATCCATGTATTTCTTTCCTTAACTGCAGGTAGACTTCTTATCTTGATCACCACATATTCTTCCATCAACCCATCTGGTACTCTTATTCCCGAAGCGACCTGTGCCAAATAGTTCACCTTTTTATTCATCATCCTTGGTCGGTGCTCTAACTTAACTATGTCAAACTGCTGCAACAGCTGGGAGGCCATAGAATGAAAAGGCCCAAGTTGCCAACTTAGACACTAAAACTCGTCGGCCACTTGGCTCAACACAAGGTTCGAATCACCCATGACATGTACATCCTTGACATTGAGCTCTATTAAAATTTTCAACCCAATAATCAAAGCTTCATACTTAGCTTGATTATTTGTGCATGGGAAATCAAGGAAAAAGAAAAAGGTAGTAGCTCGCCCCGCAGGAGTTCGAACTACCACTCTTGCTCCAGCCCCATCCTTCGTACTTGACCTATCAAATTCAAGTATCCAAGGCTGCACAAAGATAGTATTCAACTCCAATTTGTCATGAATGAAAACATCATAGTCGGTCGACAGGTGGTCGGCCAAAAAGTCAGCCAACACACGTCCCTTGACCGATTTCTGAGGCTGGTACATAAAATTGAACTCCATAAGCGCCAAAATCCACTTACCAATTCGCCCAGTAATTAATGGTTTAGATAACATTAACTTAATTAAATCGGTCTGACAAATTACAAACACCTCTACCGGTAACATATAAACTCTTAACTTCATAGCAGAATGATACAGACACAAACACAATTTCTCAATTGAGGTGTAAAGGCATTCTATCGACGTCAAAGCTCGGCTCAAATAATAAATTGCTTGCTCGTGTGCGAACTCATTATTCTGAGCCAACAAGCTTCTAATTGACTCCTCTGTCGCCGACAGATATAGCTTCAAAGGCATCTTCTTCCGTGGCGGCATTAAAACTAGTGGTTGGGTCAAATAATGTTGCAACATCTCAAACGCAATCTGATGTTCTTCCTTCCATTCAAACTCTTTTTTAGGTTTTAATTTCAAAAAGGGCGAAAAAATTCTCGTCTTTCTGGATAAATTAGCAATAAAACGTCTCAAATACCCAACTTGACCCAAAAACCTCTGCAATTCCTTCTTGCTTCTAGGTGCTTAGCTGTCATAATAGCCTTTGCCTTATTTTGGTCTATCTCAATTCCTCTTGATGTACTAAAAACCCAAGGAAATTACCGGCCGCAACCTCGAAAGCACACTTTATCGGGTTCATTTTTAGCTTGTGGAAGAGCATCATGTCAAAAGCCTTCTCCAATTGCTCTAAATGTTGTTATTGAGTTTCTAACTTAACCACTACATCATCTATATATACCTCTATGAACTGGCCTATCATGTCATGAAAAATTGAATTCATCGCCCGTTGATAAGTAGCGCCAGCGTTCTTCAAACCGAAAGGCATCACCACCCATTCGAAAGTTCCAACTGCACCTAGACACTGAAAAGCTGTTTTTGTTATATCATCCTCTGCGATATAAATTTGATTGTATCCCGAATGACCATCCATGAATGACATTATTTTATGTTTTGCATCCGCATCAATTAATTGATCGGCTGCAGGCATGGGATACTCATCCTTTGGTGTCGCAGTGTTCAAGTTGCGAAAATCAACACAAACCCGTAGCTTCCCATTCTTCTTGACTACCGGCACAATATTGGATAACCAATCCACATATCGCGCCGTTCGTATAAATCCTGCTTTTAACAACCTCTCAATTTCCTCCTTAATTTTTGAAATTACTTATTGTGACATCCTCCTTGGTGGTTGCTTATAAGGCTTGAACCCTTCTTTAATCGGTAATCGGTGTTCAACCAATCCTCGATCTAATCCTGGCATTTCAGTGTAATCCCACGTAAAACAAGAATGATATTTCTTTAATAATTTAACTAACTCCCTTCGAAATCCCGGCTCCAACAAAGCGCTGACATATATTGGCCTAGACTCCCCCACTTCTCCCAAATTTATTTCTAGAAGTGGGTCTTGAACCTCTACCTTCAAATCGTCCATTTTTGCTGGTGCCGCCTCCAAATCTTCAAGTTGAACATCATCCACACCTTCCTGTATTTCTTCTACTTCAGTTACACATGCCGGAGCAAAATCATCTATCAATTCTTCACGGGCCAACCTTTTTTTCTACTAAATATGCCTTTAACCATATGCAAGCGGCTCAGCAA
Organism: Cornus suecica; assembly: GCA_963922005.1. Classification (NCBI taxonomy): domain Eukaryota; kingdom Viridiplantae; phylum Streptophyta; class Magnoliopsida; order Cornales; family Cornaceae; genus Cornus; species Cornus suecica. The sequence goes on along the minus strand of OY998238.1, from coordinate 37,209,299 downwards.
GCCTGCTGTTTGGCAATTTCTTTCTCTTCACTATTCATCGGATCCTTCACTTATTGCAAAAGGGTTGGACACAGTAACGGTCGGCCATATCGATTCTGACACCAACTCTTTTAATTCCAATTCTTTAAAACTTCTTCTCACGGTGGCCTTTAAATGCCTACCATTTTTTTCTACACCTTCAAAACGGACATGCACGAATGTATCTTCGTATAAAATTGCCTTAGCCGCATAAAGCTTTGCTATAAATGGTTTATTATCAGCATTTGGTGCAAGGAGGATGGTATAAACATGTTCGTGTGAATCCAATCTCGCCCCAATAACAATCTATATGATGCTGTGGTTTCAATAATGAAAAAAGCTATAAAATTCGTCTTACCTCTAATGGTTATTTCGAGTGGCAATATCCCCTTTGTCGTTGTAGAGCCACCTTTAAACCCGCTTACGACCACATCTGTTGGTATCACATCTTCCATATTCTTTTCAAGTATTTTCAATGTTGTTGCTGGAACCACATTCAATACTGAACCATTATCAACCAATACCCGGTCGATAGGCTGTCCCTCAACCCACACTTTTACATATAGTGGCCGTAACTACTGTGTTATTGATAATGGCGGCTTCTCGAAAGTAACCTTAGCTGCTTCTTTCCAATTGAAATCGATTTCAACACCTCTAATCTCACATTCTTTAACTGACCCAACAACTTAAAGGTTAGTTTTGGTGCCCCTTCTGATTCAATAAAAACTAATTTCTTAACACCCACTTGAGTTTCGACAACTCCCTTTGACGTCGCCAAAATTTCTTTGGCCCCTTTTATACTACTTTCTATATCTTTACTAACTTCAGAAACCAAACTGGCCACCCTAAGTTTACTCTCAGCTACCTTTTCTGCACTTGCCGAGACCTCAACTATCTCCTTATTCCCCAATTCGTTCTCATTAACGTCCTCCGCTCCCTCTTCGAGGTGCGCATTTGTGGCTTGGAATTCTCTAGGGAGAACATAAACCATATTACAAATCGCTGTCTCCGGGAAACTCCCAAATCTTATCCTATATTTTGCCGCGTGCCGAGGTTCTTTATCTGAATCACTACTTTCATCATCTAATTTTCCATGCATTCCTTTCCCAAAAGAAACATCTACTTCGGGTGTTACTTCTCTAACTTATTTCTTAGGACTTCGTAAATTTTGATGACACGCTTCGGTCTCTTTCTTTTGCCTTCTACACTTCTGGGTCTTTGTTTCTTGCCCCTCAGTAACCTCTCTTTGGATAGATGGGGCTAGAAATTTTGGATGAACCACTCTATTCCATCTGTTATCTTGCACTACAGGCGGCCGAACCATCCGAACACGTCGTTCGTTTATTCTACTACTTTCAACCCATATATGAGCTTGCGAAGGGGGGGCTCTTTTAAACTGAGCTCGGCCTAACTGGCCGAACATTACTATTCATTCCATGAACGTATTCGCTAGTCTCCTGCTTTCTACATATCGGCTTGGAACTCGCCTTTCCCCGAGCCGATCATGAGCTGAAATTAGTCTTTCTCTTACCAATTCGCGAACTGTATTTCTTTAAAACCGTCCCTGAATCGGAAACCGCCTTTCTCTAGATTGCTCCTGATCTAACAACTTGGGTATCATGGCTTCTCTCTTTATAAAGACATGTCTAGCCATTTTTTCCCGCTTCGGGTATTCCTCTGGCTTCCGAATCTGTTATTGTGTTTTTCTGAGTTGTTGCTTCAAACTTTCCAATTCAGCCCGCAACGAATCAATTAAGTTTTGTGGTTCGTCCTTGTCAATCAACGTAATCACGTTAGAATTCATGATCTTCGGAAACGGATCACCATCAACACCCATCACTTATGGTTGCTTTTTCTGATCTGGAAATTTCAGCATCCGGTCGTCGATTGCTTTCTGCAAAACGTTACGGAACACAAAACAATTATTAGTAGAATGATTCCAAGAATTGTGATACTTACAATATTCTTTCCCTTTAATTTTGGTGGAAGCAGGAATTTTATGTCCTTTGGGAAAAGTAACTTGCTTATCCGCAACCAAGTGATCAAATATCTGCTCTGTTTTAGTTATATCGAAACTATAACTCCTGCCTGTTTCTACTACTCTTTTCTTTCCCATTGTTGAAGGAGTCTTTTGAGAATTTGTAATTGGCTTAGGCTTTGTAAGAGCTTCATATGTATAAGACTTCTTAAAGACTATCTCCGCCACGTCCACTTCCAATTCCTCAGAGTCCGTTTCTATGGCAAACACCTCATAATTTGGGTCTCTAAAATAAGTCCCTTTAGAAGACGTTTTACGCTCTTTTTCCTCCTTTAACAAGGATTCATATCGAGTGGCTCGATCGGCTAATTCGAACAAATCCCGAAATTCCATACCCTCAAACATTTTCCTCATCTCCAACTCTAAACCATTTAAAGCCATACGTACATATTCGGTCTCTGGTAAAGCCACTCTACATCGCATCCGAGCCTTTTGAAAATATGCTACGAATGTCTCCACCGACTCGCTGGGTAACTGATAAAGCCATGAGATGTCGGCTAAAGTCACCTCGATTTCAGTACGGTAAAATTGGGCATGAAATTGCTCTTCCATTTGTTCCCATGTGAATATTGAGTTTGGTGGTAATATTATATACCACGAATGTTGGGCCAGTTAAAGAATTAGGGAACAAACGCATTTTAAGAGAAGGGTTACTGCTTGCCTCGCCACATTGTACTGTGAACCGACTGATATGCTCAATAGTGGACTGTATAACCTCTCCACTAAAAGTCACAAATTCTGGAAACTTAAAATTCCTTGGGAATTCGACCGAATCAATCTGCTTCGGGTACAACTTCCTATAAACTAGTCATTGCGTACGGAGATACCCTTGCCCCATCTCCTGCTGTATTAAATCAATTATCTGCTCCCTGTCCATTGCACCTCGAGGCTCATCCCAAACAGGGGCATTCCTAATTGGCAGCGGCATACCTCCGTTGGTTGGATACACCAGCGTCGGCGATACCCTTACCCCGACCGTGTAGCCTACATGATGAGGACTTCGGTTGTTGCTGCCCCCCAAGTTCGAACTATCTCTCTGCGGAAACCCATTACCACCCATTGGTGGTACACCATTGGCTGCAGGCATCCTACTAACTTCTGAATTTCTCATAAAGCCCGGCTGCGATATCGACGCTGATGCGCCGGTATTTCCAGGCAGATAAGGAACTGAAGTAGCATGTGACCCGTCGGCCGGCTTCTTTTCCACAGCCAACAATCTGGCCCTTAGTTCATGAATTTGAGCCTGAATTTGAGCCTCTCTTTCCCTTGTTTGGGCCAATTCTGCCTCCATCATATCCATCCTACGCATGCACTGAATTAGATCCATTTGTCTCTTACCAATAGATGAGTTGGTGATTTCAATCTCTTCCTCTTCCTCATTGCCGATAAACTCGTCGTCCCGTTGTTCAATCCCATCAGGATTCACCAAACTCAGATCATCATTTCGGGCACTTCTTGTTCTCGGCGGCATGACTTACTATTAAATTTCTCAATTACCTAGTGGTGTCCCACTGGGCGTGCCAAAAATGTTCACACTAAAAATAAATTGGCCGAAGAATTAAGCCGAATATATTTTACATAAATCACGGGCGTGCCATAACCGGTGACGTGGCTCAAACGGTTCAAGACGAACAACTTATCGTCTCTTTTGAACATATTTTTGCAAATCAGGCGAAATACACGAGATAGAACAAAACTCGTGTGTAAAGATTCTTCTGCCTCAATGAAGAGGACTTTCGGTAACCAAGAAATTAACTACGAAAAACTGGAATGAAAACAATGAAAATTGCAAGACAAGAATGTAAATGGACTGATAAAATAAATTCTGCAGAAAAAATAAAATAGACGATGCTATTGAAGCAAAAGATAAATTTTGTATTGGTCGTGGACCTCTGTAACATATGTCTACGTACATTATTTATAATGGAATTATCATAAAGATAAAATAGAAATAAATGAATGAATAAATAAAAGATAACTACTTCCTAACTCTAAACTTATCAAACCATTTTCATAGACTTATAATACAATCCAAACAGTAGTCTCCTAACTCTTCATAATTTTCTAGTCCTAATCGGCCAAACTTGATCAACGAATTCATTTTAAACTTTAAGCTTCTTTCTCCGGTTCACCATTATTTAACAAAAAACCACATTTTCGGCCCAACTGAAACAACACATGGCCCATGCTTTCTTTTACTTCTCGGCCCATCGTCTCATATATTTATGGTCTAGATTCGGTCTTGATTTCCAAAATTTTGGCTCCATCATAGCTCCTCGCTCTTTCCTACATTGGCTCAAAAGTGGTGTCAATAGGTTTCACCAAATTTTCAACGCATGCAGCAAAAAAGTGCATTAGAGACTAAACGGGAATAAAAAAGAAATCATGGAGGTATATCACTATTTATCATGCTATATGATGATAATGTCACGCCCCAAAATTCCCTAGAACTCCGAAACACGAGTCTAAGAGTTAAGGAAGTGATGCGGAAGTGAAACAAAACAAAAATATAACTTTTAGTTATCAAATGCATGTACAAGAGCAAAATAGTAATTTCATGTTTAAAGTCGTTTAATTGGGCATTAAGAAGGTCATAGCAACATGCGGGATCGAATTCGAGGTCAAAACCAAAAATTAAGTTTTTCATATTTTGGATGAATAGTGTTACTTTTACAGAATCTAAAAAGAGGCCTAGAAATATGATTTTGGCGCTTAAGCGCCCTCATCAGCGCCGCCTGGCACTGCGCTTAAACGCCATGCCTAGCGCTAAATGCCAGAGTGAAATTCTAGATTATGTTTGAACTTGAACTTTTCCCATACTAAGTTATACTCCTCAAGGCTGGTCCAATAACGTATGAATACACTTTGGAAGAAAATGTTTAATTAAAAATTCATAAAAATGACCGTCTTGCCCCTGGTCTCCGTTTTGTATACCACCGACTTCTAAAGGTCCAGATATTTTATAAAAATGAATTCAAAACCATTTCAAAACTCAAAATTTTAGCCAGGGTCACGGGGGTGAGTAAAAACATGTTTTTCTTTTATAACGGAAAGGGTTTATTTATAAACTAAGAAAAACATCATTTTTGGGAGAGAAACACCTAATGACGACAATTGTCACGATAGACAAATCTATAAATGATAAATGAAGAAATTCATAGGATTCGTCATTTAAAATGCCCTAGGGTGGTACATGTCATAGTTTTACCAAAAATAAGTAATTTTACATTATCGGCACCACCCAAGGTACACACGCTATCCACTATGGTCACGGATATATAGTGTTGTTTAAATCGTTCACTTGAAGATGATGTACACTTTCAACAAGGAAGATCGAATGCACGGGACGACCCGTAACTAAAAAGGGTTGGAACAGTCCATCCCTATATCACAATTCTCGGATTACTAGTTCCGTAGGTTGTGGAAACACCTCCTGGCCAGTTGTTGCGACGATCCGAGACAAGTCTACTTACACATGGTTACATGACCGGTATAGACCAACACCAATATACATAACACAACAAGGTGTACTCAATATGCAAAAATGCCTCAATTGAACCATGTCTCATCATAATACATGATCTACATCATATTGTAATATTTTATGTCCAAAATATCAATATGCTCATAATCATACACATATAAGCAACTTTTAACAACAAGCATTTATCATCACAACATCATGCTTTTCAAGGGGCCTAAATTCTCATCTATGTTATAATGACTCAACGAGTACATACATTGCATATATACATAGACGCACACACCCTCTTACACGAAACCAAAACGGCTCATTTTTCCCCTACCTCAATCCAAGCAAAGCAAAGGTTCAAGAGTGCAAGGATGAGTCCAACAAAGCTCTTCAAGAGTCCAAGAGGACTAGAGAATGTAAGTAGGGTATCAATTAAACACAAGCTCTCCAAAGCTACCAATACACCATAATGCAAGACAAAATTAATACGGTGTCTTTTAATAAATTTAATCAACAAAAATGATTAAAATTACAAGAGTGAAATGGAATTTCTAATAGAACGAATAATAAAGTTCAAGGAAAGAATGAAGCTTACCACAACTTAGCTCAAATTGAGTTTAAAATTCACAAGGTGAACTCCAAGCCCCCAATAACCGAATCAATCAATGAAGATGCTCAATTTATGGTCCTTAACAAGATTGAAGAGTGAAGGGAACCAAAAATCAAAAGTTGAACACAATATTTCAAGAAAAGCAATTCTAGGCTTTGAAGTTGGAAAACTCAAGAGAGGTAAGAAACTCACCTAAAATTTATACCAAATCGAATAGGAGAGTATTCCAAGGAACTTTCATGTTGAAGAAATTTTCCAATTCCAAGTACAGAAGAGTGTACAAGAGTAAGATTGGAAGAATGAGAAGAGGGAGAGGGAAATGTAGAGAGAAATTAGTTTGTAGAGAATGGGAAAGTCTTGCAAATGGAAGACTTATAATTGTAGAGATTCTCTACTCACCATCTCTCACAATCCAAGGGTTGTGAATAAAGCTAGAAAAGTGAGAGAAATATCCAAGGGTCTAAAGTTAGTCTTGCAATGAAAGACTATATACAACACACAAAAAGTCCATTAATTTGTCAAACAAGACTTTATGATCTAATGGTTGATATCAAAGATGGGAGAAAGTGGGTGAGATCTAAGGATTGAGATTGTGACAACACAAAAGTGGTATAAGACTTAACCAACTCCCATTACTTTACAAAAGTACTTTTAAAAGATGGCTTTTCCCATTGTATCTAAGTCTTCCATCATTATTGCAACAATGCCACTCATCATATATATATGCCCAACACTTAGTAAAAATTTCTACAATTTCCACTAACTCAATACTTGTCAAAATACCATTTTACCCCTAGGTAATTTAATTTCCGAAATCGTTTTCAACATTTTTCATTATTCACTAAATGAAAGTATAACATGCAACTTACGAATTTAGTTAACAAGAAAAACACGTAAGTCATGTTAAGCACATAAAATACATTAAACACATAATCACATGAACACTTAATCATTAATAAAAGTTTTAATTTAGACACAAAAATACCAGACGTTACAGATAAGCTCTAACCCGAGTAGGTTGACCTAGGTGCAAACAATTTGTTTGGGTCACGATCGCGGACATAGTCTTAGCCTTACTCGATCCGTGAGGGGAATTCGCTTTGCACGGTCTTGTGGATTAATCAAGGTGCGCGTAAGCTGGCCTGGACACCAAGTTTATTAAAAAAGAAGAAGATGATAAACACTTTGAGCTAGGGTGGACACGTATTAGATTGAACCGGATTAGAGATATTTTGGATCTAATCCACTACTACCGGATTCACAATTTTCGGAACCAATCCAATCCATTTGTCCAACGAAATCAATCTAAATCGGACCGCGGTGAGCCGGATTGGTTCAAATTGATTTGGCGGATTAAAACACAAAATTACCTTATCTAAATTGAGGAAACAAATTCATACAGTGAAGGCCTGAAGCGAGTCTATGACAAATTCATAGGGTGCATATATAATAATTATAATCACTCATAGTTTAGAACACACAAGGATAGTAAAGATATTGGGAGAAATAAGTTCATACAATGCCCTAGAGAGAACTACATATACAACAGAAATTATAAGTTCATACAATGCCCTCGAGAGAATTACAAATACAATAGAAATTGAAACTGTAATGTTCATTGAACCACAAAGCAAAGCAAATGCTGATTGAAACATATATAAGTTCAATTGAGGAAGGCCCTGATTGGATTTACTTTTCAAATGTTACTTTTGGCTTCCTGGAGCAAAAAACTGTTTTGAACGGTGATTAACAAAATTTTCAGAAGAACTTCTGGGCTTTGAAGAGCGTTTTAAAGAAGATGAGGGGTACCAGCTTTTCAAAACAACTTTTACTTATCTTTTTCTTCTGCAGATAGCCAGAAGCATAAACTATACCAAACATGACCTAAATCCTCAATTCAATGTAGTGAATTGAGTTCAATTGATAAAATCCCCTAATTCAAAGTAGTGAAATTAACTTCAATGAAGTAAATCCCCAATTCAAAGTAGTTTAATTGAGTTCAATTAAGTGAAATTGATAAAATCCTCAATTCAAAGTAGTGAAATTGAGTTAAATTAAGTTCAATTGAGTAAATCCTTAATTTAAAGTAGTGAAATTGATTTCAATTGAGTGAAATTGCTAAAATTCTCAATTCAAAGTAGTGAAATTGAGTTCAATTAAGTTCAATTAATAAAACTCACAATTCAATGTAATGAAATTGACTTCAATTGAGTGAAATTGAGTAAATCCCTGAATCAAAGTATTTTAATTGTGTTCATTTGAGTGAAATTGATAAAATCCCCAATTCAAAGTAGTGAAATTGAGTGAAATTAAGTTCAATTGAGTAAATCCTCAATTCAAAGTAGTGAAATTGACTTCAATTGAGTGAAATTGAGTAAATCTCCTAATTCAAAGTAGTTTAATTGAGTTCAATTAAGTGAAATTGATAAAATTCCCAATTCAAAGTAGTGAAATTAAGTTGAATTGAGTAAATCCCCAATTCAAAGTAGTAAAATTGACTTCAATTGATTGAAATTGATAAAATCTTTAATTTAAATTAGTGAATATAACTTTAATCGAGTGAAATTGAGTAAATCCCTAATTCAAAATAGTTTAATTGAGTAAAATTGATAACATTCCCAATTTAAAGTAGTGTAATTGAGTAAATCCCCAATTCAAAGTAGTTAAATTGTGTTCAATTTAGTAAATCCCAATTCAAAGTAGTGAAGTTAAGTGAATAGTAAATCCTATTTTTAAAGAAGATATAGATATTTAAATAATACATTGTTAATAGACATTTTAATGATAATTCTTTGAATATAATTTAAATTTAATTTGGGCATACATCTATCTCATTTATCTCTCTTTGTAATGGTTGAAAATACTTTAATTACAATTACGTTCTTGAAGAAGACGCATGTATTCAAATAATAGATTGTAATAATGCACTTTAATGATACTTATTTGAATGTAGTTGTTTAAATTTAATATTTAAAATATTTTAATTTTATTGTTTAATAGATAAATGTATGAAAACAATAGCCTTATACTTTTATAATATTATAGATATAAATAGATAATTATTTAGTGTAAAATATGATATTATGATTTAGTTTGAAATAGTATATTAGTGATATAAGATATTATAATTTAGTTTAAAATAATATATTATGTGATATATTATTAATATAATATATGAACAGTACCGGACTGGACTGGATTAACCAGATTATCAAAAATGAAATCCAGAACCGATCCGTAAAATACCAGTTATGTGTTTTTGGATCCATGTCTAATCCAATCCATAATGAAACTGATCCAAAATATCCGAACCGGATTGGTCGGATTGAATTTTCGGATTGACCGGATTTTTGTCCACTCCTACTTTGAGCAGTTCATTCTAGTGATGCTTGTAAGTGTGTTTTAATCAGTTTGAGGTATATGATTAATGGGTTTAAAGGGAAAGAAGGATCTGATTCAACTTACATTATTGTTTCTTCGTATAGTAGTCCGAGAAGTTGCGCAGCTGATTGTGGAAGCCGGTGTTGCTTTTGAGTTCCAAAGGTTTGATCTACACAGCCCTTGCCAGGTTTTGGATTTTACGCACTTTGTCATGTCATTTTACCTTTCTTCGTTTCAAATTATTGGTTAATGTGGGATACCACGTGACATATACACTCATCAGTCACTCTGGAAGGGGCTTCTCATGTGAGGCGGGTGTGCAACAGTAATACAATCAGTCCATTTCAGAGTGCTTAGGCCCTGTTTGGTATGAGTTCTGTGTTTTTTGCTTTGGATTTTAAAAAAATATAAATACATATTTGTGTTTGTGGAATATTATGAGTCTAAAACAGAAACATGTTTGGTACATATGCTTTGCTTTTGCTGTAGATATATATGTTGTGTTTTGGGGTAAAGGGAAGTGGTGGTGGTGCTAGTGGCGGCGGCGGCGGCGGCGGTGAATGGTTAAAAAGCAAAAAAAAAAAAACCTTTTTATGTTAGGAAAAATTAAGTCTTTTTTTGCTAACATTTTTACTGTTTAAAACAAAATAAAACAAAGTCAGCCAAACATGTTTTTGTTGGAAAAAATGCTATAGTATCAAACAAAAACAGTAACCACAAACATAAACGCATACCAAACATGACCCTAATCCTATTGCTTGTGTGATTATTGAATTTTACTCTTTGGTGTTAAAGACACCTACCACATTTGGGTGGAACTTGTTCTTTTAAAGTAATTGACAAATCGAGTTATCAAATGCATGTTAGTGGATAATACTTGATTTGTTCTAACTTTTAATTATTAAATGACATGTAAATTTACTATGAGAGTGCTCTTCCCTGAGAACCTCCCTTTGATTTTCTGTATGGAATACTGAGGATCTTTTAATAGAAAAAATACAAACATCCTGATAATAGCTTTCTTTCTCACAATTGTTATTAATAAACTGAAAATGATTCAACTTGACAAATATTATATCATCTATTTAAAAATAATTTTCCACTTAAAATGTGTCTATTCTTTGTTCTCATGAACAGTGATTCTTGATGTAGCTTTAAACATTCAGAGAGTTTGTGGTAGTTAACTAAGTTAAGTAAGCTACTTGTCATATAGTGTATAAGATGAATGCTCTTCCTTGGATGCCTTCAATTGTTTTCCCGCTTGTTTCTTATGCATTAAGCAGCTTGAGCTGATATTTTCACCGTTCATGATATATGGTATGATTAAGGTAACAATGGCTTTGTGATGCCAAATTTTTTGGAGGAAAAATTATCAGATTCATTTGTTTGGAAAATGATATTTCTAAGCTCCCATTGAATAGGTAAGAAAAAAAATTATTATTGTTATTTTCTAGTAAATAAGTACGATTATTAAAAGAGCTCCCTCATGACAAAATCATTAGCTCTCTCTGTGAATCCTGGATCTCCTCTTGAGCAGCATGGGGCTCGCACACAATCCGTGCCTGTGCACCGAAATGGTGCATGAGTTCTCTGAATTCCTCTTTATGAGCGTTAGAATTGAGACCATTCCAGAATCGGTGGAAATTTGATTGAATCTCTCAATTAATTTCTCAATCCAACGGTCAATAATGAAAGCTTACAATTATTGGCATGATGAACTCTCTTCATAGGGGAAGCACAAACCTGACAGGCTCTGTGCAATCTTACTGGAAAAAATGAGAGAATAACAAGAAAAGACAACTCTATAGAGGAAAAAAAGACTTAATGATACCTTTCAATCGAGTGAATGGATTATAATGTCATCAGATACAGAATTTGTTTCATAATACATTTGGTTTATGATATACAAGATCTCCACATCCAAAACATGTCTCAGAAGTTTGACAAAATGACTATGACAAAATGACTATGATTGCCGATTCCTCAACAAAGCAGCCATAATAAGAGAGGAAGATGAAACCAAGCTCGACGGATTGGCAGCCAATCCCTGAAGGCTTTGCAGTATGCAGCAAGGGGAAGAGGTGAAATGTGTGATTCAGGGGATTCTTCTATGGGTTACATCCATCGTCTATGGTCTTCCTTTATCACAAGTGGGTTTGTACACAGCTTTTCAAGCCTTTCAATCCAACAGACAGCTCGGTAACAACAACATTCAGATCCCAGCCTCGTTTTATCAAGTCGTGTTATTGGAGAGTATCATTATCTGGGTACCTATCTATGACCAGATAATAGTCCCATCACTTAGAAATCACACAGGAAAAGAAGGTGGCATCACAATCCTCAAAAGAATCGGCATTGGCATAGTGCTCTCTGTCCTCACAGCAATAGTATCTGGCCTAGTCGAAGAGAGGAGGAGGACGCTGGCTCTAACAAGGCCCACATTAGGGATTAGAAGAAGAGGTGTCGTTTCATCTATGTCATTCATGGTTTGTTCCTCAGTTCGTAATAGCAGGACTTGCCCGAGTCATTCATTTCCATTGGCCAAGTTGAGTTCTACTATAAGCAAGTACCCGAAAACCTGAGAAGCTATGGTGGGGTATTCTTCTATTATGGCATTGAGGCATCTAGCTACTTGAGTGGCTTCCTGGTGCTGATAGTTCATCGGACAACAAGAGGAGCAACAACCGGAAAATTGGATACCGGAAGACTTTAACAAGGGGAGGTTAGACTATTTTTACTACCTGCTTGCTGCTCTAGGAATCCTTAGTTGGGCTAATTTTTGGCATTCACTAAGTGGTACCAGTACAAAGGGACTAGGGACAACACCATTTCAACTTATTATGTTATGTAACGAAACAATACCTTGTTCCTCATTTCATAAACATAGGACTCCACAACATTCTTCTCGTCTTTTGTTTCTTCGAGCCATTTCAAACTCCTTTTCCACTGCGTTTTGCACATCTAAAGGTGTCACTCCTCCATACACCATCTCTGATACAGGGATGCTAGTTTCTTTCACCTTTTGTTTTGGAACCTCAATCTGCATGACAGAATTAATGCATTCCACATTTAAAATAACAGTTTACAAAAAGCAAACAAAAACCACACAATTTTTCTGTCTCAATAAGCAAGTTCCTCAAGAGACGTAATTGTCATTTTTGAATTTCAGATCAGCAGTAATGTCTAGCACCACCCAATCAGAGGAAACCTCAATCAAAATAAATACAAGTTAATTTTGAGCTGGTTGAACCAATTCCAGAAGTCATAAGATTGGCCACAAGATAAAAATTTAGGGAACAATCTCAGATAGCATTAATAAGCGATTCTCTTCCGAAAAGACCATATAATATTGTAGATGGAACTTAAATTCTACCATTATACAATCCCTAACATATGAATGGAATTAACATTAAAAGTCCTCCAGCAAATATGTCGAGAAGTGCAGTTGAAAACCTTAAAAGAGAGATTGTTGCTGTTAAGGATAGGGTGGTTTGGATTCCTACTAATGGCGCCTTCTCAATCAAGTTTGCATGGGAATTTGTTAGATATAAAGTGGATTCTGTGCCATGGTTTAGTATTATATGGTTTTCTCATAGAATTCCTAAACACTCTTTCCTTTTATGGATGGTTCAACTTAATAGATTAAACACATTACATTTCTTGCTCTCCATAGCTCTTGTTCAAAATGCAAACTGTGTGTTTTGTAAGCAGTGTATGGAAGACAGAGATCATCTATTTTTCCAATGTAGTTTTACCTTGAGATTATGGAGGATGGTGGTTCAAAAGGGTCTATTGCCATGGCCTGATGACTGGAATCTTATTGTGCCTTGGGCAGTGAACAACTTGAAGGGGAAGTCTTTGGTTACTGTTGTTAATAAACTTGCTCTTGCTGCTGCTGTTTATGAGGTTTGGTTTGAGAGAAACAGGAGAATCTTCTCTAATGAATTCAACACTATTGAGGCCTTGTTTGACAAGATAGTTCAAGTGGTGAGAATGAGATGCTTCTCTTTTACCAAGTTTTCTAAGTCTGCTGCTGCTGAAGCATTGGCTAATGAATGGCGATTTCCTGCTACTATTTTCCAATTATGATCAGTGTAACTCGGCATTTTTCAAGCCATATTTTGAGCTCTCTCTTTGGATCGGGTATGGTTCAGTATAAGCATGAATCTGTAGCTATGCTTTATCTCCTTTTACTTCTTTTGGTTGCTCGTTTTCTGCTTGTTACTGGTCTGCTGCTGGTGGTCTATACATGTGGTCTTGCTTCTGCCAGTTTGTTGAAGATTGAAGCTTGTTCTGATCCTCCAGTTCCCTTACATAATTCTATGAAGAAGAATGTCTCTTTTTCTTCCCCTATTCAATGCTGTAATCCTATATGTTTGATTATTTCTTCTCTTACAATTAGGATTTTTGGTTGTTTGATTCATTTTGTTTGGTGGACTTATGGTTTCCACATCTCTAGGGTATGCCCTATGATTTCTTTATAAGGCTTTTGGCCTCTTTTCTAATATAATTTTTCTCCTTACTTTTCAGAAAAAAACAAAACAAAAAAAAAACCTTAAACAGAACTTCGATTTCCATGATGAATCTAAAGAGTCCAAGAAGAACGTCTTATTTTGAGAACTCAAACTAAAAAATTTGCCTCATTTACCCTCCTTATTTGCTCATAGGTGCAAATACTCACCATGGTCTCTTGAAGTGCAACTAAATTGCAGTGACAACTAAAGTAAATAAATTCACTCAGAAATTCAATAACGCATAAGGACACACAAAGTGGATATGATATATTCCCTACATAACTTATTTATTCCACAATAATATATTTTTTAATATATTAATGCAACTAAAATATAAGGATTTAAATTCAAACGACTAATAATACGAAATTCAATTGAACAAGGCATTACTAAACTCTAAAAGAGAATAATAAGAACGGTATTAAAATTCAGGATCTTATACCTTTACTTCAATTTCCACTGAAATGGTGTTGTCCCCAGTCGCTTTGTACTGGTACCACTTGGTGAATGCCAAAAAGTAGCCCAAACTTAGGATTCCTAGAGCAGCAAGCAGGTAGTAAAAATAGTCTAACCTCCTCTTGTTAAAATCTTCCGGTATCCAATTTCCGGTTGTTGCTCCTCTTGTTGTTCGATGAACTATCGACACCAGGAAGCCACTAAAGTAGCTAGATGCCCCGATGCCAGAATATAAGAATACCCCACCATAACTTCTCATGTTTTCGAGTACTTGCTTATAGTAGAACTCAACTTGGCCAATGGAAATGAATGACTCGGCAAGTCCTGCTATTACGAGCTGAGGAACAAACCATAAATGACTTAAATGAAACGGCACCTCTTCTTCTAATCCTTAATGTGGGTCTTGTTAGGTACCAAGATAATGATACTCCCCAATAATATGACTTGATAAAACGAGGCTGGGATCTGAATGTAGTTGTTACCGAGCTGTCTGTTGGATTAAAAGGCTTCAAAAGCTGTGTACAAACCCACTAGTGATAAAAGAAGACCATAGACAATGGATGCAACCCATAAAGGAATCACCCGAAGCACACATTTTCCTCTTCCACTTGCTGCATACTGCAAAGCCTTCAGGGATTGGCTGCCGATCTGTCGAGCTTGGTTTCATCTTCCTCTCTTATTATCGCTGCTTTGTTGAGGAATCTGCAATCATAGTCATTTTGTTAAACTTCTGAGACATGTTTTGGATGTGGAGATCTTGTATGTCATAAACCAAATGGGCGCATTATGAAACAAATTCAGTATCTGATAACATTAATGAAGTTATAGACAAGCTATATGGGCCATGCCACCATACTGCCGAGTCCCATGGATACACCACTGATATACGTGATAAGAATATCAATTATTTGGTTCTAAAAGCCATAGAAAAGAAAAGAAAAGAAAGAAAACCCCTCAAACTTAGGTCACGTATAGGATAGCTGTTTAGGCTTGACTTGCATATTTGAAGAGGTTAAGACTCTTCTCCTCAAAATAACCCGGGATATTAAAATCTACCCTAGTTCAGTTTTTAAAAATACTCGGTGGCTTTATGGATTCTACAACTATCAAATTCTAGCATATGGAGTATAATCATAAATTTGGGGAGGACTTCTTAGGTAAACAAGTTCTGAAACATGTGGTCTACTTTGGAATCCTCTGTTAACCATTAGGCTTAGCTATGTGGTCTGCTGGGATTAATTCTAGAAAAGCATATAATTATAAGGAAAGGAGAAACTAAACCTTGTATGTTGCTTCATTTAGTTCCCAATAATTAGCAACCATCAGCCACACACACACACACACACACACACAACACCTTAGATTCTTGAAATACATAATGAAGAACAGGAAAAACAGAGAACCTGATAGGCTGTTTCTTGCAATTCACCAAAATTAGCAAACATAAGCCCAGAGAAATATAACACACACACCAACACACATATTGGTTAGGACTTAAGCCATCAAATTTCCTTATGCTTGGCTAAATATTCAATTAGTTAGAATTGAATACCTGAATTGATTTGTGTAAGGAAACTTGGAATTGATAGAGTCAAGAGGCACATAGTTAAAACCAGAGAGCCATGGTTGCTCTGGTAGCTTCAATTTCCTCTTCTTAGGTGGTGGATAGAAAACCTCCCAACGAAGTGGCTAGGCTAATGGTGCCATCAAAGATGAAGTAGAGATTTGTAGCTGTGTTGATCTTCATGTTATAGCTTCAACGACCAATTCTTTCTAGCAGATCCAACACGGTTGAGTTTGCGGGGAATTCTTGCACCGACATCTGCAACACCCAACACCCATTTATAATCATGTTTAGTCAACATTACAAAACCAAAAAAAATTGAGAGCTTCAACCAAAATGCCAAACAAGATACATGCCCACAACTGCATAGTTACCAAGGCCACGTTTTTAGGAGTCTTATAAGACAACAATTAAGTTGAATAGTCGGGTCAAAATGGACACACCAGGGCCATCAAATCTTCTACATACAAGCCATTGAATGTAAAAAGAAGCACCAATAATGCAAAAATTCTCAAAAACAAACCTTGTCATTTTCCAGCATGATAATAAAGACAGGTCCCTCCGTTCCACAGTGAGATTTGTAAAAAAATGAACAATCTTCAGAATGAGAAGGGAGTCTACATGGTGGCTCGATGGAATCCACAGATCCAATGGACATTTGGTCTCTGCTCATTGTCTCACACTGCCAGGTGACAACCCATCGGGCCCACTCAACCATCTGTAGCACAAAAGGATAGTGTTCACAATCACCTTCCTTGTATCTCCAATGAGCCGCAAATTCATACTCAGCTTGTGAATGCATCTCCTTTGTCCGAATCGAAACTTCAAGTGGAACCATACCCTCTGCCATCACCACTGTGTGTAGAGACTGGTACATGCAAATGAAGTTTGCATACCCGTTAAACTTGGGATGATTTCCAAGGTACTTTAGACCATAACTCGTGAACAACTCTCAACGCTTCATAACAGTCATCCTCAGTTTCAACTATCAACCGTAGCCCATGGATATCATGCATTTCATCCATGGACAGTTTCTTTCTGCACAATATCAAAGAAAATCAACCCCTTGAAACGAATTTACCAAACTTAGATACTACAACATGAAGAACCCTGCTATAACAAGGCAATCTTACTGCATTACTATATTCCTACAACCACTATAATGTAGTGGTCAAATAATTGAATCTAGATACAAAATTATTTCAAGAAAACATCGCACCTACAGTTGTGACTTAGCGATTACGAACTTAGGAAATACTACAGCTTGCTTTATTTTATTAAGTTGTGTTATCTTTGTTTTATATGTGAATTTTTTGTCTAGTTAGCATGTTTAATGACTACTAGTTTACCATGGAACTTGTCTGTAAATGCTCTGATATTGAACATGAGTTTATTCGACCAATCTATGACTGTTGCGCATCGGATGTGCATATCTTTTTAATATCCATGAATGAGTTATTCTTGGTAAGAGCTGAACATTATGGACATTCTGAGATACAGTATTCAAGACATCAATTTGGCAAAAACTTATTATGAGTTAAGCTTTCATAGACGGAACTGTTTCAGCATGTATGCATGTGTGTATATATATAAATATTTCTATATTTATTAGATGTTAATTACTTATTATGAATCTGAGCATTGTCCAGAACAATAAGACTAATGTAATTTTTACATATTAGTAGATTAGTGGTGAAAATAACAAACCAAAGCCCCGGGAAAATAATTAGATTTACTAGTAAGGAATGAGGAACTGGGGTTAGGCTGAAAAAGTTGCAGAATAATGGAATCTTCCGTGCAAAGCCTACTCTCGGTGGCTGAGGTGGAGGAGTGTGAGCGGCTGTTAGGCACACTCTGGTCCAATTGGCAAATTTTATTATTATTATTATGAATGGGTAATTAGTTTTAATTTTTCAAAATACTCAGGAAGTTTCCCAAATGTTTAATTTATACATAATGCTGAAATCCAGATTATAAAAAGGCGTTTAGTAGTTAAATCAAATTAAAACCCAAAAAAGTATGATTTCCCCAGCACTCAATTGGTCAGAGAGAAAAACCTATAATGATTTGGAGTATTATATTTTACAGACGCTTATTATTCATATAACGTCGCGGACAACTTTTGTATTTGTAGGTCTTGAAAAATTAAAATGTACAATGATAACATTATTCATTAGTTTTAATTAGTACATGTTAATGCTTCTTATAAATTAACATAATTGATATATATTAGATGTGGTTTGATTATTCCAAAGGCTGTCTAGACTGACCCTATGATGAATTGTTAGGCATACGCTCGGAAGAAAAAAAAATTGACTCCCAGAGTTATATTTACAATTCTATTTTGAACTATCTCCGTCGCCTCGTATATAACTAAGCATATTTTCAGCCTACGGAAAAAGAAAAAGGAGTAATCTTAAGCATTACACAACAAATAGTTAATCAAATTGATGCTTCTTACCCCTTCAACCAAATCAGCAACCCCAGCTCCAAATGTACTGAAAATATAACCATAATTTATAAAAGAATCATCAAGTGTGTCATGTAGAAGCCCTGCAGCGACTACTGTCGAGTTAGCACCAATCATTGCAAGCAAAACTGCTGTTTCCACACAATGCTGTACAAAATCAATACAGCACTTCTCATTCCAAACACCCCTAAACAATCAACCAATGCTCTATAGAAATGCAATACAAGATATATATGAAATTGTGTACGTATGTGTATACCTGCCTGCCCCCTGTGAGCTTTCTCCGCTTCACAAAAAGCCTTGACAACAAAATCTTCATAGAAAATCTCGTGTCGCAATTGGGCACCCAGAAGCAAATCCTTAGCATATGGTTCGGAAGTCGTCTGAACTATCCTCCATATTAAATGTAAGTTCATCAACCATAGCAGACGATGATTCTACCTCGGCGTGTGTTTGAAAGCTTGGAGAATCATAATCAACAAAAATGACTTTTTCAGTAAATTAGATAGAATCAAATTGCAGTATCCTAATCTCATGTCCATGGCTTAATGTGTACGAGTGAGCCGGAAGGTGGCTCCAATTTTTTTAAATAATTGACTTATTCCAACGAGAATCATTTTTCATCTCATGATTGATGAGTATTCCACCAGCATGGCAAAGAGTGTCCCTTTCCACTACTAGCATAGCTCATGAAATTTCCCTTACTCCCAGCATCATCAACTGGTGTAGCTGAATCTATTGCAACCTGCAAAGCAAGGTGACACAGAAAAATTAAAATAATTATTTACAATAACAAGAATACTAGTAATAATAATAATAATTGCAACATGCCAGGTGAATTGCAATTCAAGAAGAACAAACAGGTCATACAAAGTAAAATGATTATTTCCGTAAATTCTAGACACATCATAAGCCAGAGAAAAACATACTTTTGCTTTTATATAATCTTTTCCTCCTAACCCCAACGCACCAGGTCGAAAATTCAACAAAAAAGAAGGAAAAGACGGAGAGAAATGAATAAATCAGTGTTTCACATCATGAACAAGCAGATGTGTTACAAGTCGAAGAAACTCATGTTGTGATCAGAAACTACAGTTTTGAGCAAGAGTATATATACACAATAAACTGGATTAAATATCTTATTTCTCACTGTTTGTTTGGTGAGAAAAATCAAGAAAGTGAAATGTACTGAATCAAAGTTTCAAATTCAAAATTTCCCACGAAAAGATTATATTTATTTTCAGTATCTTTACCACCTACAATCATCTACGTCCACCATCCAGAAAAAAACAAAAACAAAAAAATAAAAAACTAATTAGAATTAGAACTTCCGATTGGCTTGCCAAGATAATAAAGCTTGACTTTGTTTCAAAATTACCGACAAATGCAGATGATGCGAGTAGCAGCGGTCAAAATATTCGGGATTGACACATCAAAGTGGTAACACCTCGAATATTGTCATCAATATATAATTACACTACAAGAAAAACTATCTTCAGCAGCAGATATATTTGCTGCTGAAAGTGTTAAAATTAGCTACACCTATAGGTCCCCTACTATATCCTCATATTCAATTCAATTTAAACATGTAATAAAATCAGCTCCACATATATAATTTAACCAACAATTATCTAACCTAATTTATATTTGCAAAAAATATACGTGATACAAAATCAAATGAACTGTTCTAACTCTCTAAACATACAATTATCTTTTATGCAAGTAATACAAAATTAAATAAACAAATTGTTTTCCATACCTATACAATTATCCTGTATGCAAGTAATACAAGGAAAGAAAAGTTTAAAAGTGAATCTCAAACTAAATATGTAAAATGAAATAAAAAGGAGTTGAAGTTTCAACTTGTAAGTCACTGCTACATTTTCTTGCAACTGACTCCATTATTTTTTAGCAATCCCCTCAGAGTGACAGTTCCATACATACACCAGCATGCATGCCAGCTACATGCATGCAACCTTTTTCCATCACACTTTCTACATGCGTGATCATTTTGATCACTCATCTGCCAGCACAAAGATGTTGTCAATTTGATCTTCTCTCTCTGAAAGCTCTATATATATGAGCATGCATGTGGTTGAGAAGTGTAGAAAATATACAGAATATATATGTGAGATATATACGTGAGTGATATACTTGAGAGATATACACGAGAGTTATAGAAATCTTGTGAGTTTCTGTGAGTGAGAGTGTGTACAGTTGAGTCGAGTTGATACCCGAATTTGTATCCTCCTCCCGAACACCTTTGTTTTCAAACCATCTATATTGAAACAACTCTCAAAGTGGACGTACCCGTGTTTTTTGGGGAACCACTATAATATCTTGTGTCAATTGTGTGTGTGTTTGCATTTAGAATTGGTTATCCACACAACAAAATGGTATCAGAGCTATTTTTTCGAAAAACAGAGTTGACTTTAATCCTCTATTTCGAAGCTTAATTCTTTGCCAAACACTACACCACCCATATATTCGGCTGACCCATCTCTGGAAGAACACATCCCAGTCGAGAACAGCCGGAAACTCCGCCGGACGCGCCGCCACGCGCCGCTTGAAGGTCCGCGCGTCGCAGCTCTCTGCGTACTGATCAATCCATTGGCCATATCAATTGAAGTACTGATCAAGCCATGAAGGCCAAGAGAAAGAAAGCCAACATAATAAAGACACCATGGAAACCTTTTCTGAACATGTAATTTTGACAGAGGAAAAGGAGAAACAGATTGTCTTCACTAATATTTCAAAAATCAACGTCATATCATAAAGTAGCTTATAAAAGAAAGCTGCAAGAAAAGAGAAACCTAATTTTTTTAAATAACATAATGAATACTATGAAACTAATAAAAATTATCAAGAAAACTGATAATGAAAACAAGCTGTCCATCTCTTTATAGTAAACCTACCTAGCATTATTTAAGTCTCAAATACGTGAGGAATCATTATTTTACTATTTTAAACTTAAATTATGTTGCCGATTCTTCTCATAAAAAGCCACTAAGGAGTTTCTAAGTCTCAAATATTAGCTTTTGCATAGGGCTCAAGGTCCCCAAACTAAAAAGATGCAAATAATTTAATGTAAGTATGATACCAAAATAGTCCTAAGGCCACTACTCACAAAGCATATCAGCAATGTTGGCTTATTTTTGGTTCTCAAATGAAAGACTTAGTCCACCATCAACTTGAGCAATAAAGGGTGTATACTATCAAGACAAAAAGAAATCAAAAAAGAACAAGACCCCAGATTTTGTACTCACAAATTGTAATATAACCCATGCAAATTAGAGCATAACAAGATCCTATAATATATTTGTGCATCTATATTCCACAAGCAATTGAAAAACGAATAATACTGTAATATAAGCAATTGTAAGAGCTGGTAATGTAGGGGAATATTATCGTGAAAGCTGGAGTAACTTTAGCAAAATAAACCTCATTTCTTGGCAAGCAGTTTTTTTTTTTTTTTTGGCAGCGTCTCCACGGCTGTGGTTGTCAACAGGAAAAGACTGGCAGCCCACTCTAGCAACGTAGCCCCACGTGTAAGACCTCGTGATTGCAACTCAGATTTGAATCTTTACACGCCAATAACCTATAAATTTGTTGGAAAAGACACAAAATATTAGTTGTCGTTGCCAAATGAGTGCTTCAGTTTTACTAACATCAGGATAAGACCATGATTATAATGATGTGCATGAGATGAAATATGACACAAGCTAAACTTTTGCTTCCAAATTTATGAAGTTACATAATTTTCAGATTAAAAGCACAGCAGCACAACTTATTGAGGTTAGAGTTTCAAATAAGGTCCACTTTCAAATAAATGTTGTTGCCTCCCATAAATGATCCCTTCCTTACAATATCGCAACATAGTCTTGAAAGAGAATCAGCCACCTCGTGTTTAACGGATACATACAACAGTTGAAGTGAAAAGCAGCTAACATCATCCAATGCAGTTTATAAGTACCTTTAATCCTATCATTACAGAGAGATGGAGAGAAATCTGAAAACCAATTTGGCAAAATTATATTCATCTCACCCAAAACGTTCTACAGAACATTTCACCAAAAGACAGATTAAAAAGATCAAATTCAAAACTCTCATCAAAATGAAATGGTAGTAGTTATGAAGGAAGGCTTGTAACCTTAATGGCTCCTATATCGTCCAGTTGAACACCTACAACTTCAAAGTTCAACATCTTTATGTTTGGAATCCGGCCTGCAATTAACAGAAGGAAAATGTTACCAGAAAACTATTCTTCGGGCAAGCTCAAACATATAAATAATGTTTCTCTTTACTCCTAAATGTTAAAAATAGAACAGGTTTTGATTGATATTTGAACTCTTTGTTTGTATATCTTAGAGAAAGAATCGGTCTTGAAATTACCAGTCACAAACAGAACAACGTCAGCCATCAGTTCTTTGCCATGATCTGTGAGAACTTTTATTCCATTATCTGTTTTAACCAATTGAATAAACCAAGTCAACATCAAACTTGGTCAAATAAAAATATTCAGGAACTGAAAATCTACAGATTAAAGAACACTAGAATCCACCTAAATACACCAGCATCAACTTCCAATTACTAGATATCATTACTCACAGACCATATTGCCCCTTTAAACTCTTCTAATTTCAGTGAACACTCTCACCCACCAAGAACAAACCTATAACAGTAATTGACTGATAATCAATTTCTCAATTTAGTTTTCCTGAATATCTCTTTGACCGAAACATAATACGAAGCTCCATATCATGTTGTATAAAGGAAATCTGCATATTCTTTATTGTTAATAAAAACTCATAAAAATTCAACCTCATGTGTCACCAATACCTCATGTCATCACAATGAGGTACTGATATATTATCTACAATCAACACCATTTTTAGTTGCTCGAACACAAAAAT
Organism: Cornus suecica; assembly: GCA_963922005.1. Lineage (NCBI taxonomy): Eukaryota > Viridiplantae > Streptophyta > Magnoliopsida > Cornales > Cornaceae > Cornus > Cornus suecica. Next base: position 37,185,863 of record OY998238.1, on the reverse strand, counting down.
AAATGCAACTTTTTTTTTTGAAATGTACATTTTTTTTTTTAAATGAAAAAAATTAATGCAACTTCAGTTCTATACGAAAATAATTACCATAAAAAAATAACAATGAAATGCTCCAATCTCCATATTTGCAGAAAACTACATTCAACTAGGAATCATATACTACAGGCAAACATTAAACACAGAAAGTCAGATAATATATTTGCAACCAAAATTACGGCAAAACTAAGCTGATCTTTTCAAAATAATAATGATAATTTGGGCAAAACTCATGATATAAATTACTAATCACAGAAAGTTCACGAACACACACACATAGAGAAGGAGAGATTAGTACTTGAGATTCAACCAAAAGAAGCATGGGATGAGTTACTTGGTGACCTTTATGGTGAGTTCCAGATAGCAAATGTCAAACCTAAGAGAGATAGATCGCCGGAATTACATCGCTGATATACGGATCAAGAGGTGTATAGTGATATAAAGATCAAGTGGTGATAGGATTGTGTAAGGGAGAGATTTGGTGTAGAAAATGATAAGGGTGGTTGAGAGAGAAATGCGTTTGTGTGTATGATTAGTGTATGAGTGGGTGTGATTGTGAATGTGTGTCTGCATATACTTATATATAGAGCTTAATACTGATTACAATTTGGTTCTCTCCACATTGAACACACACACACATATATATATGTATACATGTATGACTATTATCACTTTCCTAATTCAGAACTCTGGACCACAACTGCAATATATATCATGTTTACCTTAAAAGATCAGAAGTCATGGTGAGAGGTGCAGGCATTCAATGAACCAATGTCCCTCCACATCAATGAATATATATACGTTTGTAACAACCCTGATACTTTCAAATTTTGACCAGAAACCCCTTGCAAACATATATTTACACTCCCTAGTCTTTCAAAACACAGCCTTATTAAAAGTGGTCCCAATCCGTAAACTGCATCTATGATACTATGTCTTTCTCACTTTAACCAACTGGTCCCCAACTATTTTATACCTTCAAAATATTTAGCTATCCTTATTCTTGTTTCCCAATATGAAACTCTCTTTCTCATTCCCAACTTGTGATTCTCCAAACCAAAACGTAATCACTAAAATTCCCACACACCTTGGTCTGCCATTGACCGTTCACACATCCTATGTACGAAGCCGTGCACACCTGCAAATCAGAAAACGCACACAAACAAACCAAACAATCGACGCAAGAATATATACGTGGTTCAGCCAAATAAGTCTACGTCCACGGAGAGTACCGTGTCACTAAAAATCACTGAGGGGATTACAAGGGGGTGATTCGCAGATCACACACGCACACACACTGTGTATACTCACGCCTGTATTACCGGAATAATATAAACGTATATTATTCCTAATTCTCTCTCTCTATTTCTGTGTACACAATTCAAGAGGAGAAACCCTATATTTATAAGTGAGGATATAGAGGTGAGTTTCCCAATTTTTCGATGTGGGACAAGTTAATATAACAAAGTAGTCATATTATATATATATGCCAATATATAACAATCTCTCACTTGACGACTTTGCCTTCATCAATCAACTCCATCAATGATCAGTGCTCAGTGCCCTCATTTCTGTCTTCAAGCTTGAAAACCAACTGAAGTTCTCTATTGTCACCACTTTGGTCAACATGTCGGCCGGATTATCGCTTCCTTGAATCTTCTTAAGTGTTAATACTTCATCCTCTAATAGAGATCTGATAAAGTGATAACGAAGATCTATATGCTTGGTTCTCGAATGAAATGCTGAATTTTTTTGCCAGATGTATAGCACTTTGACTATCACTATGCAAAATACTCTTCCCTTGCTTGAATCCCAACTCTGCCAACAAACCCTGTAACCAAATCATCTCTTTGCTAGCCTCTGTCATGGCTACATACTCAACCTCTGTAATAGATAACGCTACAATCCTCTGTATCTGCGAAATCCAACTGACTGTTGTAGTACCTACTGTAAAGACATAACCAGTAGTGCTTCTTCTGTGATCTATCTCACCAGCAAAATCTGAATCTACATAGCCATATAAATTCACTTCACCTTTTCCAAAATAAAGGCATCCGTTTGTGGTACCTCGTAGATATCGCAATATCCACTTCACTGCTTCCTAGTGAGTCTTTCCTGAATTGGACATGAACCTGCTGACTGCTCCCACTACATATGCAATATCTGGTCTTGTACAAACCATCGCATACATCAAGCTACCAATAGCTGAAGCGTATGGAATACTGGCCATGTTGTTCCTCTCTACTTCTGACTTGGGAGACTGCTTTTTGGATAATCGAAAATGACTAGCCAAAGGTGTGCTAACTGACTTAGCATCACTCATGTTAAACCGCTTCAAAACCCGTTCAACGTAGTCAGCCTGGGACAACTGCAAAATTCCCTTATGCTTGTCTCTGATGATTCTCATACCAAGAATCTGCTTCGTTGTGCCTAAGTCCTTTATCTCGAACTCTTTTGCCAACTCCTTCTTCAACTTATTGATTTCCACAAAATCAGATCCAGCTACTAACATGTCATCAACATAAAGTAGGAGGATAATGTAACTCGTGTCAAACCTCTTGAAGTAGCAACAATGGTTAGCGTTGCACTTGATATAACCATGTCTCTGCATAAATCCATCGAATTTCTTGTACCACTGTCTTAGAGCTTGTTTCAAACCATACAAGCTCTTTTCCAACTTACACACAAGTTTTTATTTCCCTTTCTCTAAGAAACCTTCCGGTTGCTGCATATAAATCTCCTCCATTAGGTCACCATGGAGGAAAGCAGTTTTGACATCTAACTGCTCTAGGTGCAAACCCTCTGATGCAACAATGCTAAGAACTGAACGAATGGTAGTCAGTTTTACAACCGGAGAAAATACGTCGGTGTAGTCGATTCCTGCTTTCTGCTGAAAGCCTTTTACTACAAGTCTCGCCTTCTACCTCTTAGAACCATCATGTTCTTCTTTGACTCCGTAGACCCATATATTATGGAGAGATTTCTTTCCTACCGGCAGCTCAGTTAGTTTCCATGTCTTGTTGGAAATAAAGGAATTCATCCCATCTTCCATCGCAAGCTCCCACTGGCTCGTATCTGCTGCACTTCATGCTTCATCAAAATACTCTGGTTCACCTCCATCTGTGAGCAACAAATAATTCATGTATCTCCGATTCGGCACATGCTGCCGTGAAGACCTCCTAGGTACAAGAATAGGAGTCGGAGACTGCGGTGTATCAACCTGTTGAGTATTTTGATCTGCAATATGTTCGTCTGACTGAGTACTCTCACTGTCTTGAACATCATCTAACTTAACACACACAGGATCACTCTGTGTTGTAGGCTCTGAGGTTGTTGTGTGTCTGTCCTTGTACATAACCTTTTCATTGAACACTACATCTTTGCTTCGGATCAGTTTTCGGTTCTAATCATCCCACATGCGGTAACCATACTCGTCACCGCCATAGCCAATGAAATTACACTTTTGTGACTTAGGATCAAGCTTACCCCTCATAGTATCACTAACATGTACATATGCAACACAACCAAAAACTTTTAAATGTAAAAGTGTTACCTCTCTACTGCTCCAGACCTCTTCGGGTATTCTGTGCTCCAATGGTACTGATGGACCACAATTGATTAAGTACATTGTTGTACTGACTGCTTCTGCCCAGAACTGTTTCGGCAACCCTACCTGAATGCGAATGCTTCTGGCTTTCTCAGTCAATGTCCGGTTCATCCGTTCTGCTACACCATTCTGTTGTGGTGTACGTGAAACAGTTCTCTCTAATCTGATACCGTTCTCATAGCAAAATCTCTTAAACCCGGTGTCCTGATACTCTCCACCATTATCGGATCGTAATCTCTTGATCTTCAAACCCGTCTCATTCTCTATCATAGCCTTCCAACTCTTGAACACACCGTACACTTCAGATTTATGTTTCAAGAAATAAACCCATACCTTTCTGGAATGGTCATCGATGAAGGTGATGAAATAGGACTTTTCGCCAATAGATGAGACATTTGCTGGCCCCCAGACATCAGTGTGAACTAGCTCAAGCTTCTCCTTTCTGAGTTCTCTGCCGCTTTTCTGAAAACTAACCCTCTTCTGCTTACCGAATACGCAATCCTCACAGAAGTCGATATCAATCGAATTTAGAGCTGGTAGCTTTCCCTTTGCGAACATAACCTTGAGTCCCTTTTCACTCATGTGACCTAGCCTCTGGTGCCACAAATTATGATCCTCCTTGCTTTCTGCAATTGCAATAAATGTGCTAGCCTTGGTGGTAATGTACAACGTACCTGTTTTCTTTCCTCGTGCTATAGTCATAGCCCCCTTGGAAACTTTCCACTTATCTTCACTGAAAGTGGTCACATAACCTTCACTCACCAACTGGCCTACTGAGATCAGGTTCTTCCTCAAGTTTGGAATGTGTCTGACATCCCTTAGCTTTCATATCGATCTGTTGAGTCTGATATGTACTTCACCCTTGCCAACAACACTGCACGGTTGATCGTCACCTAGATAAACCTTACCGAGGTTTTCAGGTGCATAGCTCTCAAAGAACTCTCGACTTGAGGTGGCATGGAATGATGCTCCAGAGTCTAAAACCCAAGACTCTGCTTTACTATCCAAAGAGCATATCAGTGCCTCAGCTGCTTCTTCTAAGACAATATTTGCCTCTGTCTTATCATCCGCTACCTTCTGCGGGGATCTACACTGGTTCCTTAAATGACCAGTCTTGCCGCAATTCCAACATTTGATTGATTTGGAATTTCTGGGACCTCGAGACAGTGATCTTCCCTGTCTCGACTTGGAACGGCCACGCCTTTGGTTTCCGCCTTTCTGTCTGTTCGAATCTCTGCCTCTGGTGTCGACATTCAATGTTGTGCCACTGCTTGAAGAGTCTGATGACTGTCTTTTGATCTCTTTTGTGAGTACCATACTCGCAACGGTATCATACTTCAGCGGATCTATCCCTGAAGAATTACTAATTGCAGCCACTGTGGCATTCCAGCTCTCTGGCAATTGATTAAGGAGAAAAGCTGATTTCACCTTGTCTTGAAACACTACTTCAATTGATTCCAACTGCCCATAAATGTCATCAAGGTTACTGAGATGTTCACCAACATTCCCATTCTCGGACATCTTCAGATTCGTCAATTTGCTGATGAGATGTAATGTATTTGCTCCATACGGCTGTTCGTACATCTTCGAAAGAGCTTACATGAGAGACTTTGCAGTCTTCTCTTTCCTGATATTGAAGGCAACAAATTTTGCCAACGTCAATCTAATTGCCAAGAGCCTTTCGATCTAGGATATTTCACTCCTCTTCTTTCATCGAATCTGGCTTCGTCCCTTCTAGCGGTAAATACAAATTTTTCTGGAATAACACATACTCAATTTGCATCTTCCAATAGGTAAAGTTTGTACCATCAAATTTGTCGATCATTACTGTCTTTTCTTCTCCCATAGCTCCCACTGAGCCTATTAGAGATATTCGGAGTGCAAAACCGAGTATACGGTTGCGTCGGGGGTGGTTCAAAACCTTAAGAACTCCTCTGACCGTGTCCAAAACGGGTCAAAAACGACTCCAAACGGGCCAAAACAAATTCGCACAAAAGACAGAAATTTAATCACGAAGTCAGTACCTTCTCGGGGTGCGTGCGGGCGCGTCCCTTTTCTGATTGGGCTGATTCTTGCACTAAAATGTCGGGTTTCGAATTCGCTTTCCGTAGATATATTATAAGCCTCATTCTGATAAACGATGCTCCGGAAAATCACGCCGAACCGAAACTGCTGATCGACGGAGCCAAAAAACTGGCCGGAACTTCAGGCGGCGCGTGGGGGCGCGTGCGGAACTTTCCAGCGACGTGTTTGACACTGCTGGCTTCGTCTCGTCGAGCCAAAGCTCCTGGTGTGGTCGGTTTCTAATTTAGGGCACTCGAAAAAATCAGATGTGGACCAGATCGTCGGGCTTCGTGATTTGCTCCAACCTGGGGCTCTGATACCACTTGTTAGGGTTCGCACACCCTATGTACGAAGCCATGCACACCTGCAAATCAGAAAGTGCACACAAAGGGGGTTATTCGCAGATCACACACGCACACACATTGTGTATACTCACGCCTGTATCACCGGAATAATATAAACGTATATTATTCCTAACTCTCTATCTCTATTTCTGTATACACAATTCAATAGGAGAAACCCTATATTTATAGGTGAGAATATAGAGGTAGGTTTTTCAATCTTCCGATGTGAGACAAGTTAATATAACAAAATAGTCATATTATATATATAGGCCAATATATAGCAGACCCTACCTCTCCTTAGCATCCAAATAATGTAGCAAAATGTTTGTATGAGATCAGAGAGAGATTTGGATATATATATATAGACCTGTCAATGGATCGGATTTTGATCTGAATTCGATCCAAATCCGATCCGATTAGCCGGATATGGATTGAAAATAAAATTCGATAATCCGATTAGGATCCGAATCCGATAATCCGATTTCTTAACAAATTGGATTTGGATTTATGTCATCCGATCCAATAATAACTCGATCCGATATAAAATATATTTTTATATATATATATAAATATATATTTGATATTTTTATGTGTATATATTTAATATTGTACATGTATATAAATATTAGTTGTTAATTATTTTATTATTTATTAATAATGATTGATCATAAATACAATTATTAAAAGTGTGAATAATTTAGTGTTTCAGTATTTATTGATTTTTGTATTTTTGTATTTTTTTTAATTAGATATTCGAATCAGATATTCTATAATGAAGAAATTCGAATATGAATTAACTAAGTGAAAATTCGTCGAATTATCGGATTCGGATCGCGGATCGGGAATTTTTGTCATCCTTATCAATAGACCTGTCAATAATCCAATTATGATCCGAATTCGATATTAACCGGATATGGATTGAAAATAAAATTCGATAACCCAATTAGGATCCGAATCCGATAAACCGATTTCTTAACAAATTGAATTTGGATTTAACTAATCCGATCTGAATCCGATCCATTGACATGTCTATATATATATATATATATATATAGACACATGATTACTTTCACTTTTTCCAGGAGTTGGTGATAGATATAAGTTGTGACATCAATTAAATCAACAATTATTTGATGTATAACAGGTTGAAGTTTTGGACTTCACATAAAAATTAGTAGTTGGGTACTTTCAGGAAACTTTCAATTTTAGACGACTAAATATGACCTTTTGCACAATGTGGGAGACAGGTGTAAATTCGTGGTCACCATCTTTGGATGCATGCAGCTTTAGTATTCCTTCGTCCCTAATATCTCATGAGGTTGATCTTATGAGATTAACACATCCGAATTTTAATTCAAACGCTTTGTTACAGTTGAAAAATATTGTAATTTAGTGCGTCAAAAAGCATATATTAGGTGTCATGGTTGATTTCTATCAATTGTCAACAAATTCGTTAAGAACACAGTTCTAAACATGATTTGAATTTTACCTAATTTGTATGGAAGGTCGATTTACATGATTCTTGTGAATAAATCGGGAGGAAAAATCTTGAATACTTCGATTATCGGAGAAAAAATTTGGGTTTTAACTTGATATGTTTCCAATGAGTTTTAATTAAATTCATAATTTTTTTTTCTTCCGAAAGTTAAGAATTTAATCACCCTTGACATCCTATTTGAAAATAAGAGGGTGACTATTTGGCCTTTGATTATTATTTTTTTTTTTTATCCATAATGATATGTTAATTTACGTGATATCTTGCTATTAGATATACAAATTGCTTATATAATTCAATTTCTCAGATGCCGGGTTTTTTCAGAGATCTGGTAGAGCACAAATTACTTGCTCGTAAGACTAACACACCGTTGTCATCATTTTAGGTCCTCACTAGTACCAACCCAAGTTGTTCTTTTCTCCATCCAGTTCTATCGGGCTTCTTTTTTTATTCTTCCTAAATAAATCATGAAACAGATTGCAAATATTTTTAGAAGATTTCTCTGAATCTTGATTGAAACTTCCTGAGTGCCAACTCTTTGGACAACCCAGTTTTGGAGTGACCAATTATCAGAAAAATGTCACAGGGTAATGCTCGCACTAAGTTCCAAGTCCTATCCAACTAGACCAACCCGTTTGTGTTTGATTTTTGCCTTCTTGCATATATATATATATATATGTATACTTATATCGGCTCTTTATTCAAGAGGAGCCGGTTTTTTAGTTTTGTGGGTGTCAATGGGCTGGCCCCAGGGCCGGTTCTGAAATCTTACGTGGAAGTTCTAGGCGAGAATAAATATGAGATTTCACGTATTTACAATATTATAAATGTATTTAAAAAATACATTAATTATATTAATATTAAAAAAATTGAAAACAACCCCATCTTAGTGTTGTGGTGAAAATTCTTGTTATTAGGTTAGTACGGCAGTCGTTAAAGTCTTAAGTGTAATTGCGTGAAAAATAATTTCCGTTGTGCGAATGCAACAATCATGAAAGCCCTAAGAATAGTCATCAAACATTATTCAAGTGCGATAAAAATTTGGAATTTTGTTTTTAAGTCTATAGTAATAATAATTGAAATATAAACTTTTGGGCCCAAAATTATGAAATTTATTTGAATTTAGTACGAATTGAATTGTTAAATAAATTAAAAAAAAAAATTGACCTATTAGAAAATAATTTTTAATTTAACAAAATGAGACCCTTCAATTGGGCTAAGAAACTAATTATTTTTTATAAAAAATATAAATACAAAATTTTTTCACAATAAAATACAATATAATACAAAAACAAATAATAATAATAATTGGGACCGCGGCCCGGAGGTCCTAGGCGACTTTTGTTGAGTGAAGTGTAATTTAATATAAGGTGGTCCACCAGATTACAGAATTGGGTTGTAAAAGAGACAACACAATTGCGTCTCCTAGTCAAATACTCCAATTTACAAGTTATTTAATTAACTATTTATATATGGGTTAATGGCGCAAAATACCACTATAATTTTAAAAATGTGCAGAAAATTCTCCTTCTAGTTCATTTTGTGAAGATAAGCATCACTACTAATCCAAAAATATGCACTTTGACCCCTTATAGCACTATTCCGTTCACTTTTTTTTGTCAGAATTTTGTCACGTGGGTTCCAAATGCTATATATTTCTCTAAATGCCCAAAAAGCCCTTACTCACTTACCAAACTACCCTTCTTCTAAAATATGATACATAGGACTATATGTATATATGTATGGGCAAATGATGCTAAACACCCCTATGATTTTAGAAGTGTGCGAAAAACCCCCCTCATGATTTCTAAACACCCCTATACTTTGCAAAGAGTGTAAATAACCCCATCCGAGCCCTTTTTCGGTGACCGAGAGGAGTTTTTTTTGCACATTTCTGAAATCATAGGGTGTTTTGTGCTCGTCACGTGACAAGATTCCGGCCAAAAAAGTGAACAAAATAGTGTTAAGGGGGTCAAAATGCACACTTTTGGAATAATAGTGAGGTTATCTGCACAAAATGAACTAGGAGGGAGTTTTTTCGCAAACTTTTAAAATCATAGGGGTATTTAATGTCATTTTATGTATATTTATATTCTCTCTCAGATCTGATTTAGCAAGAATTTTGGGCACATCAAACCCTAAACCTTCGTTAGCAACTTGTAGAGAGAGATGTTGTGTGTACAACTTGAGATGGTTAACGATTTGTAGCAAACCCTAATATTGTATAGAGAGAGATGGTTGCACCTTTTTGCAGAGAACCCTACATAGAGATGGTACAGAGAGAGAAGTGTGTTTGGACATGTGAAGGATGGAAATGGGTTCGTTAATTACAAAGATTGAGGATAAAGGTAAAACAACGTAGTTTTGATACACGGACATTAACGTCTTTTCACATTTCACCATTATTTTTTATAAATTTATAAAGTTAAAAGTTAAGGGTATATAAGTAAATTCCCAACTCAGTCATCGGAAGAGGGCTTGGAGGGGGACTATTTACACTTTTTGCAAAGTGTAGAAGTGTTTAAAAATCAATAAGGAGGTTTTCTGCACATTTATGAAATCATAAAGGTATTTTCCGTCATTCACCCATTATATATATATACTAGCATAATAGCACATGCGATGCACGTGGCCTTTAAAATGATTAATATAAAATAAATTATTTTAAAAAAATGAATTAAGTATTGATTTAATCAACATGTTAACAATATTTTGTCATGTTTTTTTTTTCAACACGTGCCCATATAAAAACAAAATATAAATAATTAATAAAATTATTATACAAATTTTATTACAATATACTATGATCAATAACAAAATTAAAATATTTACATTTATCCGATATGAAGTTTATGTAACAAATTCTTAAGCAAAACATTTATCCAATATGAAGTTTATGCAGATTTACCAAAAAAAATTATGAAATCTATGCAACAAATTCTTACTCTTACATCTATCTACAACTTATGTCATGAATTTTGTTACATGTCTTTAGTTTGTACGTGTATTAAAAATCAAGCAAAAAAATAAATTAAAAAATAATAAACAAATAGAGAGGTATATGTTTTTCAGCAATGCCATATATTATCATGGATTTAAGATTGAGAGATATAGACGGATGATGAATGAGTTAAAATTATGTTCGTTGAGTGGTAGATGTTAACATAATATATAAAAGAAGGAATGTTTATATTCATTTAGACTAAAGAAATAACAATTTAATCATCAAAAAAATTAAATCAGAGTTTAATAATAATTTTCTTTGAAACATCCTTCATCCTTGATCATGATTCCTCTATTGATACCGATTTAGGTAATAGTGACATGAATTATGAATGAATATAAATTTTTGTGACATAAAGAGAAATAAAAGAAAATTGAATTAGAGAAAATATGATATTGAAATACTATTGAATCAAACAGAGAATGACGAAATTAAGCAAACTATATTCAATTATAGAATTTAGAAATACATGCATACCTTCAAATAAACAACTTGAACAATGATATCAAATCTGCAAAAAAGAAAAAAAACAGTTAGAATGAAAACAAATTACACTAATTGATCAGTGTAGAGATGAAATTTATGTAAATATAGTTGTATGTATTTATACTTAAAATTCTACAGTTGAATCTTAAAAGTCCTAAAAGTATACTATTGAAGTTTTGAAGAATCATAAAACTTCTATTACTCTAGAGGATTCTAAGAGCTTAAAAGTTTATTTTAAAGGACTTTTAAATGTATTTTAATAATTATAGTACTTTTAATACACTTTTTATGATTTGTTTTGGTATTTTAAAAATTGTAATGAATATATAGAAATAATGAAAATGTATAAGAGTTGAATAATACATTGCAAAATCATTGGGCTTTAAATGTATTTTTAGTAACTATGACTACTATTAATACACTCTTTACCAAATTTGTGTGTGTGTATGTGTGTATATAATTTGTAGAGAATGTTAAGAGGTGGAAAAATAATTGCTTCAAAATAATATGCAAAGAAGACTTTGTTTTGTGTTTGTAAAATTAATCTCCTTTACCCAAAGACGTTGAGGAATCTCAAACATCAAAATCCATTGATATTATATTAGTAATCAATAAATCATTTAATATAAAAACAAGCATGGAATCAATTTAATGCGTTCATATATCACTCTATGTATTTAAAATAAACACTATTTATATTTTAAAAAAACCAAAAAAATGTATGGAAATAAAAAAAAAGGTCCTTAGACTTTTATAATAAAAATAGAATATAGATATAGATATAGAAATGAGATAATATTAATAGGCACTTAATTCCATTAACAATTGCAAAAGTGAATACAAAAACTCACACCTTACACATTTCAAAACTGAAAAATTAGTGTTACACTAATTTTTGTGTACAATTAATATATAGCCATTATGCATTGAATAATACTAATTTATGTGTACAAATAATATATAGGCACTATACATTGAATAGTACTAATTCATTTATAGTATTAATCATGAAACAACACCGTGTAATTATTCCTCAAACTAATTTTTTTTTTAAAATTTTTAATGTATGTACAAGCATGTAAATTTCTATAAAAAAATGTTTTTTTATTTTATTTTAAATATTATATTAAAGTGGGTAGAAATAATCCAAGGGTTACACTTCTTTAATGAAACAAATTTAATACACTTCTTTAATGAAATAAATTTAATTTTAAATAAAAAAATATTTTTTTATTTAAAATATTATATTAAAGTGAAAAGAAATAATCCAAGGGTCTTACATTTTTAGAATAGTATAGATATAGATATTTAAATATCCCCTCATTATTAGTCAAGGCACCTTTGCTTGCAGAATTTGTTCTTTTTTATATTGAGCATTTTATGTGTTCTCTTAAAATTTTAGATCCAATTATTACTTTCCTTATTTTGGAATGATACATCAAAGCTATCGACATCATTGTGGGGAAGCAAATTACAATACCCAAGTCCATGTTTGGGAGTCCCATTATCACTATCACCAGTTGTCCCTAACATGATATATTTTTTGTTTGGTCATCTTTCTATAACTTATAGGATGATTTGTAAAATATTCTCTGAACTTTTTTTTCTTTTTGGGTAATTAAATTTTGTTCTAATATATCTAACTTATATTCCAAATGACTAATGAGAGGGCAAGCCAACTCATCAATATATGTAGGGTCTGTATTTTTACCTCCTAATTAAAAATTTTATTAACAATTAAGTATTTATGTGATTATATGTTTAATATGTTTATGTGTTTAGCATGACTTACATGATTTTATTTGAGATTAAATTTGTAAGTTGCATATTATATTTTCATTTTGAGAATAATGAAAATTGTTGAAAATGATTTCGGGAAATAAATGACAAAATGGTAAATTGATATTTTCATATTAAGAGGACTTAAGGGGGATTGTGGAGATTTGGCTAAGTATTGGTGTATGAGTGATATGGCGGTAAATAGAGAGGAAGACATGGGGTAAAAGGGTAATTGAGAGTCATAATGACACTCTTGTAATTAATCATAAGTTGAGAGAGATTTGGTCTTTTCCCACTTTGGAGTGTTATCTAATTCTTCACCCTTGGATCATAAGGCCATGTTTGGCAAACAAATGGGTTAATGTGTGTTGTGTATAGTCTTCCACTTTGCAAGACCAACTTTGGATTCTTGGATCCTTCTTACATTTTCTAGCTTTAATGTGCACCATTGGATTGTGAGATATGTGAATGGAGAATCTCTACACTTCATAAGTCTTCCATTGCAAGACTTCTATACTTATCTACAAATCCCTTTTCTCTCTACACTTCTCTTTCCCTCTTTTCCTTCATCACTTCTTCATTGATTTCATCTCCTTCCACTTGGAGTTTGAAGAAGTGTTCAACATGGAAATTGCTTTGATTGTTCTCCTCTTCAATTTGCTATAAGTATTGGGGTAAGTTTCTAACTCTCTTGAGGTTTCGAACTTCAAACCCTAGAACTTCTATTCTTGAATTGTTATGTTCAAATTTTGATTTTTGGTTTTCTTCTCTCTTGAATCTTGTTAAAATAATAATTTTGTCATGGTTAAAGGGGAGAAAGGGAGATGTTCTGGTTGAAATGGAGAAAATTGAAAATTTTATGAAAAAAACAAAAACAAAATGCAAAAAGTAGTTATTCGATCTAAGTAACCAGGTCTTGGTATCACCAATATCACAATTCGCGTCAAAATGAGAGAAAACTAATGAACATAAATCCCATGGAAGAAGCTCGGGCCTAGTTGGTCAGGACTAAAAATCTCCGCTGAAAAGTCCGGAGACTTAGAAAGACAAAAAGGGATGAAAAGTGGAAAGATGAAAATATGTGTTTTTAAAAAAATGGCAAAATTCGATCAATGAAGTAGGAAAAGAGTAATTGAAATACTATGATAGAATGTTCACTAAATACACGGAAGGTTGTCTGGACTAGGGAGTAGTGAGTAACGAAGTCATTTACTTTAATGGGAACCATTCATGACATGAAGTTCGATATAATTATTGTTTGGTAGTGAGTGGGAGTATTTGCATCCATATTATCTTTTGCATTATAACATGACTTAATTAATTTGTGTGTGAACTCATGAATGCGTGATTATAAAGAATTGAGATGTTTATAGGTACCATCACTGGAAACCTTCACGAAACTTCACTCTTCCACTAGGGGTAACCTAGGGGTTTCAAAGGCTTGTTACACGTGCTAAGTGTAATCGTCGACCCTCACGAAAGCAAGGGATTAGTATGGAGTATTGTAGATTAGTATAGGTTAATTAGAATAAAAATCATCACAAGGTAGTTTTCCTGAGTTCATTGCTAAGGGACTAGCAATATAAAAGTTTAGGGGTGTGATAGGTGCTCAAAAGTATTCATTTTAAGCCCCTATCTTGCATTTGTTATGTCTTTACATTCCGTTATTTGGTATTTTTATGCCGTTTGTGTGTTTAAGCGTGTTTTAGGATGAAGATTACGAGCTAACTTTGGTGAATTAACTAGAGAAGTGCTTGTGTCTATCCAAAAGAGAGAGCAAAATAGGTGTTTTCAAAAGAAAAGTGTCTCCCGGAGGGCAAAAACATCATTTTTCGGAGCCGCAACTTCAAGAATCATACCGAGGGAGTCGAGGGGGTTCAAACGAAGCAGATATCAAGAAAAGTGGTTTCCGGGGGTTTTGCTACACTTGACCTACGCTTTCAGTTGCAAAAAGTGGCCAGAAATGGAGTTTCTACGCTTGTCCCTATGCTTGAAGTGTAGTGAATAGTGTTTCATCACAAAATTTCAGCCAATTTTAGGAGCTCATATCTCGGTCAAAAAAGGTCCAAATGGGATGATTCCTTGAGCCTATCATCAAGATCTTGAAGTTCTCTTTCCAACAATTTATTATACACCTCTATCCAATATGTGTAGCTCTAGATATGATCAAAAGAGTGAGAGGTGTCCTGGAAGAAAAAGCTGAATCCGGCAGAATTCAGCCAAAATCTTATTTTTACCCGGATTGATCCGAATTGACCCAGATGACTTTGAGTTCGACCCCACCACCTCTATACATGTAATATACAAATATTATACATAAGATATTAGGGTTTGTTTGGTTGGGTATGAAATTACCAAAAAGGGTAATCATATTATCCAAGTTAGGGTTTCCTTCACCTTTGCTTATATATACCAAGGTCTGCTACAGATCTAAGGGACTCTTCTTCATATAATTTTTAGAGCTTTTATTCATATATCATTCCAAGGGAGGAGTCATTCAAGACCTAGAGATCCGGAAAATAAGACCATGGATGACGTTTCTACATCAACGATGCAGTCACCTTCTACCATGAGCAACTAATTCGGTATCTAGGGTTTTCCAGCAAAACCCTATCCAAGTAATATAATTCTTTTATTTGTTTTCAATTGTAATAAGGGGAAACTGTGACCATACTGTGAAGATTGATTGTAGATGTGTGACTGTTCTTATTATTGACACAAGATTATATATTAATTCTTAATTCTTGTCTTAGATTGAATGAATATATTTTCTTACACAATCATGGTTATTATAAACAAATTGTGATTTTCTACAACAATGGTGGTAATAAAACCTGAAACCCTAGGTTGACAGAGGCCATGCCTTGGTGATTTAATATAGACATGCTTTAGTTTATTTTCATGCATTAAGAGTAGATTAGAGTAATCTAATTGGCATGTACTAGTTAGGTCAGTCATGAGATTGGTTGTCGCAATCCGGTTGATGGTAATCCTTTTTGGGGTAGTATTTAGGTATTTGTTGTACGACCTGATTCACAGTTATAGATCGCCATCTTGCAATTGAGCGAATTGATAATTATATTATATGGTTAGTGGTGGAGTATGGAAACCCTAGATTTTATTTCTATTGTTTTTGTCTTAATCTATATTTACTTGCTTTCTTAGTTAATCAATCTCAAAAACGATTAACCATATTTTTCTAGCAATTTAAGAGTATTATTTTACGAGAATTCAGAATACGACTTAGTATCTGTGGGATCGATAACCTTTCACAAGCTGAACTATACTACAGAACGATTTGTGCACTTGCGATAGGTAAAACCTAAGCCGTCATAAATGGCCGTTTTTAATACATATTTTTAGCACACCCCAAAGGACATCAGATATCAAATTTAATTTAAGTCCATACATTCACTTCTTCTCATCTCTCTTATGCGCCTGTCCTTTATGCATTTTGTTCGCTTCTGCCGTGACACTTGCAGCAGCTTAATCAATTGCATGGTCTAGGGTGGCTTCGTTAATTTCCCCCTAACTTCATTTTTGGGGGAATCAAGCAGTTCCACCAATGCTGTATACATTAATTTATGTTTGAAATGAGTTGTAGGCATTAATTTTTGTTTTCAAATATAAATGAGTTCAATGATGGATTTTACTTATAGGGAGGAAATCTTTCGATAGTTCATCCCCCGTCCACGCTTGTATGTACCTAATTATAAAGGCCCTGCAACTATTTATGGGCCAAATAAATTACACAAAGTATACATAAGAAACACTGATACATGGCATGTAACGTTTCAGTCATTATTTAGAGGGAGGGCTTACATATCGGATTGATGGGGAATTTCTTCAGCGATGTTCACCGGGTAGTTTCCTAAACTTTCTCTGGTCCAAATTTCTACAAACTGCTTCTGCGCAACCACAAAAGGATACCATATTATGACTAGCCAATAACGAATAAGTGATGCTATGTTTTACCATATAATAAATGGCCATACCACAAAATTGGCATATTTCTTGTATTCACTACCTTTGAGAGAGAAAAGATAGTCCACCCTTTGCAATTTTTGGTTCACGACCAACAAAAACCAATGATGATTCAAACAGGCTGGGAAGAAAATCTGACAAAGGTAAATGGGTCAAAAAGCTTAGGTTATAAATGTGGAAACAAACATCAACTAGCCAATATTGAAATAAATAATTTAACATACATTGTGAAAAAATTGTGTAAACAAACACTGATACTAACCAATTATCTTTCTCTAGAACGGTCCCGGATAGGACATAACAGTTTATTCATCAAATCATGGTACCATTTTTTTATGGCCTCAGTTATTGATGCTTTAGTCCTCTTCCTAAATACATGGTACACATCCGACATCAAATATATAATGGTACTGGGAAAGTAGTAAGCTCCCCTCGACTCTCCAATCTCATTGTTCAGTTTAGTCGCGAACATATCGACCACCTAACAACCAATTATAAATGGTGTCAAGTTACAAGTAATGTTGTTTTAATTCAGATATTTCCTAAAATTATAAAGAGTACATTAATACGTACCAAGTTAATAACTTCATTCCCTTCAAACAATGTCTAGAGGTGAGACCTATTCAAAAAGTACCCGTACATACGGACCAGCACATCCCTGCATCATAGAAAATTATATATGTTGGAGCCTAACTGTAGGGCGAATTTTATTCCCAAATTTTTTCAAATGAAACAATAAATTAAAGCCTCAATTTAATAATTTAATTACCCGTTGTCAACTAGTTGTTTTGCTACAAATTCTAACAAGTCAAGCTGATTGGAAGTCAACGGAACATTTTTAACCCCTCTGTATACACTACAAATTGATAATAATTAGTTCTCACAGCTTCAATGGGCACTTGGGGAGCATCATCATTATCCGCAACAACATAGGTAGGAGTGAGTTATGGTAAAGATATAATAACATTCTCATGCTCATCCTCATGCTCCTCTCCAGCATATATATTTTCCTCCCCATATTCTACTTCATCCTCAGACTGCTCTCCTTCTGACCTATTCTCATGACCACCATTATCATCATATTTCGCAGGCCCAACCTCTGCCTCAACAGGCCCTCTTTTCTTTCTCTTCACCCGGCCATCCTCATCCTCCGCCAAGTTCTTTCCCTGTGAATCATTCAAAATCACTAACACATAAGTGTTATCATTATTAAGTAGAATAATTCCATTTCCGTATGGGAATGTGAATGCTTACATGTAAATCCCTAGCATTGCTAGGTCCCTCAGTTATCCCATGGAAAGAAGGTAACCGCGGTTCACATTCGAGCGGTACAAGCTAGATCAAAAAGAAATAACACCAGTGGAATGAGTAACTTTCAATGTCTAAAATATTACAAAACAAAGGTTACAAATAAGAACAGATTGGGTAAGTGGTGGCACCTTCCCAACACCAAAGCCTCCCATGCAGCAACTCTCCCATTCCAACCGTCCCTGCACAACTTCGGAAGTCCAATATTCTAGTTGATGAAGGTCACCCATAGGGTAATTAGGCCACTTCACTGATACCCTCCTCAAATAGAACATCTATATACATACGAACAAATTAAATAATGGAATTTAGTAGTCAAAGAACCATAAAGTGTTTCAATACACATACATTAAGCGAATAAAATTTTAACTCATGTTTCATACCTGAAGGAATAGCATACATCCGCTGTAAGATTATTTTACACCATCTTCTGACTTCAACATTGTATTAACCAAGAATTTCAGCACATAAGCACACCAGTTGTAAGACGGGATCTCATCAACTTGGTCAACGACTGCCAGCAAACCCAAATGCACATGTCCATGACCCGTTGGAGAAAACACAGATGAACATGCACACATAATACAAACAAACACTTAAATGCATCTCCCTCAACTGTCTCCAACAATTCAAAGAGCCGTTCCACTTTCCTGCCAGCCTCGAGTCTAAACCCACCATCAACTATTGAAGGGGTATCTTTAAAGAGGCGGTTGAAAGGCACTGTCTCTCTATCCGCCGATAACAAAAATATTTCTTGCACATCGTGTGCAGTCGAGTACAGATCAGCCATTTTTTCAATCTAATAACACAGTCATCCATTTCAAAATTACTAATAAGGAAATTGCACAGGTCATGAGAGATGAAGTCACATTTTAACTTCAAAAGCTCTCCAAAACCTAGCTGCTCCACAACCTTCCACTTTTCCGCTCCAAGATTCCCAACCGTTTGAATAAATTTCTGAGCAGCACCTCTGTGTCAAATATAGTTCTTCTTGAATACAGCGCCAACCATGCCTCCTTGGTTCTTCTTATGCTTACCGTACAACAATTCAAAATATCATCAACTAGTACTAAATGACTAATTGAAAAACTTTGTAGGCTAATAAATTTTATTCGGTTTAGATACTTCACCTTAGACTTGTCGACCACCTTCCCTTTATTTTTCGCATCTTTATACTTCTCTTTTTGGGCACGTTGTCAACCTAGGAATAATTTCTTCTTGTCATCTTTTAGTTTCTTCCATTGCGCTGCAGCCTTCTTGCAAATGTCAGCATACTGGGGCGCTGCAATAACTTTACCCAACATACCATGTTTTTTACGTTATTTTTTTATGTAAGATGCTCTGTAGATTAAATTATATAAATAACACTGGAAATTTCCATCTTTCCCAAATATATTAAATAAAAATAATGCATATAATTTAACATATAATAATTCAGTAAATTAAAAGGGTCTTACTTGTAATAGAAAAATGTTCCAGTTGGGGCCTTAATCTGTTCTTCCTCACCAACAGATCTGGAACATGATAGTTCGGCAACCTTACTTGACTCAGTTGTGGCCTTACTTTTATTTCGAGTTGATTTTATGGATAATCTAGCCATCTAAGTTAACAAGGAAAAATACCAAAAGTACAACAAGGTTAATTTCAATGGTGTTACGGGGTTACTGACTTATAGTTCTTCAAATCCATGCATTACACCTATGTTACAACTGATGGTCATTCCAGTTATACCTGTGTTACAATTGATGGTATTCCTGTTACACTTCCAGAATTTGTATCGTATCCTCTAACTCAATTTGAATACTTTTAATTGGGGATTTAGGGACTCCATTAATAGCAGGGTTAATCCCATACTTTTAATTGGTGAATAAGGAATTTATATTAAATTTCCATACTTAAATAACAAACTAAATAAATATGTACATCAAAAGAAAGATGTACATCAAGGTTTATATCTAGGGTGTTACTGACTTATAGCTCTTCAAAATGTGCATTACACCTATGTTACAACTGATGGTCATTTCAGTTACACCTATGTTACAACTTATGGTGATTCCTATTATACTTCCAGAATATCTATCATATCTTCCATGCTTTCAATTTGAATACTTTTAATTGGGAATTTATTTTCTCCATTAATAGTAGGGTCAATCCCATATTAGATTCTAAAAGATGCCTTTAGAAACTAATATGGTGATTTCAGTCACACCCCAATTATAACTTATGGTGATTCCAGTTACACTTCCAGAATATCTAACATATCATCCATGCTTTCAATTTGAATACTTTTAATTGAGTATTTATTTACTCCATTAGTAGCAGGGTTAATCCCATATTAGATTCTAAAACATGCCTTTAGAAACTAATATGGTGATTTCCGTTACACCTATGTTGCAACTTATGGTGATTCCTATTACCCTTCCAGAATATCTATCATATCATCTATTTGTGCATTTATGAATTTTCAGACTTTTTGATACACATCATTACACAAGAAAGATGTACATCAAGGTTCATATCTAGGGTGCTACTGGGTTACTGATTTATACCTTTTCAAAATGTGCATTAAACCTATGTTACAATTGATGGTCATTTCACTAACACATGTGATACAACTTATGTTGATTCCTGTTACACTTCTAGAATATCTATCATATCCTCCATGCTTTCAATTTCAACACTTTTAATTGGGGATTTATTTACTCCATTAATAGCAGGGTCAATCCCATATTAGATTCTAAAACATGCCTTTAGTTTGCAGATTATGAATTAGGAATTGAAGGACAATATATAAAAAGAAATATGTACATCAAATTTTATATCTATGGTGCTATTGGGTTACTGACTTATACCTTTTCAAAATGTGCATACACCTATGTTACAACTGATGATCATTTAATTTACACCTATGTTGCAACTTATGGTGATTCTTGTACACTTCTATAATATCTATCATATCCTCCATGCTTTCAATTTGAATAATTTTAATTGGGGATTTATTTACTCCATTAATAGCAGGGTTAATCCTTTATTAGATTCTAAAGCATGCCTTTAGTTTAAAAATTATGAATTACGTAGAACTGTTTAAAAGGGGCATTACACTTATGTACAGTTTAAGATGATTTAAGTTACATTTTCATAATATCCAATATATCATTCAACTCGGTGTCATATTATGTGAATATGTAAGATATCCTTCAACTCAGTGATTATCATTTGAGTTACAGTTGAGTAGACAAAATCTTTATTTGTAATTTGAGTTATTTTGAGGTCACGTGGGTGAGTAATGCAGATAAATAGAAAAGTAAAGATAAAAGTGTTATTTTTATCTGCATTACTCACATTGGGTTACTAACTTATACCTCTTAAAAATGTGCAGTACACCTATATTATAACTGATGGTCATTTTAGTTACACATGTGTTGTAATTTATGATGATTCTTGTTACCCCTTCAGCCCCTGTTTTGTTTGTACTTGTTATAGCAGGGTCAATCTCATATTCAATTTGAATACTTTCATATTATGTGAATATGTAAAATATCCTTCAACTCAGTGAGTTACAATTATGTTACAATTGATGGTCACTTGAGTAGATAAAATCTTTACAAATACATATAATCTCTCTGCTCTAACAAGTATAAACAAAACAGGGGCTGGGATAATGGAAACCTAAACACACTCCATATACAGCCCAAAAAACATAATGAGGTAGCATTTAGCAAAATTCAAAATATAGCTTTTGTGGATATTCCAGAATATCTATCATATCCTCCAACAAAATTTGAATAATTTTAATTGGGGATTTATTGACTCCATTAATAGCAGGGTTAATCACATATTCAATTTGAATACTTTTATATTATGTGAATATGTAAAATATCCTTCAACTTAGTGATTGTCATTTGAGTTAAAGTTATGTTACAATTGATGGTCATTTGAGTAGACAAAATCTTTACATATACACATAATCTCTCTCCTAAAACAAGTACAAACAAAACAGGGGTTGGCCCTAATGGAAACCTAAACATATTCTATATATACAGACCAAAAAACACAATGAGGTAGCATTTAGAAAAATCATCTTTCTTTTTAAGTTATTTCTGTAATTATTGTAAAGGTACCTACTTTAGGTATGATAAACAAGTAATAGATGTTTCAATCACCATGCAAACAATTACATTAAGAAACTAAAAGAGATAAACAAATTCAGAAATTTTCAGAGAAAGTTGGGGATTCGGCTGACCTATTGAGACCTGGTAGCAAGGAGAGTTGGGTTTCGCCGAGTTTGCGCACCTTCCTTCGATTTCTTCAGATAAGGTTTGGGATTTTAGAAGAGGAGCTGGTGAAGATCTGCGAAAACACCCAAAAACAAATGTTTGAATTTCAGAAAAAATAGGATTTGGTTTTAGGGTTTAAATAAATCTAAAACTGTAATGAAAAAAAAACTAAGGTTTGATTTGAGTATCAATTTTAATGGCTGGAGGAGATAGATGGCTCGATAGGTTGAAATCGCTGAACCCTAAAATTGAGATAGAGAAATGGCTGGGATGGGTGAGAGAGAGAAATGTTTGAATCTTGAAGAAAGCCCCGTTGAAAATGGGGATTTGATGGGAAAGAGAGTACACATGCATTTAATGTTTGTCTTCTCAAGCTTCATTCGCATTTTCGCAATGCATATACGGTTACCCAATGTGTAATATATGTAGGATATAAGATTTTAGTTTTCAAAATAAATGGATTTAGAATTATATAATAAAATCCTGTGAAATTAAAATCCTGTCCAAGGCAAATAAACTCTGCAGTAAGTTTTTTTTACTTCGCTTACGTGGCGCTGACATCAGCAACTAGGACCCACATTAAGTTATTGCATTATGTGGCACAATCTCAACCATTGGATGCGAAATGGAGAGTAATTGGAGGGAAAGTAATTGGAGGGGATTCTTTTCCAGCAATGAAAGCAAGGCTTGCCACTTTCCTAGGGGAAAAATCGTCTCCAAGTCTTATTGAGGGTCCCATAGGGTAGAAAGAGAGAAAATATTAAGGATAGTTTGGTTATACTTTTGGGATCCTCTTATATATATATATATTTCCCTTCTTTTCTATGTATATATGTTGGGAAAAATAGTAAATGGTTAAAAAACCACTTGTGTAATTTTCCTTCACCAAGTTTGTGAGATAAAAATGGGATAATAATATGGAGGTAAATTAATAATCACCACACAAAAGTACACCAAATATTTTTACGTGAAAAACCCTTTGGGTAAAGGGAAAAACTACGGGACCGTAGTCCAGTAAAAACTTCTACTATGTAAATAATGGGATTACAACAAGCCTTCAATTTGTGGCTTTGAATGAAAAACTCATTCTCTCACTAATTAGATATTTCTCACTCTGCAATTAACTTTTGCAAGCTCTCTCTGTATGTATCTCTACACTTGGCTTGTGTAGGCTCTCTTTGTATTTTGACTTATGTTTGGAGTTGTTGGTGTTTTGATAATGAAATGCATTCCTCTATTTATAGAGGAGTATACTGAGTACACGACAAATGTATAGATTGGTGATCAGTGTAAATATGAGAAGTCGTGCAAAATCCAAATAACCGCAGAATGAATAACACTTATTGACCAAAGAATTCAGAACCATCTTTTCATCATTTCCTATGTCTCATGTGGAGACATGCCCATGTGCATATCAATATGCACATTTATGAGTGGAACCCATCGATATATATATATATTCATATATATATATATATATATGAATATGTGTATATATTCATATTCATATACCCACTTCCTTTCTCTAACATAAACTCATTTTAGAGATGATGGTGGCGGAGGCGGTGACGGAAGCGGCGGTGGTGGTGGTGGAGGAGTTATAGATATTTTATAGATTTGATTCTTATTACAAATTACTATGTTTCTCAATGCAAATAAAATACTTTGTTTCTCTAAAATGAAAGTGTGGCGGCGGTGGTGGTGGTGGTGGCGGCGCTGCGTGGTGGTGGTGGTGGTGGTGGAAGGGGAGGTATGGTTATTAATTAGATTTATATATAGATATATTATAAGAAGGGTATTTTAGGAATTGTCTTAAATTACTAAAGCTTTAAAAAAAATCATTTAACCAAAAATGGGATCCACTTTCCACTAATTTTAGAGATGGCCAAATCGAGACTGTTGGATACTAAATGAGAGTGTATCTAGAGAGGATTTAGGTCTCTTCCCAAGGAAAGTTTAGTTATGAACTGATTCCATTCACTTTTATCAGAAATATATACCAAGTTTATCTAGGCTGAAAATAGATATTTTATAATTGAATTTTTGAAGAATAGTTTCTTAAAAACTAATTAGAATTTTCATAAAGTATTCTGATTTTCAATTCTCGAAAAGAAAAATAAAATTCTAATATAAATACCAAACATGCCATTATATTCCTATGTTCATTATGCCAAAATAGAGCTGCAAATGAACCAAGCGCTCAACAAGCAACTCGAGTTCGGCTCGATAAAAACTCAGCTCGCGTTCGTTTATTAAATAAGTGAACCAAACTTGAACAATTTTTTCAAGCTCGCTTCATAAATGAACCAGCTAAAACAAGTATGATCTCGGCTCAAAAATGTTCAAACAAAGGTCGTGAACGTGCTCGTGAGCAAGGCTTGTTAAAAGCTCACTTATAAATATATATATATATATATATTAAATTATAATATTATATAATATATAATATAAGATTTTAACATATCTAAAGCTTAATTTACTTTACACAAATTTAATTTCATATAGGACAAAGTCCTTCCCCAACAAACATATTAAGCCCAATATTATTAGATTAACAATTATCAAAGACTCTAATCTCTAATAAATAACCCAATCTTGATGATTATTGGTAAGAGTAATATATAGTACAACCGAACCGAGCCGTTCGTAAACAAGCTCGAGCTCAACTCACTAAATCATTTAACAAATGAACCAAACTTGAACACAATTTTTAGGCTGGTTTAATAAATGAACATTGCAAAGCTCGGCTCGACTCGGCTCATTTGCAGCCATATGCCAAAAGCAATAGTTGAATATTTTTTTTCCTTTTTTTTTTATTTCTATTATAAAATAATATTCACTATCTACAAATTTGAGGAGTTTCGATGAGAGAATTTATGTGGGATAATATGAAATAATATAGGTAGTTCTTAAAGGGGAACACAGAAATTGGAGCAAATCTTTAGGACCATAGAATTAAATCATTCCACATGCATGATGTGTACGTTGCCTACCCTGGCCACTTTCGAGGAAGCTTCGTCCGTCAACCTTGATGAGTAATACTTATTCGACACGTTGAAGATAAAGGTCACCAACCGACTACCTGAGTTGACTCTTATCAAGACTTAACTTAGAAGCTACAATCCTAATCAGGATAACTCATACAAGTCACAACCTTATCAAGATAGCTATAAGGGGTGCAATCCTATTAACACCACCACATTAAAGTCCCTATAAATATAGGGTCGGGGTTAACCTAAAAAGGTACGCCATAACTACCCTCTCCATTACTGCTACTTTATTCTCTTGACGTTCCAAGTACTAACTTGACCGTCGAAGCCTACTTGGCCGGTACCCCACCGGTACCACTCCTGGTTGTAGTTTTTCTTTTTTGACAGGAATGACACCGTTTTCAGCCCAACCAGTCTACGCATCAACAGTTGGAGCCATCTGTGGGAAACGATTGTTTCCTACGTCCAGATAGAATAGTCAATCTATGAAGCAAGATTAAGGCTGGTGAGGCCTTTGGACAACCTAGAGATCCTCCTCTTCAACCCAATGACTTGCTGCTCCCAACCAACCAAGGAGTACTACCTCCGTCCCAGATGGGGCTACCTCCGACGTACCCTCCAAGACATAATGGCCAAGAGGATAACCGTGTTTCTCTGGAAGAGCATGATGTTGGTGAGGATCAGTCACCACGTAATTCCAAAGATCCAAACCTAGTTAGACAAGGCGTTCCTATAAAACGTGTGACAGTTTTAGAGCAATAAGTCCAAACTTTGACTCAAGGGATGAACCAGTTGGTCCAGCAGAATGCAGTAATCCTACAACGTCTGGCTGTACCTATTCCCCTTCCCTCGAATGGATCTGGACAACACAATCAGATGAGGGTGCAAAGCATAACCATATCCAAGACCAACGGAGGACAATGGTTCGTAGCACGTGGTAAGGCATGACTCACCAATATCTCGATGATATTATAGAAGCCATGGGTGTAGATCAGTAGATCCAAGATCTCAAGGCGAAGATGGAGGATATAACGCATGCTATGAAAGAAAAAAGCCCTGCCATTGTGGATGAACTTCTAAAGAAGACTAACTCCCCTTTCGATGCATTGGTGATGAGTATCCCTCTACCCAACAAATTCAAGATGCCTTAGTTGGAGAGTTTTGACGGAACCAAATATCCCCTCGACCATTTGGAGACTTTTAAGGCACTCATGCACCTGCAAGATGTTCCTAATGCCATCATGTATAGGGCTTTTCCCATCACCCTGAAAGGGTCGGCCCGAGTCTGGTTCAACAAGTTGAAGCTTGGCTCCATTCATGATTTTGATGAGTTAAGTAAGAAGTTTATCGGGCACTTCATCGCTGGACGAAGACATAGAAAGCCCGCCACCTACTTGCTAAATGTCAAGCAAGACAAGAGAGAGTCTTTGCGGGATTATATAAGTCGATTCAATGTGAATATACTCCAGGTTAATAAGGTCAATGACAACGTAGCCGTAACAACCTTTATAGGAGGGCTATAGTCTTCTCAGTTTCTGTTTTCTCTATTAAAGGAACAACCGAAGACGATGACCGAACTACTTGTCAAAGCCCAAAATCATATGAATGCGAAGGATGCCGTGAATGTCCGGAAAGGAAAAGGGGGTGAAGATAAAAAAAAGGGGGGGGGGGGAAGAAGAGGCCATCAATAACCACAAAGGATGAGAGAGAAGCTAAGGGCCGAAAAACCCAACCAACCCAGGTTGATAGGTCATCTTGACCTTCAAGGAGTCAGGATAGGTTTACTAGCTTCACTCTGTTGAACAAGCCAATAAGTAAGATCTTTCTTTAGATCCAAGATGACCACTTCTTAGCCTAGCCAGCCAGGCTGAGTCTAATTCGTAAAAAAAGGCTCGTGATAAATATTGTCGCTTTCATCGCGACCATGGGTATACAACAGATGAATGCATTGACCTTAAAAACCATATCGAAAGCTTGATACGGAGAGGACATTTAAGCTGATTCACGACTAATGGAGACAAGGGAAAAGGTCGACAGGATACCCCACACAGAAGTTGCACACCAGATAAACAACCGATTCAGGAGATTATGATGATTTCCGGAGGGTAAGCTGGAGGCGGTGAAACAAACTCATCCCAAATAGCTCATGTGAGAAGAACCAGAAGTAGGATGGATGTGAAAGGGGTAAATATCTCTACTCCACCACCCAAGTCCCCCTGACTAGAGGAATAAATAATTACCTTCTCCGACGATGATGCACATGAAGTTCAATACCCCTATGATGACCCACTGGTGGTTACAGTGGTAGTGACAATTTTACCATACGATGGGTTCTAATCGACAATGGGAGTTCTGCGGATTTGTTATTCTCCGAAGCTTTCGACAAGATGGGTATAGGAAAAGAGAGGTTGAAGCCATCCAAATCACCTCTAGTTGGCTTCTCTGGAGAAAATGTGTTTCCACTAGGAATAGTGACCCTTCCTTTAACTATCGAGGTCGTGCCAAGACAACTC
Organism: Cornus suecica; assembly: GCA_963922005.1. NCBI lineage: Eukaryota > Viridiplantae > Streptophyta > Magnoliopsida > Cornales > Cornaceae > Cornus > Cornus suecica. The sequence continues at coordinate 37,157,976 of OY998238.1, read as the reverse complement.
ACTATCATGGTAGATTTCTTTGTAGTGGATTTCCCTTCCACCTACAATATCATCCTCGGAAGAGCTACTCTCAATACTTTAAAAGCAGTGACCTCAACTTATCACCTGCTAATGAAGTTCCTAACTAATTATGGTGTGGGAGAGGTAAGAGGAGACCAGTCTATGGCGCGAGATTGTTATGTAGCCACTCTGAAAGATAGGAGGTCATGGGAGGCGCTCGCCATCGAAGGTCTCAAATCAATTTTGGATGAATCCACTCCGCGACCAGAACCAGTGGAGGATCTCATGGAGGTAAGTTTGGAAAAGGGAAAGAACCAAAAGAAGGTAATCATTGGGTCATTGCTTACCGATGATGTTAAGAATTAACTTATCAAATTCCTAAGGCATAACCAAGACATATTTGCATGGACACATGAAGATATGCATAGCATTGACCCCCGAGTTATGCAACACTGACTAAACGTGGAACCTATCGCCAAACACGTTAGGCAGAAGAAGAGGACATTCACCCCCGAGAGGAATACAACCATAATGTCAGAAATTGAAAAGCTTCTGAAGACGAACTTCATTCTAGAAGTCCATTACCCCGACTGGTTGTTGAATGTGGTCCTAGTGAAAAAATCAAATGGAAAATGGAGGCTCTGCGTCGACTTCACAGACTTAAATAGAGCTTGTCCAAAGGACAATTTTCCTTTACAAAGAATTGACATGCTAGTAAAAATTATTTTGGAAAATGAGTTGTTCAGCTTTATGGATGCATATTTAGGGTATTATCAGATCCCTATGAATCCCCTCGACTGTGAAAAGACCTATTTTATCACCGATCGAGGCATATACTACTACAAAGTAATGCCTTTCGGGTTGAAGAATACCGGTGCAACCTACCAGAGACTGGTCAACAACATGTTTAAAAATCAAATTGGAAGGAACATGGAAGTCTACATGGATACATATTAGTGAAGAGTGTCAAGAAAGAGGACCATCTGGTGGACCTTGAAGAAGCCTTCGGGGTGCTTAAAAAGCATCATATGTGCCTCAACCCAACCAAGTGTGCTTTCAGTGTATCGTTGGGAAAGTTCTTGAAGTTTATGGTTAGTAGAAAGGGCATTGAGGCTAACCCAAAGAAAATTCAAGCCATCCTGGATATGAAATCTCCCTAGTTAACCAAAGACGTGCAATGGCTGACGGGGAATGTGGCTTCCCTCAAAAGATTAATTTATTGAGACACTAACAAATGTCTCCCATTCTCCAGGGTGCTCAAAAAAACCTTCGAATGACCCCTAATAAGAGCAAGAATTCATAGATTTAAAGAATTGTCTCTCCTCTCCTCCCCTGTTGTCACGAGCAGTACCAGGAGAACAACTTATGTTATAATTGGTCATCTCCCTAACGACAGTAAGTTCTTCCTTGATGAGATATGATAGAGGGGTTCAAAGACCAATCTACTACACTAGTCGGGCGCTACGAGGTTCAGAAAAAAGGTACCCCGCGATGGAGAAGTTGGCATTCGCCTTGGTTATTTCAGCCAGAAAATTGAGGCCATACTTCCAGGCCCATACTATAATGGTACTCATTGATCAACCACTCAAGCAGGTGCTCCACAAACCGGAAACATCCGGTCAACTGGTGAAATGGTCGATTGAGTTGGGAGAGTTTGACATCCACTACAAACCCAGAGCCGCAATTAAAGGCCAGACACTTGCATATTTTATGGCAGAGTTCACTTATCTTTTACAGGAGGCCCCTGTGGTTACTGGTGAACCAATTATCCCTGAGATAGAAGAGCCGATGGACTTAGAAGTGCTTTGGACATTGTTCATTGACGGTTCCTCTAACTCCCAGGTAAGTGGAGCCATATTGATATTAATCACACCAAAGGGAGAAAGATTCCCTTACGCTCTCCAATTCAAGTTCAAGGCTACAAATAATGAGGCGGAATATGAAGCCCTAATAGCAGGATCCAAATAACACAAGCCCTACAGGCTCCTTGCTTGAAGGTCAACACCGACTCCCGACTGGTGGCTGGCCAGGTCAATGGGGAATATGAGGCAAATGGAGAGAAGATGAAGGCTTACCTGCACAAGGTAAATGAGTTACTCAGAAATTTCAAAAGGTGTATAGTATGTCACATACCAAGGCAGGAGAATGATCATGTAGATGCCCTAACCCAATTAACTACAGGCATCGAGCCAGAGGACAACATGTTCCCCTTAGAACACTTGCATCGACCAAGCATTGCCACTAAGGAAACTACTATGATCATGCATGTAGAACAAGGTCTTGAATGGGCGCAACCCATCATCAAGTATATCCAGGATGAGGAGTTACCAGAAGACCGACTGAAAGCTCATAAGATAAGGCTTCGTGCCACCCGATATGCTCTCATCAATGGAGTACTTTACAATAAAAGTTTTTCTCTTCCATAATTATGTTGTGTTTCTACCACAGAGACAAAGTACATCCTTAAAAAAATAAATGAGGGCTTGTGTGAAAATCATGTTGGGTCAGATCATTAGCCTATAAGGCTATAAGACAAGGGTATTACTAGCCGATGATGCAAAGTGATGTGTTGGAGTATGTGAAGAAGTGTGACAAGTGCCAACAATTTATTAATGTCCCCAAACAGCCACCCGAGGAATTAACACTCATGGCTAGACCTTGTCATTTTGTCCAATAGAGAATGGACTTGATTGGTCCACTACCTCAAGGTAAAGGTCAAACTAAATTTGCAATAATATCAATTGACTACTTTACTAAGTGGGTGGAGGCACAACTGATAGGTGCCAAATGTTGTACATTTTAGGCCCCTATCTTGCTATTGTTACGTCTTTACATTCCATTATTTGGTATTTTTATGCGATTTGCGTGTTTAAGCGTGTTTTAGGAGTTTAATGAATAAAACGACCTAACTTTGGTGAATTAACAAAAGAAGTGCTTGTGTCTATCCAAAGAGAGAGCAAAAGAGGTGTTTTCAAGCAAAAAGTGTCTCGCGGAGGGCAAAAATGTCATTTTTCAGAGCCGCAACTTCAGGAAACATACTAAAGGAGTCGAGAGGGTTTTAATGGTATAATTCCCAAAAAACGTGGTTTCCAATGATTTTGCTACGTTTGACCTACGCTTACAGTAGCTAAAAGTGGCAAGAAAGTGTTAAAACTATGCTCAACCTACGCTTGAGGTTTAAGGCCCAAAAAGTGCCTACGCTTAAGCGTAAGGGGGTTATGTATAGTAATGTTGTGAAATTCCAGTTTTGGGTTTTGCACAGTTTGGAAGGGAATCCCACAAAAGAGGAATCCTACTCTCAGTTTTGGGTTTTGCTCAGTTTGGAAGGGAATCCCACAAAAGAGGAATCCTACTCTCAATAGGAGAAGTCTAATGAAAATTAGGATTTCCCTCGGCTTTGTCTATAAATACCAAGGTCTACTACAAATCTGGGAGGCTTATTTTTCACAGAAATTCCATAACACTTTCTCTGGAGATTCATATCATTCAAAGGGAGGAGTCATTCACGACCTATATATCCGTATTAGAAGAACATGGAGGTCGTTTCTACATCAACAATGCAGTCACCCACCGCCATGATCAACTAACTCGGTATCTAGGGTTTTCTAACCGAGTAATGTAGTTCTATATTTGTTTTCAATTGTAACGAGGGAAAACTATGACCACACTGTGATGATTGTGTAAATTAGTGATTGAACTTATTCTTGACACAAGGTTTTATATTTATTCTAAATTCTTGTCTTGGATTGAATGAATATATTATCTTAACCAATTATGTTATAATAAACATAACGTGATTTTCTACACAATGATGCTTAATACTTGAAACCCTTGGTTTACACATGTCATGCCTCGATAAGGTAATATAGACATGCTTTAGTTTAATTTCATGTTGTAGGAGTCTATTAGAGTAAAGTAGATGGCATTTACTAGTTACACTCTGTTCGGAGATGGGTTGTAGCGAATCTGGTTGATAGTACCTATTTTGGGATGTATTCGACTATTTGTGGTAAGACTGATTCACAGTGATGGATCGCCCTCTTGCAATTGAGCAAATAGAAGACTATATTATGCGATTAGTGGTGGAGCGATGAAAACAATTTATTTTCTGTTTTTAGTTAATTTAGTTATAAATCTCAAAACAATTCCAAACTCTTTTTCAAACATAATTCAATACTGTTAAATTGCTAGAGTTAATAATCCAAGTCTACGTGGGTTCGATATTCCCTTTCTTAAGACAATTGTACTATAATACGATTCGTGCGCTTGCGATAGGTAAAACCTAAGTTGTCATAAGAGTCTATTTTTAACCATTATTTTTACCACCCTTAGATAGACACCAACAACCACTTACCCGAATCACATCCAATAACATAAAAGATTTCACTTGGAAATCAATCGTGTGCAGGTTTGGCATTCATCAGGTTATTATAACAGATAACAGAAAACAATTTGAAAGCAGTGAGTTTCAAGATTTTTGTTCAGGTTTGGGAATAAAAAATCATTTATCCTCTCCACACCCGCAAGCGAACGGGAAGGCGGAGGTGGCTAACAGACCAATTTTTGGGATGATAAAGAAGTGTCTGGAAAAGGCTAAAGGATTGTAGCCTGAAGAGTTGCTCGCTATACTGTGGGCCTACAGGACTACAACTAAGACACCTAAGGGTGGGACCCCTTTTCTTCTTGCCTTTGGCAGTGAGGTTATAGCTCCGATAGAGGTCGGATTGGAAAGCTATCGGAAGAGCTACTACGACTCGGAGCAGAATGAAAAAGAATTGGCAGTCAACTTAGACCTAATTGAGGAAAGGACGGAACAAGCCCAAATGAGGGTTACTGTCTACCAACGAGCAATGTCACGATACTACAATGCACAGGTGAAACAAATAAGATTTCATTCAAGAGACCTTGTCCTACGGGAAGTCACCCCGCTCACCCGTGACCACAAAATTGTGAAAATAGGAAAGTTGGCTCTCAATTGGGAAGGTCCCTACAAGGTAACCTACACACAACGACAATGATCATACTAGTTGGAAACCCTCAAAGGAAGGCAACTACCTCATCCCAGTAATGCCCAACATTTGAGGAAGTTACCAGTAGATGCGCAGAGAAGTAACATCTGGGTTAGTTATAACTGTCATTAATCTTATTTTCATTAGTATATTGTCGGGTAGGTTCATTCATTTAGATCTAGTTTGCAATAAGCCATCGAGCACTCTACTTTTCTAGTTTACATTATCTGTTAAAATGATTATCCTGTCAATCATCAATAAAAGAAATTCTTTTATTGCAACAATTTTTGAGTCATTACTATGTTATCATATATGTATTTTTCCACCCAAATAATGTGTCCCCTATCAAAAGGGGGGGGGGGGGGGGCTGAGTGAAGCTCGGGGTTATAAACGGATACTACATTATTGGAAAGGTATGGCTGAGTGAAGCCAAAACCTTACATATTAAAAAAAAGAGTCAAATTATGGCTTCTATTTTAACAAAAGCTACTTTACTAAAAGGTTAAGCTGAGTTTACACAAATCAAAATTTAATAGTCGTAAAAGCAACTTCATTGGTAAATCCCAAAGTACAACAGACGAAAAGGAAAGATAATGCAACACTACAACAATACAACAGATACTACTCTACTTTGCAGGTCGGGGAGTAGGATGAAATCGGGAGTAGTGATGCACCAGGTACTCGACTCCGTAGTCAATATAGTCATTGAAACGTTTAAACTCCTCAACATCAGCACACTTGGCCTCGCTCAACTGGTTGGACAATGCATCAATTTCAAACTAATGTATGGCCCTCTCTTCTTGGGAGTCCGGACTCATAATTTTGCTGCAATTTTGCGGTCTCTTCAGTTAAGGTAGTCTCAACCCTCACTCTAATAGTTGCATTCGTCTAGCTCTAGTGCAAGAATCGGTCACAAACGCCCTGCAAGCTACTAATAATGATGCCCCAAATAGTAGACCCTGCCTCGGAAGAAACAAAGGAGATGGGTTGCCCTTCCACGTCGGAGTGACGTGTCTCCCTTCCATGTCAGAGTGACGGGTACCCCTTCCAAATCGGAGTGACGAGTCGCCCTTTCAGGCACCCCTTCCACGTCGGAGTGATGGGTCGCCCTTCAACATCGAAGTGATGGGTCGCCCTTCCACGTCAAAGTGACGGGTAGTTGTTCCCCGACCCCGACGCTATATGTCGGAGTGATTGTTGTCCTTCCCCAACCCCGACACTATATATCGAGTTGGCCTTGCGTGAAGCCTCATGAATACTGGGTGTCAACTAGCTCCTGGGGGCAAGCCTACCATGCGCCCACCTCCCTTTCAGGACCGGCCTTGAGAGTGCCAAAAACTTTTGGGGCCCTAGGTGAGATTGAAGGCAAAAAAATTTTTGGGACCTTTCATTTCACGCGATGCAAATTCCTCACATAAAAGTTTTTTTGGGCCCCTTCACTTCACGCAATGTAATTTTTTTTAAAAAAATGTAAACATTTTATATATTCAAATTTTAAACAAATGACAAAAGCACTACATAATTACTTAGTGCTTCTTTTGTATAGATTTCACATATTAAAGCATAGAAATATGAAGGGTATGAAAGGAATGATTTGTATAATATACTTTTGAAATAAAAATTAAATTTGAACTTAAACTTATTTGTAAATGTTTGTCAAAAGTAGGACTTATGTGTCCTAGTTAAAAAAATTTAGAGAGCAAAAATACTACTCTAAATGAACTTTTCCTATTGTAAGTGTAATATTGGGTTGAATTCTAATTTATATTGGATTATAACTTAAAAAATCATGTTTGGGCCTATACTAATACAAAGGGAAAAAAAATTGGGGCCACTTTATATGCATTCAAAGTCCTTGCATTAGTTTTAAGTTCTCTTTGGCTTGAATTTATTTTAATTTAATTATTGAAAGAATGGATTGAATTTTATTAGTTTAATATATGAATTAGTATTGAGTTGGGTAAGAAGCCTTTTATTTTTGAGCATATACTAATATATATATATATATTTTTAATTTTGGACCTAATACTAATATAACAAAAAAAAAAAATTGAGGCCCTACAGCTGCCTAGCCCAGGCCGGGCCGGCTTCCTTTTGTATGCATATATATATATATATATATATACATAAATCACCCATCACCTTACCAGGTTACCTTTTTCTCTCTCACATTTATAATATATATAAGGGTTATTTCTACCGACACCCCCTCAAAGAGACCATAATCCCACACGGACCCCCTCGATATTGAGTATTCCCACATGGATCCCCTCTGACAGACGGCCGTTAGGGTTATTGACCTTTTTATTGTGAAATTACTAATTTGCCCTTCGATATATATTTAAAAAAAGGGTAAATTGCAGTAGCACCCCCTAAAGTTTCACTTATTACATTAGGATAATATATAAAATATGAAATTACCCATATACCCAAAATATATATATATTACGAATATATATATATATATATTAGAAAAAATATATATCAAATTTGAAAAAATATATAAATTATAAAATTCAAAAATAATATATAAAATTTGAAAGAAATATTTAAAATTCAAAAAATTTATATAAAATCTGAAAATGCAAAAAAAATATAAAATTAAAAAATATATATAAAATTTTGAAAAATTATATTAAAATCTGAAAATATATAAAAATTTAGAAAAAAATATATAAAAAGGGGAAAAATATATAGATTCAAAAAAATATTTAAATTTCAAAAAACATACCTAAATTATAAAGTTCAAAAATAATATATAAAATTTGAAAGAAATATTTAAAATTCAAAACAAATTGTATTAAATTTTCAAAATATATTTTAAAATTTGAAAAATATTATAAATTCGAAAATAAATATAATATTAAAAATATATATAAATTTCGAAATTATTTTTTTTTTCAAAAAAACATATTAAATTTTGAAAATAAATATAAAAATCGCAAAAAACATAAAAATTTAAAACTATATATTAAATTTCGAAAAAAATTATAAAATCGAAAATCAATATAAAATAAAAAATATATATAAATTTTGATTTTTTTAAAAAAAACATATTAAATTCAAGACAAATATATAAAATTAAAAAAAAAACATATAAAATTCAAATAATATATATTAAATTTCGAAAATAATTATAAAATTCGAAAAAAACATAAAAAATTATTAAATTTGAAAATAAATATAAAATTCAAAATATATATATATTAAATTTCAAAAAAAAAACTAAATTCGAAAATAAATATAAAATTAAAAAAATATTTAAATTTTATTTAATTATTTCTCTCTCTCTCTCTCTTTCTCTCTCTCTCTCTCTCACACACACAGTCACACACACACAGACCCCTCCCTCCCTTTCTCTGCACACAGCGCACACACACATATATATATATACACACACATATATATATAGATCTATACATATATATATACACACACATATATATACGGATATATATATATATATACGGGTATATATATAACAGCTATATATATATATATATACGGGTATATATAGCAGAATATATATATATATATATATATATATATATATATATATATATGTATATGTGGGTATGCAATATATATAATTCCAATCTTCATTCTCTCTCCCAATTTTCCACTTCCAATCTCTCTATATATATAAATTAGGGTTAGGGTTTTGAGATACCCAAATTGAAGAAGAAGAAGGATATGTAGGTCATTTTATATCATTTTGAGGGCAAAATAGACAATTCACAGGGTGGTTAACGGCAGAATTTAACGGCGTGGAGACGGAGGGGGTCTTTGTGGGACAAAATTCAATTTTGAAGGGGTCTGATTGGGAATAGTGAATATCAAGGGGGTCTATATGGGATTAGAGTATCTTTGAGGGGTGTCAGTGGTATTTACCCTATATATAATGTATATATATATATATATAAATAATAATTAAAAAAGAATGGTTGAAAGAAACAAGATGTTATTTATAAAGAGAAATTAATGACTGTTGGATGGATACATCCATTGCAAAATATTTTAACCGTTGCGCACTACCATGAAGCCATTTCAGAAATTAATAATCTGCATTTTCAACAACCAGCTCTCATACCTGCTTAGTTCAGGGATGTGGAGTTACGCGCCCGCAGTAAGAAAATTATTACACGCGCCCGACTCTTTCATCCTACGCCTGACCACCCCCTCAAAACACATATCTATATCCATTATACACGGACACTTGTATTATTGTATAGCCTACAGGGTTATCAACGAAAAAATCCCTTACTTTCATTCCTGGTGCGAAAAATTCTTTACAGTTTTAAAATATGTGTATAAGTTTATTATGTTTCAAAAATGTGTGATTTATTCCCAAAATAATATAAAATTTTTAAAATATATCTTCTAACCTAATAAAATAATAAATATTGAATTAATAATAATAATCTTTAAAAAATAAATAAATTGATTAAACACTAAAATTCAAAAATAAATATAAAATTAAAAAATATATATATAAATTGCGAAAAAAAACCATATAAAATTAGAAACAAATATATAAAATTCGTAAATAAATATATGAATTTCAAAAAATATATATAAATTTCGAAATAGATATATTAAATTTCGAAAAAAAATATATAAAATTCGAAACAAATATATAAAACTCGTAAAAAATATATAAAATTCAAATAGTTGTGCAAATAGAAGTATAAAAAATACAAATAACCAAAGTACAATACACCAAAATAACATTTAAAGTCAAAGAAATTAGAAAACCATGAAAAGAGGTTAGACAACTATACAAACATATATTAATTAAAACTTCAAAGAGCCAAAATACAACTTTTCTTTCGAATTTATATGTTTTTTTTCCAAATTTTACATATTTTTTTGAAATTAATATATGTTTTTTGAAATTTAATATATTTATTTCAAAATTTTTATTTTCCCCGAATTTTATAAATATTTTTCCGAAATTTATATATGTTTTCGAAATTTAAATATAATTTTAAATTTAATATAATTTTTTCGAAATTTATATATATTTTGAATTTATATATGTTTTCCCCAATTTTATTTAATTTTTTGAATTTTATATTTTTCTTTTCGAAATTTATATTTTTTTGAAATTTATATTTTTTTCAAAATTTAATATATATTTTTTTCAAATTTTATTTTATATTTCTACGAATTTTAAATAATTTTTTAAAATTTATAAATATTTTTCTAATTATGCTAAAGGTATTTTAAATAATTCATATTAAAATAAGGACAAAACGCATATATTTAAAAATAATAAATAATAGAATATCAAATAATTACGTAGATTTATATGCACATATTACATATCACGTTGGTTTTTTCGCACCTGACCCTAACCTATATGTTAGGAAATGTTTGAAGTTGTTTCCACTTCTCTCACCAGATTCTCCTGCAATCACACTTATATGTTCGCCTATATATATATATATATATATATATATAAAGTATCAATATATATATTATGTAGGAAAAGTCAAGGACATCACAACCATTTCTTCACTTATCCCACCCACACATTTTTATACACACACTTAACTGATTCAAAGTGGTGGGTGCCCATATCACTTTACTGAAATTATTACTTAAAAGCTCACAAACGTTTTCATAAATATCAAAGTGACCAACCTTTTATATATATATATATATATATATATATATATGCATACTTTAAATAATTACTGGTTGGGTAAAGACAAAGCCACGTTTTGCATAATATCAAGCTGTTTCCACTTCTCTCACAATATTCTCTTGCAATCACACTTGTACATGTTCGCCTATATATATTGGGTAGGAAAAGTCAAGACATCACACCATTTCTTCACTTATCCCACGATCCCACCCACACATTTTTATACACACGATTCAAGTGGTGGGTGCCCATATCACTTTACTGAAATTATTACCTAAAGCTCACAAATTTTTTATAATTATCAAAGTGACCCATGTTATATCACTTTCTCACCTTTATATATATATATATGCATACTTTAAATAATTACTAGGTGGGTAAAGGCAAAGCCACGTTTTGTGTATATCACTTAAAATAATATTTCGTTCCCTAAATCCGACAAGTGAATTCGGAAAACAGGGATAACTGATAAGTATTATTTATTCGGCACGTTGAGGATTAAGGTCACCAACCTACTACCTGAGTTGACTCTTATCAGGACTCAACCTGGAAGCTACAATCCTAATCTGGATAACTTTTACAGGTCACGGCCTTATCAAGATAGTTATAAGGTGTGCAATTCTATTAATACCACCGCATTAAAATTCCTATAATTATAGGGTCGGGGTCAACATAAAGAGGTACGCTACAATTACCTTCTCCATTACTGCTACTCTATTCTCTTGGCATTCTAAGTACCTACTTGGCCGATACCACTCCCGATTGTAGTTTTTTTTTTTTTTTTTGCAAGAACGACACCATTTTCAGCCCGACCATTCTACGCATCAACAAACCTTGAGCAGTTACAAATTATGGGCTGGCTATATTGTTCAAGTCCCATAATTGAGAAGAAGATAAATTTCTCCAATGTATATGTATCTACAGACTACAGTATCTTATGCATGAAGCTATAATTTTCAGTTATATTCATATAGTTCTAATATAACAGCATTAAATATGTTTATACACAATGTTATATATAAAGTGAGAACAAAATATGTATGTTGGGGTTCGGATTTAATGTGATTTAGAAATAGTATCTACACACTCTAATACTTGACCGAAAATGATATCTTTATTGAATGAAAAGCTATTTACAGAAAAATAGAAAGAGAAAGGAAGAGAAAGACTATTACATCATCAACAGATCTAGAAATCATTCTTTCTCTAGGAATTCTGTCTCTAAGTCCTTGGGGCCAAAAGTCCCTGAATTGAATCCTTGACCCCTTATTTATAGACACTGGTTCAGGCATAAGTTATTGCCACGTCATCATGTTTATTCGCGAGGTAGATCCGCGGTTAGCCTCCATAATTTACCCAAGTCACGATGTTCAATCCGCGACATTACCAATCCGCGATCCAGTATGTTATTGATCCACGGATTCCTTTATTTGTTTGTCATAGTTTTTCCGGGTCATGTCATTTTATGCATATTTTCCATTTACATGGCCCTGAGCATTATTTGACGCATTCTTGGTACTTTACTTTGAGTGATTTTGATGAATAAGGTCGCGACCCCTTATTCACCATCCCAATGTATTTCCCTAGGCCAGTCAGAATAGCACTTCATACGCGATAAGCTCAAAGGGTCGCGAGGTTGACTTTTGGCTATGACCCCCTTTACCAATCCTCAACGATTGATTCTTTATAGAGCGTTATCGCATGCCTGAATCTCATCCAAAGATATCGTCGGGCCCCTGGATTCGCGGAATATATCAACGCGAATCCCCCTGTTGGCTTTTTCCAACTTTCCCTTGTCGTACCCCTGGATTCGCGGATTATATCAACGCGAATCCCCTTTTACATTTTTCCCTTTTACACTTTAGTACTTAGCCAAGTACTAAAGAGTAAACCACAAAAAAAAAAACCTTATTTAAATTTCGCGGAAGTATATACGTTTTTCTACATAACTTGTTTATGCTTTTTGGACCATTTTTATGACTCTCCTCATTTTTCCATTTTGAAACATGTCCTTGATTTACCAAAAATCATTCTTTATTATGATCAGCGGCATTTGAATTTACGGTAACTTTGGCGTCGGTTCGGCTTCCGCGGGCATTAAATACACCTCCTAGGTTTTTGTGCCCCCTCCCTTTATAAACCTCCCTTACTATCTTCCATTTTTCCTTCTTCAATATATCCTCTTATTTCCTCTCTTCCTTTTCCCCGACTGATCTTGTTTTATACATACCTATTGTCTTAGCCTCCATTCCATTCTTTACTTCGCGGTCTTATTTTCCAGTTTGTACTTCCCCATTTTTCTATTTTAATGGCTAAGTCCTCTACTCCCAAGCTTTTTAGTTCCCCCTTCTGGGACTATTTCGTCTGTTCCCCTGGCAGTAGAATGGAGGAAGGCTCCCTTTTTTGAGGCTTCTCACGACCATTTATGGAGTTCTATTGAAAACCTTCCTCCTGCGGGGGACATTACTGAAGAGCCCATGCTTATCCATTCTAATGGTGAAACCCCCTTAGCTAATATTCCACCCACTTCCCTTTTTCGCTTATTTATTGAAAGAAGCGATGTCCCATACTCTTTTGTAGAATATGAAGGGCATGTTGCACCCATTACTCACTGGAGAATATGGTCCAGCCATGTACTTAGCCAAGACAGACACCGCGAAACTCTTAGAAATGCTGGTTTGCTAGACTTTATAGAGTTATTCTCTAACTTGTTCGTCCGTCGGGACGCGGATGCCCTCAATCTTTTAGTGTCGCGCTGGAGTTCTTTCTCCCATACATTCATATCATCTTGGGGAGAGTTTACCTCTACCTTGGAAGATGTCTATATTATGTTCAGACTCCCTGTTTTTGATTCGCGGCCCCTTGATGCACTTCATTTTAATGAAGAAGATCAGGCGATTCATTCGCATCTTCAGTCTTGTGCTGCCTATGCCGCGAAAAGGGGTAGTCTTTTCAAAGACGGTGCCATACTCGATGAAGCTCCCATTGTGAAAAGTGCAAAGCTTAAGGCCCTGTTTGGTTCGCGGTCCGGTCCCATGTGGTCCGGTCTCATAATGGCTTTTTTGGGACCGGATACTGTTTGGCAACACGGTTCCAAAAAAATAAGGACCACTTGGGACCAAAATGGGTAATTTGAGACAACCAAAACTGATGGTCTAAAGTGGTCTTATATACAATTGTCTTAACACATGAGACCATAAATTTTGAAAAATATATATAAAATTAAAAAATATATATAATTTGAAAATAATATATAAAATTAAAAAAATAATATAAAAAATTTGAAATAATGTATAAAATTTGAAATATATATATAAAATTCAAAATTAATATATAAAATGCAAAAAATATATTTAAAATTTGGGAAAGTAAAAAAATTCCAAAATAATAGAAAAAATAAAAAATAATGTATAAAATTCGAAAATAATATATAAAATTTGAAAAATAATATATATATTTTAAAATAATGTATTAAATTCGAAAAAAATATATAAAAATAAAAATTAATATATAAAATTTTAAATATATATATATATATATATATATAATTTAAAAAATAATATATAAGTTTTGAAAAATAATATAAATTTTTTGAAATAATGTATAAAATTTGAAAAAAATATAAAATTCAAAAATAATATACAAAATTAGATATATATATATTTTTGAGAAAATATAAAAAATTTGAAAATAATATAAAAAATCAAAAATAATATATAAAATTCAAAATATAATATAAAAATTTGAAATAATTTATAAAATTTGAAAAACATATTATTTTTGAATTTCTTATATTATTTTCAAATTTTTTATATTTTTTCAAATTTTATAGATTTTTCATACTTAATATATGTTTTGAATTTTATATATTATTTTTTTATTTTTTGTATTATTTTCCAAACATAAGACCAAACAGCTTGAATAAGATCATAAGACCAGACAGTTTTACCAAACAGACTTTCAGAACATCACCCAGATAAGACCAGACCAGACCAGACCAGATAAGACCAAATAAGACCAGACTGGACCGCCTACCAAACGGGCCCTAAATATTCCAACTGGTGCCATCATTTCTTTAGAGAGATTGAGCCGAAGTTGCCTCTTCTTCGCGGTCAAGACCGCGAATCCGTACCTGGCCTAGAATTTAGTGATTATGAACTCGCAGGTTTTTTAGCCTATTGGTTAGACCGGTATATTTTTCAAGGACGTCCCGAAGATGGTCCCAATAAGCTAGTGTTCTTAATAGCTTCTATCGCGTCACGAGGCATTCGTCTTCCTCTAGCTCCTCTCTTTTTGGGTACTCTCTATTCCCAATTAGATACTTTGACAAACGACTTTTCAAGATCGGTAGGAAGATATGACATTAGTGCACACATTTCATGCCTCTTCCTAATGTTATTCATCCTCGAGAGATTCCCAAAGTATGCCCCAAAACCTCTCCATTTTCCTTCATCCTCCTCAAACACTGATATTGTTGCTCCTAAATCGCTAGATGCCCGTTGGTCTGGCCTTCTTTCCACTAAATGACTTGAAGATTTTATTGACTTCAGTCGTCATTTTTTATGGAGACCTTACTCGGTTCCTCTAGAAGGTATTTATTTTCCTTCTTTTTACCCAATCGAGGAACAGACCTCTTATGGATATCAACACCATGAAGAATTCATTTTTGCCGCCGCTTCATTTGAGTGTTGCCTACCCATTTTTGATGAGTCTTTCCCGCGGGTTACAGTCTACAATCCTTCGGGTGTTGCTCGTCAATTGGGTTTTGAGCAGGCAGTTCCTGTCTATGTTGCTCCTCCTTTAGGCAGTTCTCCTGACATTTATGACACGGCTCTGGTGACTTTTCGCGAGGAGTATGAAAAGAAACATCAAGAGTTTTCTTTTGCTATCTTCATTCCTGCGCGATCTCGGGCAGGTGGTCGGACCGCGGCCTATGTAGACTTCTGGCTTCAAGTTACAACAGACTTCCAGACTTTTATGATGGGTCCTTCCAGGCCAGTCGTTCCTGCAAATGTACTCGCGGGAGACTCCTTCCTTAAACTTCACAAACCTCATGGCTCCCGCGGATTCTATAGCAAACTGGCTATTCAAACTTATGATCAAATCGGCGAGCGTTATGAAGCACCAAATGTTCAAATATGGCTTATAAGAAATAGAAATCTTCCATAGATAATAAAGGAAAATCAAAGGTTCCTCCTCCCACACCTAAGCAAAAACGTTCTGAGCGCATTGAAGTTCCCACAGCCATTTCATTTCGCGAGGAACCTATCTCGAAACGATTGGTAATATAATCTTGCCCCTTTATATTTTCTTACTCTTATCCTCAATCATTGGTTCCAATTCATTTATCTTTACTTATTTATTTGATTTCAGAGATCCGCGAACTTCTCTGCTAGATCACCTCAGAATATTTTGGTTCCTCCTCCAACAGTTCACACAATCGCGAATGATCCCTTGGATTATGTTCCCCTATCTCAAAGAAGAGGTTCACGGAGCGAGACCAACACGAATGATGTCTTGGACTATATTCCTTTGTCTCAAAGAAGAGGTGATCAAAGAGCTCAAATTCTGGCATCTTTTATACATACTTCTTCTGAAGATGATGAGATAGACACTATTCCCTTGATTCACAGAAGGTCGAATACTTCTATTTTGGTCCCTTCTCCTGACAGACTCAGAGTTAAACCCCTTGTTTTTCAATCATATCAAGGCAAAGATGAAACTGCTGACGTCCATGCTCTGGGCGAAGACATCACCTCTCCACGAGTGGAGGAGTCCTCTCAGCAAGTAAAAGCAAATTTTTTTACTTGATACAGTTCCACGGGCCGTGGGGGATATTCATGCTTCAGATCCTCTATTCTCAGGTAACTTCTAATTGAGAAAGCCAATATATCTTCCAACCTTCCGTGCTTCTTTCATGCTTATATTATTTATTTACAATTTTTCAGGTCGCGAGACTGTGGAGGGTGCGAATCAGGAAACTAATATTTCCCTTAATGTTTCTGATCACGAGGTGACTGTTATCCTTTCGGACTTTCCATATCAGGGACATGAGAAGGCACAAACTCTCTCTAAAGTCGCGAGAATGGTTCTGCTATATGACTCAGATGAAGGAGACGATTTTCTCATCTCCACTCTTATTCGCGAGAGTCCTGATAAAAATAGGCTCCTTCCTGAGAATGCTTAGACAATAATCACAAACTCAGTCAATGATGGCCAACCCACGGACACAACCGCATTTTGTACAACAGATCCTTGTCCCGCGAAACTAAATGAACCCGCGGACATGCCAGAGATTCCTAAAGGAAGTGATGTTAACCCTGCTCTAGAGGGAGACGTCGCGGAAGTGACTGATCCTCTAGTTTCTAATTCTGAGAGTGATGTAGCTCTGGATTGCGAGGACGCAGATATTCGGCACATGGAACCTCTTGGTCGCAATATCGCTGTTGAGATAGCTGTTACTTTAGAAGATAGGCCACAAATCCAAAGGTCACTTTTCGGGGGCCTTGTTGCTGATATAGAGACAATTGCTGAATCTTTCATTGGCGCGGATCGTGTTCCTACCGCGAATCAAGGTAAATTTTATCTATTAGTAAACTCTTCTTAATAGAATTTTCTGTACTCATAGCGCTAACTCTGCGTTGATAATTCAACTTTTACTGTAGGCAATTCGAACAGAAGTCCTGACCCATTATTTCCATAATCCACGTTTCAAGATCCAGAAGCCCTTCTCAATGAGTTATCCTCGCCCCCAAATACTTTACAGAATCTCACCTTTCCCAACTCTGAGTCTTTTTTCCTTCCTATTCATCCTCAGCAGCCACATATACAACCTCAACAACCCTATCTTTCACAAACCCGTCCATCCATCCCAGAAACCACACCCGTGTCTTTTGTTCAAAATCCCCCTCAGTAGCATCAGGCCTACTGGCATAATTTATTATGTTATTCAGGCGACATGATTATTTTGGACCGTGTTTATAGTAGCCATCCAGAGATGTTTACTGCTATGGAGCTTCATGATCAACTTCTCCAACCAACCTTTCTACATATTATCGCGGATACCTTTTCCTCATTAATGACCACTTGTGTACGAGATCTTGCCTCAACAACTTTGCCTCTTTATCGCGCTCGCATCAAAGATTGGAAAAACATGAAAATGGACGTAACTTGGTGGGAAGCTCATCTGGAAAAGGTGGAGCGCTTGTATGCGAAACATTGCGCTGAAGTCAAGGCTTTTAATGAATACCAAACCAGTATAGCAAAAGTAGAGAAGGCCCGCACTCTTTTAGTTGCTGCAGAACAAGAGACCCGTAGGCTAAAAGAAACCGCGAAACATTCAATACGTTCCCGTGAGTTACAAGAGGAGCATGAAAATCTCCACGTCTCCTCTCCAGTTGGCCGTGATTTATACTAGTGATTGCTTTTGATGTATTCACACGCATATTTTGTTATATATAAGATCTCCGTGTATGTTGTATTTATATCATACACCTCATCATTCATCATTATTTTTTATATTTATTTCCCTGTATATGAATCTATCTAAGATTGGTACAACTTTATCCATTTTACATTGAGTGGCCCTACTCTTTCGCGAGTAATCTCATGCTCCAATTTATAGTACCCACTACTGCTTTCACTAGTAATTATGTAAGGGCCTTCCCATTTTGCTTCAAATTTTCTAACCCTTTGTCCCCGCATTATTGTTGGTACTATCTTCAACACTCTATCCCCTTCTTTAAACCATCGGTACCGAACTTTCTTGTTGTACCCCTTTGCTTGTTGAGCATTATAGGCCCTTTGATTCATAAATGCTTCATTTCTTCTTTCTTCCAAACTTTCAACCTGTAACATTCTGTCTTCTAATTTACTTTCCGTGGTCAATGTTTTGGCCGCGACTGCTATATCTGGTGGTAATATTGCCTCTGCTCCATAGACTAGTGAATACGGGGCCATTCCTGTGGCAATTCGGTAGGATGTCCGGTGTGCCCATAGAGCTATGGAAAGTTCTTCCAGCCACTTCTTCTGATTATTATGCACCAAACTAATCAATATTTTGATCAAAGCTTTGTTTGAAGCTTCTGCCTGTCCATTCCCTTTAGGGTAGTATGGTGTTGACCTGTGATGAATTATTGAACATCTTTCAAGCATATATGCAACTTTAGCATTGACAAAAGGAGTCCCATTATCTGATAGTATAACCTTTGGTATTCCAAATCGACAAATAATATTCTCTTTTATGAATCTGACCACATTGTCAGCAGTTGTTCGTCGTAATGGGACAGCTTCCACCCATTTTGTAAACAATTCAGTCGCGACTAACATCCATGCGTGTCCCTGAGCTTGTGGCGTAACTGAGCCAATTATATCCAAAGCCTAAGTGTGAAAAGGCCAAGGAGTAGATAAACTATGTAGTTCCGCTGCTGGGGCGTGAATAAGATCCCCATGTAGCTGACATGTATGACATTTTCTGACGAAATCTCTAGTATCTTTCTCCATTGTGGGCCAGTAATATCCAGACAACAAAAGTTGTTGAAATACTTTTCTTTGGCCCTGATGTCCAAACTCGTGGGTTTGTTTTAGCACTTCTCGTGCTTCCTCTTCATCAATGCATCTAAGCAGCCTTCCTTCGAAACTTTTTCTAAACAATTTCCCGTTGTAAAAAACATACCGCGAATCCAGTCTTTTGAATCGCGAGATGTCTTTTTCAGGTAGAATTCCCTCCCTTAGATAGAGCACATACCTATCCCGCCAATCAGTGATTTCCGCAAAGTTCCCCTCTTTCAAGGATGGGTAAACATTGCAATTCTGACACTTAGTTTGTAATCCTGTGGCATCGCTTTTCATACTTGGCCAAAAATATCCTTCTGTCTGTATACTTCAGTAAAGACTTATATCCACTTGCCCATATATTTTTTCATGAGCTTTGTGCAGTAGTTCCTGTGCTTCCTTTGTTGGTATACATTTAGCTAGCATCCCTTTTGCGGCCCTATGATACAATATTCCTTTTATAATTTGATATCCCCGCGGCAGAGTAGTATTGTCATCATTAATCAATGCTTAAACTATGTCCTTTCTCCAGTATGCATAAGGCTGTGACCATGCCTCCTAACTAATTATCGAACTGGTTCTCCGCAGTATTTGCAATTTGGATTCCATTCCTTGAAACTGTATCCGCGAACCCAATGTTGCTAATGCGTCAGAACGTTTATTACTTTCTCACGGCTCATGCTGAAAACTTACAGATTCAAAAGTTCCCAACATCTGCCTAATGAAAGTTCTGTATGGCACTAGATGAGGCTCCTTTACGGCATACTCCCCTTTAACTTGTTTGATGATAAGTTTTGAATCACCTTTTACATGGAGCATTTTCACCTTTAACTGTTGGGCCATTTGCACTCCTAATGCCAAACCTTCGTATTCTGCTATGTTGTTGGTGCAAGGAAAATCAAGCTTGTAGGCCATCACTATCTCTTCTTTTGTTTCTTCATTTCTTAACACAAAAATAGCTCCACCCCTTTGCTCTATGGAAGAGCCATCAAATTTTAATGTATACTCTGTGCTGCCCACCATTCCTATTTCCTCACCTTTGGGCTCGGAGTCTTCAGGAAATAAAGCTAATAGATCTGACAACGCCTGACTTTTTACTGCTTTTGGCCTAGAACATGTGATCTCATACTTAGATAATGCTAATAACCAACATGCCATCCTTCTACTCATAATGGGTTTCGTCAGCAGATATCTAATGGGATCACTTTTAGTTACCAATTCTAAAGAATGAGCTAGCAGATAATGTCGAAATTTCTGAGCCGCGAATACTAGAGCCAAACAGTGTTTCTCCAAGGATGTGTACCGCGACTTAGCCCCTCTCAGTACGCGACTGATATAGTATACTGGCCTTTCTTCTCCTTCATGCTCCTGAGCTAGAAGTGCTCCTATCGATTTACTGGTAGAAGTGAGATACATTATCAGCGATTTTCCTGATTGTGGTGCCGTCATTGTTTTTGGAGATGCCAGAATCTGTTTGATTTTTTCGAAAGCTTCATGGTGCTCCTTTTCCCAATTATATTCAGTTTTTTCCTTTAGCAATGGAATGAACGGGTGAGTAACTTATGCCAGTGCTGAAATAAATCTTCTTAGATATGAATTTTTCCCAAAAATGTTTTCAGCAACTTGCGAGTCTTCGGAGGTGTCATTTCTAACACTGCTCTAGCCTTCGTGGGATCCAGGTCTATTCCCTGTCAGTGCATAACATATCCCAAAAATTTTCCTTCCAGAACCCCAAAAGCGCACTTTAAATGATTCATCTTTAAATTGTACTCACGGTATCGTTACAACACCTTTCTTAAATCATCAACATCATTATGTGCGTCTTTGGACTTGACCACTAAATCATCTACATAATCCTCAACTGTCTTGTGCATCAGATCGTGAAAAATGGTTGTCATGGCACGCTGATATATGGCTCCAACATTTTTAAGTCCAAATGGCATTACTGTATAATGGAAATTTCCCATGGGAGTTCGAAATGCTGTTTTCTCAGCATCCTCTGGTGCCATTTTAATCTGGTTGTAGCCACTGAAACCATCCATAAGTGAAAACATCTCGTGCCCCGCAGTCACGTCTACCATAGTATTAATGTTGGGCAAAGGAAAATCATCCTTTGGGTAGGCTTTGTTAAGATCCCGGTAATCCACACAAACTCAAATTTGCCCACTCTTTTTCTTCACAGGTACGATATTTGCGAGCCATGTTGGGTGTTGAGTGGGTTTAATAAAGCCTGCTTTCAATAATTTTTCTACTTCTGCCTTGATCTGTATTTCCAAATCTGGGTGAAATACCCGTTGTTTTTGCTTCTTTGGTTCTGAAGCCGGGTGCACATTAAGATGATGACTGACTAGTCCAGTATTGAGCCCTGGCATCTGGCCGTACTCCCAAGCAAATACATCACGATACTCTTTGAGCAGACTTACCAAGGCTTCCTTGGCCTATTTGCTTAGACCCTGACTTATAAAGGTTGGTCGCGGAATGATTCCATCTCTAATGTCAATTTCGCATAAACCATGCTCTGGTCGCGGATTTGATTTTGATGTCCCGAGGCTAGTACCAACTGTGTAGGCCTCTGACCCCCCATCCCGTCATAACTTGTATACCACCCGTCCGTCGGGCATTTTTTCTCGCGACCAACTCATTTCTTTTGTCTTTCTTTTACTCATGCCTTCAGCTTCCAATTCTTCCCATTTTGGTAAGGGTGTGACATAGATACCCAGACCACTTTCTTCTCCGTATTCAGAAAAGTAAACTGCATACGTAAAGTGAGCTTCAAAAGCGTGGAAGGGCTTCTTGGTAGCTTTGAGGGTCATTATGCCTTCTCCCTAGTTGGCTTTCATCACTTGATGATATGACGAAGGCACCACACCATATACATGTAACCATGATCTTCCGAGTAGTAGTTGATATGAGGGCTCACCTTTGATGCCATGAAACTTAGTAGGGGCCCTGATTTTCCAACCTTGAGATCTAATGTCGCGAAACCCATAATTGATTGTTGGTCTCCATTGAAATCAGTAACCGAGATGGCATGGGCCGCGATCTTTCTTTCAGGAAATTAATCATTCGTAGCGTCGCGATAGACACTAAATTGACAGATGCTTCACCGTCTAGAAAAGTGCATTGAATTTCGCGACCATTGACAGTAGCAAGTACATACAAGGGGCGGTTATGAGGAAACAAGACCTGCCTGTCATTTTCCGAGAACGTAATTTCTCCTGTAACCTATGCCTGTTGTGGAATAATAATAGTATGATCAAGAGCGGCAATTGTCTGTTCTTTCAAAAACTCTCTCACATGCTCTTGTATTGGGAGCTCATTGAAAAAAGCTTCGAACCTAGCAAACTCCTTTATTTCACGAGCTGGAGTATTTTTGCACTTGTCAGCATTCATTATTTCCATATTATCATGACCACTCACTACTACCATATGTGCCAGAAAAGGCTCATTAGTCACATTTTTAGCTATATCAAGGGCTCTTAATGCTATTTTCCTGTGTACTAGCCCGCGAAAGGCCCAATACCCTGTTAGGGAATGTCGAATGGACCTGTGATAAGGGCAGTAATTGTTCCACATCTTTTCTTCTCTTGTTGGCATTATTTGGGTGGCAGGTAGCGTTATAACCGCATCATTAATCCACTGATTAAGTAAATCAATTGCTTCTTTCTCACTAAAAGGCAAAGGAGGTGGCTCAGATCTTCTGGTGCGATCCCCCTAGTCTCCCCTTGTTCTCTCATTTTGTGTGTCGGCCACCATTGCTACTCGCCTTGTGATAATATTAGGACGTGTCAGAGGTACTAGGACTTCTCCCAATCTTCGCGCATTATCCACTAGTGCTGAAAAAGTTTTGACCTCATGATTGACCAAATGTACTCTATATTCCCGCAACATTCCTTCTATGCAAATTTTAATCAACTGAAGCTCAGAGAGTGGCTCATGGCACTGTAAAGTAGTCTCATGAAATCTCCTTACATAAGCAGCAACCTCTTCTCCAAGGCGCTGTCTTTGCCTAGTGAGCGAAAGCATCGACACTTCTTCATCTGCTTGGAAGAATTTTGTGTAAAACTTTACCACCAAATCTGTCCAGCCTGCTACCGAGGCAAGAACCAAGCTAATATACCACGTGTACGCGGTGCCTAACAGGAATTTAGAGAATTCGCTAAGTTTCAAGTGCTCATTACTTCTATGAGGCCCTAAAGTGTCAACAAACCTGGAAACATGCTCTCTTGCATTCGCTTCTTTGCTATCTAATTGCTGAAAACTTGGTGCAACATAGTCCTCAGGATATGGCAAGGCCATGATACTCGGGTGATATGGTGGCGTTATCTCAACTTCCTCCTCATCAATATTTTTACTCAAAATGGCTCGTAGTTGATCCCTGGTGATAGAAACCTCATTATCTAAGAACTCTGTTTGTACACGGGGTATTTCCTGCGAAGTTTCTGGCATAGTAATTCTTGTTGGAGCTTGGTTTTCAGTTCGTGGTACTTCTGAGCCTGGTATTGCTGCCTGAGAAGCTTTCATTATGGCAAGAAAAGCCTTTTGAGTTTCCTGAATGCTAAGCAAAACTTGTAGCAAAACTGGTGTTACTTCCAGTGTTTTTTGTGTTGGATTTTCCACCAAAGGAACCTATGTCTACGCGTCTCTCACAATTGCTCGTTGGCGCTGCCTTTGTGCTGGAGGAGCTGGTTCAGTTTCCTGAACTGGCTCCTCCTCTTGTTCCTGAGTTTGTTCTGCATGTCAGGTGGGTGGACGTCCTCTCCGATGAGTTTTTCGAGGATTAGCCTGTGCAGATGACATTTCATCCCCAGCGGAGTCGCTTTAATGTTGGGGTTCGGATTTAATGTGATTTAGAAATAGTATCTACACACTCTAATACTTGACCGAAAATGATATATTTATTGAATGAAAAGCTATTTACAGAAAAATAGAAAGAGAAAGGAAGAAAGACTATTACATCATCAACATATCTAGAAATCATTCTCTCTCTAGGAATTTCTCTCTCTAAGTCCTTGGCCCCAAAAGTCACTGAATTGAATCCTTGACCCCTTATTTATAGGCACTGGTTCAGGCATAAGTTATTGCTACGTCATCATGTTTATCCGCGAGGTAGATCCGCGGTTAGCCTCCATAATTTACCCAAGTCGCGATGTTCAATCCGCGACATTACCAATCCGCAATCCAGTATGTTACTGATCCGTGGATTCCTTTATTTGTTTGTCATAGTTTTCCTGGGTCATGTCCTTTTATGCATATTTTCCATTTACATGACCCTGAGCATTATTTGACGCATTCTAAGTATTTTACTTTGAGTGATTTTGATGAATAAGATCGTAACCCACTATTCATCATCCCAAAGTATTTTCCTAGGCCAGTCAGAATAGCACTCCTTACGCGATAAGCTCATAGGGTCGCGAGGTTGACTTTTGGGTATGACCCCTTTTGTCAATCCTCAACGATTGCTTCTTTGTAGAGCATTATCGGTGCCTGAATCTCATCCAGAGATATCGTCGGGCCCTTGGATTCGCGGAATATATCAACGCGAATTCATTTGTTGGCTTTTTCAAACTTTCCTTTATCGTACCTCTGAATTCGCGGATTATATCAACGCGAATCCCCATTAGAATGTAGAAGTACATGATCCGCACATTCCAAACAAAAACAAAAGTTGGCATGTGATTCTGGTCCACGGTGTAGAGACAAGACACTTCAATTTGGCAAAAAAAAATTTGGCTAACTTTAACTAAACTAAGAGTGACACATTTTATTTTCTTTTTTTCTGAATCAGTTAGTGACGTGTGATGTTATAATCACTCAAAACCTTATCTTATCTTTTGTTATGGTAATATTTTTAATAATTGGTTGTAGTGCAAGCTAGCTATTTGTCACACATTTGGTTATGAAATGATTGGTAATAAATTTAGCTAGTAAAATGTCTACAAAAATGGTCTCATTCGAGTATACTTTGTATGCTCAGCATCCACATGGCTATACACACCTAATGGATTGACTACATGTCGGCACACTATAAGCTGCAGTGCGACCACAATATGATTGAGATTTCACTAGCCTTGAAAAAAATAAATACAGTGGTAAATTGGTGATCAAAATTAAATAATCACATATATATATATATATATATATAAATTCCGTAC
The DNA here is from genome assembly GCA_963922005.1 of Cornus suecica. Lineage (NCBI taxonomy): Eukaryota > Viridiplantae > Streptophyta > Magnoliopsida > Cornales > Cornaceae > Cornus > Cornus suecica. Next base: position 37,132,609 of record OY998238.1, on the reverse strand, counting down.
TTAACTATATCAGAGAACATACGTGAAATGATGGAACAGAAGATTTCATCTTCAAATAACAACTGCATCAAAGTGTTTTCGTAATTTCATTAAGGGTCACTGTTCACTATTTGTTTCCATTTTCTTTTTGTGGCAGTTAGTTTTAAAAAAGCATTTGTTGAAAAAAATGTTTGAAAATTTTAAATCAAATGAATCATTTGATAATCTTATTAATCAATGAAATATAATAAAGTTTTGTTTGACAAAGATCATTTTTTGATGGGCGCAAGCCTAATTTGCCATCCCGGTATCGGGTACCGTGGTGTCACGTAACGATGTAATGAACTCGGACAATATAAATATCAAAAGTGAATAGCAGACGAATATTTATGTTGTGTAACCGTATCAAAACTTTCCAGACGTATTATATATGAACTAAATAATACGTAATGTATCCAACGATACTGCAAACCCTAACCTCAAGACTAATACACTAGAGAATTGAAATAGGAGTGTGAGAGGGGATCATGCTTTATTTACGTAGGTTTTTTTTTTTTTTTTTTTTTTTTGTAAATACTAGGTTCATATGCATTTACCTTTGCTCCAGGCCAGCCCTGGGGCAAGGCGACCCAGGGGGTCACCTAGGGCCTCCGACCCCGGGGTCCCAAATTATTATTTTTGTATATATGTATATATTTTAATATTTCTATAATTCTTAAAAAAAGAATTGATATCTCAGTCCAATTCAAAACAAAACCTAATATAAATTTGAAAAAAGTTATTTTATCCCCCCAAAAAAAAAAACTAATTTATTTAATAGCTCAATTCGTACTAAATCCTAATCCCATTCACAAATTAGGGACCCAAAATTATATATTCACTTACTATTACTATAGATTGAAAATAAAATAAAATAAATAAATAAATTAGTAATTTATTAGGGCCAGAAGATTTTTGTCGAACACGCACAACGTTTAGAGACAACACTTAGGGCTCTAACGATTGTCACACTCTCACAACGACAATAATTTTTTCAGGCGACTACACTTAGTGGTCTCGTGATTGCCGCACTCACACTATAATAATTTTTCACGACAACACCAAGAGCGAGGTTGTTTTTATTTTTTTCAATATTGTTAATGTAATTTATTAATATTCTTTTTTACATTTATAATGTTTAAGCACATGAAACATTATGTATAAAGGGCCTCAATTTTGATAGCCTAGGGCCTCTATGTATTTTTGGAGTTTCAAGGCGGCCCTGCTTTGCTCACATGCAAAGATTTGATTAATGGTTTCATAAAATGGAGAGAACAATGATAGCAAAGTTATTTTTTGTTCACATGTTTTTTTTTTAATTTTTTTTTTTTATCTTTTTAGGAAAGGTTGCGAGGGATTAACTCCCTGTAGCATTGATATAGTGCATATAACCCCATGTTATTCTCTGGGACCCCGATATTTTAAATAGTATGAGTATTAAAATTATTAATTCAATAATTAAATTATTTTATTGCTTCTTTTGATTATTAAGAAAGTGTATTAGTATAATAGTTTTTGGCAGACATTTAGAGATGTTTTTAGAATAATTATTTGAAAACTTAAACAAATTTATCAATGTATTTCATATAATTATATTTTACATAGCCATATGGATATTTTAGTCAAGTGTTTTTTATTAATCTAACTTAAAAAGATATTTTTAAAAAATAAAATAGAAAAACTAAATGTTATCATAAATGGGTTGGAATATATGATATATATATATATATATATATATATATATATATATATATATGGGCAAATGGCGCTAAACACCACTACGGTTTCAAAATTGTGCGAAAACCCCCCCTCATGGTTTCTAAACACCCCTGCACTTTACAAAGAGTGCATATAGCCCCCTCCAAGTCTTTTTATGTGACTGAAATGGGGATTTTCTGTACATTTCTGAAACCATAGGGGTGTTTTGCGCCCGTTACGTGACTGAATTCCGGTAAAAAAAATGAACAGAACAGTACTACAGGGGGTCAAAGTGCACACTTTTGGAATAGTAGTAGGGTTATTTGCACAAAATGAACTAGAGGGAGGTTTTTCGCACACTTTTAAAATTATAGGGGTGTTTAGCGCTATTTGCCTATATATATATATGGGTGTTCAAAGGGCTATGATATAGAATAGTGGCTTTATGGTTATTTTACGATATCTATTTTTAAAAAATATATATATATATATTAAGGGTACTTTAGGCATTTGACTCCTCCGGTGACCAGTAAATGAAAAACAGGTGCAATACAAACACTTTTTGAAATATTGAGATTCCAGAAAACAACAAGGGGTTATATCGATATTATAGGGAGGTTAATCGGTCGCGACCCAACATGGGATAATATAGGAATTTCATACTATAAATGTCAAGTGCCTTGCACATGAAATTTTCAAGGCCAAAGATGGCTGGCCAGTGCCAAGTAAGGGGCAAAGTGCACAAGTTTTGGAAACTTATGGATTTATATACAGAAAATTAACTAGGGGGTTTTTCGCACAAAATCACAAACTAAGGGGAGATTTTCCCAAATATCCCATATTTATATGTTACGTGATTATGTGATAAATGTATAAGTAAAGGATAAAGTGTATTAAACCCCCTGAACTTTACTCTTTCTCCCAAGAAACTCCCTAAACTTTAAAAATACCCCCTTATGCTATTTTAAGCTCCAACTCACTCCCTACCTTGGGAAAAGCTAACAAATTACTCCTTTGAAATTTTTACTCCACTTTCTTATTGAAATTTATGCATTACAAAATTATCCCTTAAAACATGATCATTCTGCCCTCTTGTTTTGTATTAATCTATTTTTAGTATTTTTTTATCCTTTCTTCCTCTCTCTTTAAAAATTATAATGAATAGTTTAGAACCCCACACACATACTTATTTCAGGCCTAAAATATGGTACTAAAAATTTTGTTGTAATAAAAAATAATAAAAACTTAAAATATGACTTATAAAATTAGAGCATGACTAAAGTTCATTTTTGTTATAATAAGGAGCACAACTAACAAGACTTGGGAATGTTTTATCATTTGAAAAATTACAACATTTCTAGACATGTTTTAATTTTATAACTCATATTTTAAGTTATTATTGTATTTATCACAAAAAATCTATTTTTACATAATATTTTTTTAAACAATTTCTAATACCATGTTCAAGTCTGGAATAAGGATTGAGAATACTTACCCTTTTTAGAGCGCTCCCATTTCGTTCGCCGCTATTACTGGAATCGTTTTTGCTTTCTTTTCCTCTGGTTGCTAAGATGTTTCAGTTCGCCAAGTTGTCTTTCTGGTTGTAGGATTTTAAATTATTAATTATTATTTTTAAGAGAGAGGAAAAAGGCAAAATAATACTAAAAATTGGTTAATACAAAATATTAGGGCATAATGGTCATATTGCATAAATATCAACCAGAAAGTACAGTCAAATATATCAAATGGGATAATTTGCTATGTTTTACAAAAGTGAGGTAGTGAATTAAAGCTAAAAATAATATTAGGGGATATTTTGCAACTTTTGAAAATCATAGGGTACACTTTTGCCTAGAATGGAATGGAATGCCCATTCATTTCATTTATTTGTTTGGTATATCTTGTTGAATGAGAATGATCATTCATTTGGAATGAAAAACTATTCCATTAGTAAAACTATGGAATGATCATTCATTCTTTAAAGAATACTTTTAAAATATAAAAGGGCTAAAACAACTTTTTCACATTTCAAGTAAACAAACCACTCCCACCACCATCACCTTCCACTGCCACCACCACCACGACCACCTCCATTGTTCTCCCATACTATTTCTGTTACTTTTCATAATTTTTCATAAATTTTTTACGAAATAATATTATTTAATTAAAATTATATATTTATCATGAGGAGTACTTTTGAATTTTTTTATTTTAACTTCATTCTATTCCTAAATTGCTTACAACTAAACAATAGAACGAAAAATGTTATTCCATTCCATCCTCATACTCGGTGCATTCCATTTATGGGTACAAGAAGAGTCACCCAACACTCTTCTTGTTCAAAGGTTAGAATATTTAAATCTGTAGAAGAAATTTTTATGTAAAAGAATTTCGGATCATATGAGCATTTTCTAGGTTAATTTCAAATTATTATGCGACTGTATTTTTCGATTGAATCAAATTATCATACATATTAAAGTCAGATGATGAACAAGAATGTTTCAATAAAACTTGCATATTTATTTTTTACTTGTGCATCAAACTAAAACTTTTCACCAGCACATAATCCTAATAATCCAGTGCTTTTTCTACTCAAGTGAGATCTGCAAAATGAAACTTTTAAATCTGCAATCCAAATTGATAGCAACAATGTTAAATTTCAGTCTGAGAAATTATTTTCACTGATTTTACAGACACGGCATGTTCTAGATTTTTCAGGGAAAAAAAAAACCCCAGTGAAATGGATTGTTATGAGAAGACAAACCAAACAAGCCCTGACTTTCTCAGAGCCTTGCAGAGTCCCAGTGAAGATGATCCCCTAGAGTTTACTCTTTCGGTAGGAAGATTATTGGGTTTTGCTTACTATGTGTTTGATTAAATGCGTGACTTAAGAGTATCCAAAAGGAAAAAGAAACAGAAATGTTAGAAGAATTGCTTTCACCAATTTAGTAACACACGCGGCAGAAAAGTGCATTGGAGATTAATAGATTGCTTGCACGGAATAGAATTGAAGTCTTGGAGGTGCTTGATTCTCTGTCAAGCTAATGGATGATAAACTCTTTGAGGCTTTGAGCAGGCCATTCTAATGATCTTTGCCAGTGAATTGATTTGGCGCGCTAATATGATCAATTCAGGTGTATGATTAATGGGTTTGAAGGAAAATTCACGGGTGTGAGCAGAGAGGAAGGAGATAATGGTGTCTACATTGTTGTTTCTTCACTAAAGTGAGCTAATGTAAGCTGTAATAACTATTGTTTTTTTATTTTTATGTTTTTTTTTAATTATATTTGCTTCTTGAATCTCAGTAGAAGAGGAACTCACACTGCTATATGTTGATTATTATAGGGTGTTTTCGTATAGTCGGAGAAGTTGCACAGCTGCTTGTGGAAGCAAGTGTTCCTTTTGACTTCTGAAGATGTGATCAACTTATGCACTTGCCAGGTTTTACAATTTTACACTCTTTGTCATGTCATTTTTACCTTTCTTTATTTCGAATTATTGGGTAATGTGTGTTACGGTATACAATGTTAGAAGTTTATACCATTTAGGACTCTGTTATTGTTAGTTGTATATATTATCTTCCCATGTATATAGGCTAAATAATAGGAATCTGTTAGACCTCCTCTGTATATAGCATTTTGACCTACTTTCCTTGTATACACACTTTTAGGTTAATGAATGAGAGGGTTGAAGGCGGCTGAGAGTTCTCTTCAAATTTTTTGGTTTCTGTAGTATTTTGACATGGTATCAAGAGCAGGTTCAAATACTAGCTTGTTTTAATTTTTTTTTCTCTTGGATTTATGGGTTTCTCTTGTTCGGCATACTCTGAGTTCCATTTTGGTGATCCGACATCACTTTCTTGATTCTCGACTTTAGTCTGGTCTGGGTTCTTACAGTTTTTGGCACAGCAGTTGGTTCGGTTCTTGCTGTCGGCACCATCTGTGGTGTTTTCTGGTTTGGGCTCTCGTTTCCGGCGTCCTCTGTGGTGGTTTCTGGTCTGACCTCTTGTTTCGGCGCCTCTGTTGTTGCAGGGTGCATTTCGGCGCCTCCATTGGTTGTGACTTTCGGCCATTTCTGTTGCAGTCCATGGTTCTTCTCAGCAATTTCGGCAATTTTATGATTCTCTATTACGTTCCTGAGGTGATTCTCGGCACTCTGTTTTCAGCAAGTGTATTGTGGATTTCTGAGGTTTTCGGCACATTCTGTGTGTGATTTGTGGACTGCAATACGTTGTATTGCTTGTCGGTGATAATTTCTCAGAACTATCGGCGTTATCTGGGACTGTTTGGTGCTTATCGGTGAGGTCTGTGCAGTGTTTGGGTTGTCGGCATTTGGTGTAGGTATTTTTGTTGTTGTTAGACTTATTATTTTTACAGGCATCATGACTTCTGAATCATTTGCTGTGAAATTTACGGGTAAAAACTACTCTGCCTGGGAATTTCAATTTCGTTTATTTGTTAAGGGAAAAGAGTTATGGGGTCATATTGATGGGAGTGCTCCCGCACCTCAAAGTGTTGAGGCTTTGTCTAAGTGGGAAATTAAGGATGCTCGGGTTATGACTTGGATCCTTAGCTCGGTTGAGCCTCATCTTGTTCTCAATTTGAGGCCTTATAAAACTGCTGCTGCTATGTGGAATTATCTCAACACGGTTTACAATCAAGAAAACTCCGCTAGGTGATTTCAATTGGAGTATGAGATGGCTAATTTCACACAAGGAAGTCTCTCAATTGAGGAATATTTTTCTGGTTTTCAAACTCTTTGGGCTGATTATTCCGACATTGTTTATGCTAATGTTCCCACTGCAGCTCTCTCTGTTGTCCAAGCAGTGCATGCAACCAGCAAGCGCAATCAATTCTTGATGAAGCTACGACCCGACTTTGACATTGCACGGTCTAATATGATGAATCGTCATCCTGTACCATCTCTGGATGCCTGTTTGAGTGAACTTCTTCGTGAGGAGCAGCGTATTGTAATCCAGGCTACCATGGAACATCGGGTTAATGTTAGTGCACCTGTTTCTGTGGCTTATGCAGCACATGGGAGGAATAAGGGTAGAGACCTGCGTGTTGTCCAGTGCTTTAGTTGCAAAGCCTTTGGTCATATTGCTCGGGATTGTCCCAAGAAATTCTGTAACTACTGCCAGAAACAGGGTCATATCATCTCTGCTTGTCCCATTCGACCTGAAAGGAAGCAGGGTACTGCTTATCATGCCTCCACTAGTGCCTCTAGTTTTGGCTGCATTGCCTGCTGCCTTGCCGGTTGTTCCTATTCCTGCTCCTATAGCCTTAGCAAACCCGAACACACTCACTCCTGAAATGGTACAACAGATGATCATTTCTGCTTTTTCTGCTTTTGGGCTCTCAGGTAATCATAAAGTTTCTTCTAAGCCATGGTATTTTGACTCTGGAGCCTATAACCATATGACCAATATTGTTGCTCCTCTTTCCAATGTCAGAAATTATGATGGAAATATGAAAATTAACACCGCTGATGGCAGTTCTCTGCCTATCAGTGCTGTTGGTGATCTTTCCTCTTCCTTAACTGATGTTTTTGTGTCTCCTAACCTCTCCACAAATCTTATTTCTCTTGGTCAATTGGTTGATAATAATTGTAATGTCCATTTTTCTCGTTCTGGTTGTGTTGTGCAGGATCAAGTGTCCGGGAAGATGATCGCGAAGGGGCCTAAAGTGGGATGACTCTTTCCTCTTCATGTTTCTCCTTCCACTATTATTCCTAGTTTTCCTTTACTTTCATTTGCATGTAATGTTGTTGGTTCTAGAAATAAGACGTGGCATAGACGTCTAGGCCACCCAAACTCTGATGTACTCCGTACTTGGTTTAATTCTGGATTATTGGGAAATAAAGCATGTTATTCTCTTAATCTTTCCTTTGATTGTACATCATGCAAACTTGGCAAAAGTAAAGTTCTACCTTTTCCTCATCATGCATCTCGTGCCTCACAATGTTTTGAGATTATTCATAGTGATGTTTGGGGGATTGCACCTGTTGTTTCTCATGCGCATTACAAGTACTTTGTTACTTTCATTGATGACTTTAGTCACTTTACTTGGGTTTACTTCCTCCGGGCTAAGGCTGAAGTTTTTTTAGTCTTTAAGCGCTTTCTTGCACTTCTTAAGACTCAATTCTCTGCCAGTATCAAAGTCTTGCGCTCTGATTCTGGCAGCGAATACATGTCTAATGAATTCCAGGACTTTCTTCAAAGCAAAAGGATTTTCTCTCAACGTTCTTGTCCTTCGACACCACAACAAAACAGTGTTGCTGAGAGGAAAAACCGCCACCTTCTTGATGTGGTAAGAACTCTTTTACTTAACTCATTTGTTCCTCCTCATTTTTTGTGTGAAGCACTTTCTACTGCAGTTCATTTGATCAATCGCTTACCCTCTCCTACGTTAAATCATGTTTCTCCTTTCTTTAAGTTGTTTGGTCATTCTCCTTTATATTCTGATCTTCGTACATTTGGTTGTGTTTGTTTTGTGCATCTCCCTACTCATGAATGACATAAACTTACTGCTCAGTCGGTTAAATCTGTTTTTCTTGGTTATGCTATCCCTCAAAAGGGTTATCTTTGTTATGATCCCCTTGCTCATCGTATATGGGTTTCTAGGAATGTGATTTTCTTTGAAAATCAATATTTCTTTCCATCTCATGTTGAGTTGCCATCTGCATATGTATCTCTTCTGCCTAGTTTTTCTGATTCCCCAACAATTGTGGAAAGGTTTAAACCTGGTTTTGTGTATGAACGACGTAGTCGACATGAGTCTGGTTCCACTTCCTCTGTGCCCCCTTCCGATCTTGACCTGGCGCTTGATCCTGATCCTGCTTCCACTACTCTTCGTCGGTCTACTCGTATTTCTCGACCCCCTGATTGGTATGGTTTCTTTTCTCCTGTCTCTCTTGTTGCTACTTTATCCACTATTTCCATTCCCTCTTGCTATAAACAGGCCATGGAACATGAGTGTTGGCAAATAGCAATGCAAGCAGAACTTCAAGCACTTGAGGAGAATCACACTTGGGATATTGTTCCTTGTCCTCCTACAGTCAAACCTATTGGGAGTAAATGGGTTTTTTCTGTAAAACTTCATTCTGATGGCTCTTTGGACCGGTACAAAGCTCGCCTCGTAGTTTTGGGTAATAAGCAGGAATATGGGGTTGATTATGATGAGACATTTGCTCCTGTTGCCAAAATGACCACGGTTCGAACCATCTTAGCTATTGCCGCTTCCCAGTCGTGGCAACTGCATCAGATGGATGTGAAGAATGCCTTTCTTCATGGTGATCTCCAGGAAGAGATTTACATGAAGCTTCCCTCTGGTATGACTACTTCTTATCCTCATGATGTTTGTAAGCTAAGACGTTCTTTGTATGGGCTCAAACAGGCGCCCCGGGCTTGGTTTGAGAAGTTTCGCAGTACAATTCTTTCCTTTAGTTTTACACAAAGTCAGTATGATTCTTCTCTTTTCTTCCACATGTCTGTGTCGGGTATAGTCTTTCTCTTGGTTTATGTGGATGATATTATCATTACTGGCACTGACTGTGGTTTGATTACTAAGCTTCAACAACTGTTACATGCAACTTTTCATATGAAAGATCTTGGCCAGCTCACATACTTCTTAGGATTGGAAGTTCATCATCGGGCCAGTGGTATTTTCGTGAACCAGCATAAGTATATTCAAGATCTTATCACTTTGGCTGGTTTGGAGGACACTTCTTCTGTTGATACTCCTATGGAGGTAAATGTCAAATACAGGAAAGATGAAGGGGACCTTCTGGATGATCCTACTCTCTATCGGCGCCTGGTTGGGAGTCTTATCTACTTGACCACTACTCGACTTGATATCTCCTATGTTGTTCATCAGGTCAGTCAATTTATGTCTTCTCCTCAGCATCTCCATCTTGCTGCAGTTCGCCGCATCATTCGTTATCTTCGAGGTTCACCTACTCGTGGGTTGTTCTTTCCTTCCGGCTCCTCTCTTCAACTTGTTGCCTATAGTGATGCTAATTGGGCTGGGTGTCCGGATACACGTCGATCTACTATAGGTTGGTGTATGTTTTTAGGTGATGCCTTAATTTCTTGGAGATGTAAGAAACAAGATCGTGTTTCTAAATCCTCTACTGAGGCTGAGTATCGTGCCATGTCTACTGCTTGTTCTGAAATTGTATAGCTACGCGGTCTTCTTGAGAAGCTTGGGTTTCCTCAGACTACTTCTACCCCTCTTCATGCTGATAACACTAGTGCTATTCAGATTGCCACCAATCCTGTTTTCCATGAACGCACCAAGCACATTGAAGTTGATTGTCATTCTATTCGAGACAACTTGGAAAGTCGGGTGATTTATCTTCCTCACATCTCTTCTGATCTCCAAGTGGCTGATGTCTTCACCAAAGCTATGACTCGACAGCGGCATCAATTTCCCGTTGGCAAATTGTTGCTGGTTGACTTACCAACATCAATTTGAGGGGGATGTTACCGTATACAATGTTAGAAGTTTATACCATTTAGGACTCTGTTATTATTAGTTGTATATATTATCTTCCCATGTATATAGGCTAAATAATATGAATCTGTTAGACCTCCTTTGTATATAGCATTTTGACCTACTTTCCTTGTATACACATTTTTAGGTTAATGAATGAGATGGCTGAAGGCGGCTGAGAGTTCTCTTCAAATTTTCTAGTTTCTGTAGTATTTTGACAATGCGGGTATGATGTTACATATACGCTCTGTCAGTCACTGGAGGAGGTGTATTACACGTGCGGATACCCCACACGTTTTGTGCGCCTCCTTCGGGGATTGGTTGGTTGGAGTACCATATACCATATGCCCTAGAGCACCCAATATCTTCTCATGTGAGGTGGGTATGCAACAATAACACCATTGGGCCATTTCAGAGTAATTAATCCATTTTGCTTGTGTGATGAGTGAATTTTAGTGTTTCGTGTTAAAGTTGCACTCGCACTTCTCACATTTGGGTGGAACTTATTCTTTTAAAGTAATATACAAATTGATGTATCAAATGCATGTATGTTGGATTATATTTAATTTGTTCTAACTTTTATTTATCAAATGACATGGATAATATTAATTTCTGTATGGAATACTGAGGATCTTTTTATAGAAACAATACCAACATCCTGATAATAGCTTTCTCTTGATACAACTTGAAAAATATTTTATTTAATCTTTTCTAAAATAATTTTCTACTTTAAATGTTTTTGTTTACTGTTCTCACGAACAGTGATTCTATTCTTGTTGTAGCTTTAAACAATCAGAGAGTTTGTGGTAGTTAAGTAATCTACTTCTCATATAGTGTATAAGATAAATGCTCTTCCTTGGATGCCTTCAATTGTTCTCCCACTTGTTTCTTATTCATTAAGCAACTTGAGCTGATATTTTCACTGTTGATGATATACAGTGTGATTAAGGGAACAATGGCGTTGTGATGCTGAATTTTATAGAGTAAAAAATATCAGATTCCTATATTTGGAAAATGATATTTCAACGCTCTCATTGAATGGGTAAGACAAAGAATTATTATTGTTATTTTCTAAAAAATAAGAACGACTATTAAAAGAGCTCCCTCATGACAAAAATCATTAGTTGTCTCTGTGAATCCTGGGTCTCCTCTTGAGCGGAGCGATCTGGTGCCCATTCCGTGCGCCAAAATGATGATGTTTTGGTGCACTTTCCTGAGGTCAACATGAGGCTCGCACACAATCCATGCATGTGCACCGAAATGGTGCACAAGTTCTCCTCTGCATTCCTCTTTAGGAATGATAGAATTGAGACCGTTCCATAATAGGTGGAAAATTGATTGAATCTTTTAGTTAATTTCTCAATCAAACCGTGGATAATGAAAGCTTATAATTATTGGCATGATGAGCTCTCTTCATAGGCTCAGAACTGACAGGCTCTGTGCAATCTTACTGGAAAAAATGAGTGAATAATAAAAAATACATGTATAAAGAGGGAGAAAAAGGTAAAAAGACGGCTCTATTTGATGGGCTTGGGCCTGAACAGATCCCGATTCCGTGTCTAGGCAATCTGACTTGATAAATTATTGGGACTGCATAGCAGTCCAAATTTTGAGGCTCAACTCGACCCAATAAGCCTGTAAAATAAGCCTAAAATTTGAGTCAATATATTTTTGTTGACTCAAATTAACAAATTGGGCATGCATCTCAATAGTTAGTTGATGGGTCTCTTTCTTGGTCATATGACTCGTATGATACGAAATATACAAACACAAAGTAGGTACAAACACTAAGTAGGAATGATCGGATAAAAAACTAAGAAACTTAAACAAAGAGATTAAGAAGATCAGGAAAGAAGAGAAAGGATATATAAAAACACACTTTTATTTCTTTCAGGTCTGTCTTACATATGAAGAGGAGCTCTCATTTTATAGAAGAAGGAGGACATCTAAAATTACACAAAACACCCATAGACTTTAAAGAAATAACAAACTTGTGACGTAAGCCATGACATAGGCTACCGACACTTCTGGAATAGAAAAAGACTTAAACACCCTTAGAAAATGACACAATTACAAACATAACATTACTACATCACTCATGACATCACATACTAATAACACACTGATTACTTCACTCATGACATCAGGGGTGACATCGCCGCTGACATATTCACCGAGTTCATCTGAATCAATCTGAGTCGTCTTCAGTGCAATACCCTATATGGAAATGGTTTAGATGGAATCTGTAGGTAGGATGATCTGGATTGTCCGGATACTGCGAGTATTCAGCATTAAATTCATTGAGCAAATAGCGAATACGGAAACGCCATTCCTGTGGATAGGCTTCATAGTACCTCCAATGTGCAGATTCTTTGAACATGAGATCAAAGGGGATGGAGTTCAGAGGAAGTTGATTTGCATGACATAGTTGGGATCTATAAGTTTCCTAGAAAGGAGATATCTCATATACGATAGTATTTTCATGACCTGTGAAGAATGAAGTATGATAGGTTTTTTCAATGTGAATGTCATCAGCTTGGGTAGGGTAGAACTGGCGATGGGTCCAGAAAATGAACATCGGAGACTGGAAGGGAGTGCTTCTAAACTTGTTATGCCAGAAAGAGATGGATCCAGAAAGAGTGAGCCATGAGCAAAGCTTGAATTTTGAGACAGGAAGATTGTTGAGAAGACACTGAGCAAGATATTGGAGCATCCAGGACTTATCAAAAATGATGCCAATGGTGTAAAGGTCAACTAAGTACCAAAACAAGAAATATACTTCTTTAAGAAAATAGAAATAAAAATCAGGGTTGATCTCAAACTAGGTGAGGAAGGGGTAAACAGGATGGAATGACAAATTCTTATGGGACCTGCATTTAACCCATACCGGGAGACATAGAGAAACTGAAAAGAGTTTACCATGTGAACACTGAGAGCAATCAGGGTTTTTTCTAGTAGGAGAGTCTGGAGGTGAAAAGGGAGGTTACTAGGTTCAAGACACAGGATCATAGGAAAACAGAAGCTAGGGGAAACATGGTTGATCTCTTTCTTCAAACGGGACAGGAAATCTGGAAGGATATTGTTTTTCCCTTTAATGTGAACAACATCGAACGACCATTGAGAAAACCAATTTGCCTATTGGAGGAGTTGAGCTTTGGGAAGGTGTTTTTATTTAAATTGAAGCATGTTAGGAAAACTCATTAAATCAGTTTCAATTAAAAAATGATGACCGATTAAATGAAATTCAAACTTTTCAATGCTTCGTTTGATGGCGAGGATTTCCTTGTAGGTAGAGTGATAATGGAGTTCAGCTTGAGAAAAAACACCACTCTTGTAGCCACAAATCTTTCGTTTCTGATCAGAGATTTCCTCAAGGAGGATGGCTCCCCAGAAATAATCCGAGGCATCAGTCTGAAGAATTCTTTTACCATCAGCATGAATGTTCAATGGGGGAAGGGTTTTAGAGATAGTCTTAAGGTGACTAACTACTGAGGTGCACTAAGGGGACCAGGGAGCTAGGTCTTTCTTGAGAAGGGCTGACAATGGTTTTCTGTATCGGGCAAGGTTTGGGATAAATTGAGCCATATAATTCACAATTCCTAAAAATTATTGAACTTGTTCGACCGAAAGATTATCATGTGGGAAATGGTCAAGTTGGGAGGCAATATGAGGTTGAAGAGCATATTGGCCTTTGGAGATTTTCATACCTAAGAAATCGATTTCAGATTGGCCTAAAATCATTTTCTTTTTTGAAAGCATGATCCCAAATTTTTGAACAATTTGGTGAAAAGTTTGGAGAAGACTGGAATGGCTTTCAAGATCAGTAAAAAACAAAAGAATATCATCAATGTAGACAAGGGCAAAGGATATGATTGGAACAAAAATCTTGACCATGGCATGTTGGAACAAAGAAGGAGCGATTTTCAGTCCAAAAGGCATAACATTCCACTGGAAATGATGATCGGGGATGCAGAAACCAGTTTTAGGTCTGTCTTATGGGAGAATGCCAATTCGCCAGAAACCTGCTTTGAGATCAAATTTTTAAAAGATCTGGGTTTTAGGAAGATTGGAGAAAAGAACATTTCTTCGGGAAAGAGGGAATTTATTATCCTGAAGAAAATGGTTCAAAGGCTGGTAGTTAATAACTAGCCTTAGTTTTTCTCAAACTTGTTATGATCTTTTGTTGACATAAAAAGCTTCACAGGCCCATAGAGAAGTGGTTGGTTCGACAAGACCTTCATTTTGGAGTTGTTGAAGCTCCTGAAGGGCAAACTGATAATGCTCAGGATTCATACCATGATGGGTAGCTTTGGTAGGGTTCAGATCTTCATTTCTTTTGAAAGGGAGAGAAATGAAGAAATTAGGGTTCTGCCAAAGAGGATGGTTATATTTGGTAAGGAATTGGGTATGAGATTCGGCACATGAGGATTGGATGATGGCTTGTCTGATGGTAGTCAAACTTTCAACAGAGAACATGTTTGGCTGATCTTCTTGATCTCTTTGTTTAAGTTTCTTAGTTTCTTATCCGATCCTTCCTACTTAGTGTTTATACCTACTTTGTGTTTGTATATTTGATATCAGAGCCATGTTTGCTTAAACTTCTTCTAGGTCTTTCTCTAACTGATTACTGCAATTTTAGTCTTCCCATTTTTCAGAAAAACAAACATTTTTCAAACTTGAATGGTTATTGGTGTTAGTCCCTGGGGTATACTATGTGTAAGTCTTATGACTGACTGAGTATTCCAAACTGCAACAATACATTCTCTTCTTATTTACTTTGTGAAGATCCTTTCTTTGTGAATTTGTGGTTAATTGTTCAATAAGATCTGTTGTTTCTTCTGGTACCCAAGGATAATATTACCTTGAGCTTGTTGGCCTTATGTGTGGCTATTTGAATCGGTTTACCTTCCTTGGTACCATAACAAACACATTTGTATTACAATTACTCAAACCCGAAGAGAGTTATGTTTATAACTGATCCATAGATCACGTTTTGCCCAAACCACTTCTTGTATGTGTTTAATGAAATTGTATGCTCTTAATGTTATGGGAAACTAATATTGTATGTATGAAGTAGGGAAACACTTAGATCCACTCTCCTCATGAATCGCCCTTCTAGTTCTCGCTTTTCTTCTTCTAAATCTACCCTCTCTCCTTCTTCGTCTAAAGTTGAATACCTCTATGAATTTGAATATCTTGTGAATATAGTCAAGTTCCTGTCACAGATCTTCCTTTGGTTAATCCTTACACAACTTTCTCCAAACCTACCAACACCTTCAAGAAAACTGTTACTAAACTACTTCATACCCCTCGACCTTCCTCTGTTAAAGAGTATATCCAAGCCTCCCGCTTTGATCAATGTTTTGTCCCTACTACGGAGCAAGAACAACTCTTTCCTTTGGAGTTACCTCTAGATCTCCCTAGCCTATGGCAACAACAAGGCTTTACTCACCTTCACTTTGGAGCCATTAGACTTGCCGTCTCATTCCATGGGCGAAAAGGTCTGCCGGTTACTTTCAGGATTACCCTAGTTGATACCCGATTTCACCACTATCAGGATGCTTGTATTGCAACCGTCCAAACCACCTTGAATGCAGGAACTGCTGTGTTCACCTTCTTCCCAAATTTCAATATGCCTTTAACAGATCCCCATATGTTAAGTGCTTTGAAAGTTCAAATTCAGATTGGTGGCGCCACTCAGGTTTCCACAACTTTTGTTGCTACCCTCCATTACCAAATGGCTTACAGACTCCAAAATCATGCCATGGATATGTTTCTCCCCTCCTCTATTTCTGAGGACGCCCTCCTTATCATTGTAAACACTTTACACCACGCTACATGTTTCCATATCCCTAAACAGTTATCCCGCCAAGAACTTCTTAAGCTTCTCCCCGACTCTTGGGTTACAACTTATGAGAAAACTCACCAGCAACCAAAACCTATACAGGCCACTAACCCCACTTTCATCACTAGACTCGATGGGACTGTCCAGATCTCTTTTCCCAAAGATCATAATCATACTACCTCTTCATCCACTGCACTTCCCATCTTTTCTTCAGGACTCCCTGAAATCTCTATGATTTGCCCTTCCAATTTTAAATCCCAAGTCCCCATCAAGTCTTTCCAAGCCTCAGGTGCTCCGATCTATTTCTTCCAAGACCTAGTCACTGGTCACAAATTCTTTAATATCTGTGATTGTACTGATTGCCTCTATGTTGAAGAAGATGATGATGTCCAGCCCAAAAAAGGAAAAGCTAAAAAGAAGTCTTCCCAACAAGTCCTTAGAGATAGATATGAAGCTGGTGATCCCAGTATTGATCTCCTTGGTGAACCATCTGACAAATTTGATTATTATGTCCAATATGGTAAATTAAAGATGCAACCAAAGATCGCACATTCTACTTGTAAATCTCCTCCTAAACCAATGGAACTTCCTTCACCACCACCACCACCTTGCTACATGTTCTCTCATTCTTCCTCTTGGAATGAAGATGATTTTCCTCCTTTAAATTTCCAGGATCCAAATGAGAAGACTACCCACCAGCACAAAATCCCAGATCCGAAGATTGTTGACACTGATGGATCTACAAAGTCTATTTCTGCAACATAAACAACCATAAATTGGCAGTCCGCCAACTCTTTGGCCCAAAATAAAATTCTCCAAATGATTTCCCAGTCTCAACAATCTCTTGAGAATACTGTACAAAGAAAGCTCACTTCATTGGAACTCCTTATCCATGATCTCCAACAGAATATGCAAACTATCCATGGTGAATTGCTCCAAATGGCATACTCCAACCAATCATTCACTTCGGCTTTTCACAGCAAGGATGCAAAAATGAAGCATTTGAAATTCCAGATTTAGTCTTTGCAAGCCCAACAACACCAACAACAAATGAACCCTGCTGATTTGTTTGGCCCTTACCAGTCAAATCTTTTTCCTACATATCACTCGTTGCCCATGTATCAATCCTTGAACATCTCTCCTCCAACTTTTGGAAAAACAAGCCTTTTTGCTTCACCTGAAATGCCAAGCTTTCCAATTCCTCCTCCAAAGAAAACTCCATCATATAATGTTTCCACATTAACTTCAAAACCAATACCTCAGCTTGTTCCTCCACCTCCTCCAGATGTTAAAGCCAAAGCCCCTGAACAATTTATGTTAAAATCCGAAGAAACTAAACCAAAAAAACCCCATTACTGAACTCCTGATGACTATTGCAAATCTTCCTGACTCAGGACCTGTTCTCCAAATCAGCCCTGAATCTGATTCGGAGTCTTCTGCTGATTCTGCAACCCAAGCTCCATTTATCCATATGGTTCAACCAAATCCTCTTGATCTCAAACCTATGGTTGAAGAAGTCGTCGATGAACCCCCAGACTCTATTCCCCATCTTTTCCTCATCCAAACTTTTCCTCTACCCCTTTTACCCAAGGCTTTTTGATTGAGGACATCCCTCGTTCTAAATGGATTGATAAGTTCTATGAGATTCATGCCTGGTGCACTACTGAAATGTTTATCCCTAATGTTGATCTTCGAACAGTTTTGACCAAGTGCGTGGCCAAATTCCTTGGTCGTCTCCGCCAGTGGTTAATCTCTCTTGGCGAATATAGAAATCTCCAACTACTCCAAGCCCTGACCATCTCAGCATTTATTGATGTCCTTCACAATGAATTTCTAGGATCCACTTATGCTCAACTCACTTCTGTTCGTGAAGAATACCTCAGCATGAGATGTTGTTCTTTCAAAAGAAAAGACTTGGAAATCCATTACCTCAGAATGTCCCAAAGGTTTTATATCCTCAGAGGTATTGATGATGCCAATCTCAAGCAGTTATTCTTGAATTCTTTACCTGAACCACTGGGCAGTGAAACCTTCCGGTTACTGCAGACCAAGAACATGGCTTTGAATAACACCTCCCTTGGTTCCATTTACCAGCATGCTCTCCAAGCTATAGAGAAACTCTGTAATCACCAGCAGTTTCTCAAGAAGCTTCATGAACAAGGCAAACTTCTTGGAAAAGCCCGTGAGTGACCTGACCTTCTCATTAAATGCAAAGACAAAGCCTGTACTTGTGGACCTGCTTCTTAGAAACCCAAGCATTTTCAGAAATGGAAATGGAAATACAGAAATCCTTCTTCGTCCAAATTTCCACCAAACTTTAAAAGACGAAAATGGAGATTCTTTCGAAAGAAGCCGTTCCGTGGCTAGAGAAAATCAGACCGTTGCTATATCTGCAGAAAACAAGGCCATTATGCAAAACAATGTCCACATAAATCAGCTAGAGAAAAAATGATTCATTCTCTTTCTGCTATTTCTGTTCCCTCAGATGATTTCGAAGATGCATATATTGAATCTTTGTTCTCCATTGACGAGGAAGCCACACATGAAACTATTTTGGCTTTCTCCCTCGACGAACAAACCCTGGACTCCTCTGAATCCGGGGATGAATTCCCCTTTGATATTTTCTCTATTAAACAGTCACCACCCTCATTTCTTGTTCAACCTCTTGCAAAAATCCAAGTCTTCTTTGACAAATATGTTAAACCCATCCCTATGATAGCATTTTTTGATATTGGTGCTTCATGCTCAATTATGAATCCTTCCATCATTCCTCGCTCTTACTGGGAATCTTGTTTCTCACCGTTCACCGCAGCCAATAGTGAAACGTTTATCATCACTCTTAAGAGTAAGAGTAAGCCCATTACTCTTCAGTTTTTCCCTGGATACACTGTAAAACATCAACTCTATGGATCTGAGCTCCCTGACAAAGATTTGCTTTTAGGATTTGATATTTTACAACACCTTCACAAAGTCTCGTGGATGGCCAAAGGATTAAAATTACACAAAACAAATGCTAAGATGGTCAGGGCTTGGAGCAGTTGGAGAATTCTGTATTCTCCAAGAGAGATTAACCACTGGCGGAGACAACCAAGGAATTTGGTCACGCACTTGGTCAAAACTGTTCGGAGATCAGAATTAGGAATAAGCATTTCAATAGTGCACCGGCATGAATCTCATAAGCGCTTATGTTCCTTTCTCCACTATCTCACTGCCAAATTAAAGAAAAGACCACCTGTTCTTCTCTTTTTCATCATTCACTCTTTATGCCTTCAGATTTTGTTTTCTACCATACTAGATCTTAGGTGTGGATGATTACTTAGGAAAGCTGTTAGATGGCATAGGGCTCTTTCGTTTACCCCTTATCAATTAATTTTGATGGAGGTGGATTTGATAGAGATACTTATTGAGTTCAAATGTCTTTAACTTATACATGATAGTGACAGATAAAAGGATGGGAAGGAAGGTGGATGTTGTGGGTATGGAAAGTGGGGACGAACCACTTCATAATAGTCCAAATTTTTGTCTATGAAAATGATTATTTTATTTCTTTTATTATTCTAGAATTCCATCATCAAAGTTACTCGAGAACCTATTAACTCATGCCATCCAGACACAAAAATAAGAGTACAATCCTGAGGTTTTTAACCATCCACCCATCAAATTTAAGTTTTTAGAAAAGGTATAACCTGAGTATTTAAATATTTTAATAGAGGCTTCTTTTCCCATTTTAAATCCAGTCTATTGTTAAAGATACTACTTAAAAGGGCCTTCATTTCATTCCAGTTCATTTTTCTAGTGCTTGGCTTATAGGAAGAAGCCAGTCCTTTCGGTGGCTCACCATTTAAGGTTGGAATCACTAGCTTCCAGTGAATATCGAAATCTTCTTGCTACTTGGCTTTCATGCCAGCTTATATTAATAAAAGAAAATAATAATTCTTACGAAACTCAAAAGAAACACCTCATCTCTTTGCCTTCCCAATAGGTAGGGCTGCAAATGAACCGAGCCGAGCCGAGCTTTAGAATGTTCAAGTTCGATTCATTTGCTAAACGAGCCTAGAAAATGTGTTCAAGCTCGGCTCATTTGCTTAACGAACGAGCCCGAGCCGAACGCCAGATTTAACGAGCCGAGCCCGAGCTTGTTCACGAACGACTCGTTTCAGTGCAACATATATTAATCTTCATAATAGTTGTCTGGATTGAGTTGTTACATGTTTGTTTTAACATATTTTCACTAGTATAATTTTTTATGAATGAATTTTATGTTATGACCGTCTAATTTTTATAATTTTTTCACAATAATTTTGCATAATTTGTTTAATTTGAACACTTTATTTTGTCAAATATGATATAATTTTACTATTTAACTTAGACGAGCATGTTCACGAGCTTGGCGAGCCGAGCTTAGTAATGTTCAAGCTCGGCTCGTTTACTAAACGAGACTAAAAATTGTGCTCAGGCTCGGTTCGTTTAGTCGGTTCGTTTACTAAATGAACGAGCACGAGCCAAGCTCTTAACGAGCCGAACCCGAGCTTGCTCATGAACGGCTCGGTTCATTTGCATCCCTACCAATAGGAAACGCTTTTACTGAGTTCCTCAACAACTGAGAAGTGAGAAAAGTGGGCTTTCAAGTCCAAGTGACAATTAAGTTATTGAAAGTGACAATTAATTCAAATCCCCATCTGTTTTTGGCCATCACTTGATTGAATGATTAGCTCTAGTCAAAACTCAATTGCAGCCCTCATTGGGGTTTGTTAGTCTCTTTCCGTAAATCCCTTCTGTTATATTACCGCTTATGAGCAAAAAACAGTTACATAATAGAAGTCACGGCCTATCACCAAAATCATAAAAAGATGGATATTGATCACTACTATAGTTATCAATAATACCAACAAACAGCCATCAACCCATGCGCCAGAGGCCCCACAGTGTTTTGGCTCCTTCTTTTAGCGCGTACGGATAAAAAATCATTTTCTAAATGTATCAAGTGATGAACTGATACTGGCACTAATACACACAGCGCTTCAAGATGGCCTTTTTTTCTTGTCCATCTTTGAAATAGTAAGTTTAAGCATCAGTATATCATTTTAGAGCTTTGATTAAAAATATATATTTCCAATTCAAGGAGTGAGAACTGAGAAATGTCTGCTCTTGGTATATAGTAGCATTTTCCATTTTTGATGGCAAGTTAAGAACACATACGCTCATTTTGTTAACAATTAGTGCAGACAGAGGGAACTCGATAATATAGCATATCAGGAACTAGTATGTTTAGCAAGATAATACAGCAAGAAACAGAACCTCTGTATTGATGGCACACATAACTTCCAACACAAACTACAGAGAATCATCAACTACCAGTAGACAGGCAGCTCTATTAGCCTTATATATATAATTATACAACATAGACCTCTCAGGACTCATATTTATTGAAAAAGAGGCGAGTTGCCTGCTAATATCACAGAGAATACATATGAAGAGGAAGCCGAGGCTCAACGACAGTGTCAAGTGGGAATTTCCGGGGCGTTGAAAGCCCGAAAATTTCCTCCATATTCAGATCCTCAACCTTCATACCACTTGGCAAACTCCATGTATATCCATGCAAAAGGTTGGCCAAACTCGACTGAATCACCTTTAGTCCAAGACTGTAACCCGGGCACATCCTCCTTCCCGACCCAAACGGCAACAGCTCGTAGTCTTGCCCCTTGACATCAATGTCCTTTCCAACGAACCTCTCCGGGTAGAACTCGTTGGGGTTGTCCCACAATGCAGGGTCCCTTCCGATAGTCCACACGCTCACCAGCACTTGGGTCCCTTTGGGGATGTCATAGCCAGCTACCTTACAGTCTTCGCGTGCTCGTCGTGGTACCAACATGGGTGCCACCGGGTGCATTCTCATCGTCTCTTTGATGATAGCTTCAACGTAGGGTAGGTTTGGCATGTCCTTCTCTTTTACCCATCTCTCTCTTCCGATAACCCGGTCCAGCTCTTCTGCTGCTTTCTTGAAGATCTCTGGCTTCTTTAGCAGCTCTGAGATTGCCCATTCGACTGTCACTGCCGAGCTCTCCGTACCACCAGCAAGTAGGTCCTATCGAGAAACGCAATAAATTCAATTCACGTTGAAAATATCTTTATTATTTATTTTTTTGGCATCTATACAGGAAAAGTTGGATTTTTCGCGACTATAATTGTGGGGATTAATAATTGATTGGTAGGTCCGGCCTGTTGGCCATCATGTACGCCTGAAATGGAGCTTAGTGAGTGATGATAGGAAGTTCCACTAAAGTCTCTTGATGAAATTGTATAGTTCGAAACCAATTGTTTCCTTATTCAGTTTTTCGCTTTCATGGCAGTATCCTATATCGTGTAATGATTTCTCTTATTTTCACAAATTCTTAACTGCTACAAACGTCAAATTCTTAATTTTGTCAACTCAAACAGGAATAACAAATTCCCACTTAAATTTGATTCAACTTTCTTATACTTAATAAAATTGTTTGTTATAAAGTTGTATAAATCAAACAGAAAATCAAATTGAAGCTATAAATTAAACTCATACCTGGGTAAAAGCCTTGACACCATGCCTCTCAAGCTTCACTTCCAGATTAGGATCATCAGCCAGCTGCAAAAGCACATCCACCATATCTTTAGCCACATAATTCTCCACTCCCTTCCTTTTATTATTATGTTCATCCAACACATACTCCAAAAACCTATCGAACTTCTTGCTCAACACCTTCATCCTCCGAATATACCCCTGCAAGTCCAAGAAATCAATCCAAGGTATCGAGTCACCGATGTTCAACACACCGTTCAACAAGAACAGCTCATCCAACATCTTCTTGAACTCCTCCGGCGCCACCACGTCATTTTCCGTCTCATCCAAGTACCTCTTTCCGAGCACCATCCGGCTGATCACATTCAGACTCACCGTTGTCAAAAGGTCTTTCAGAGTGATCGGCTTCCCAGATGATCGGTACAAGTCCCGAAGAAGAGTGTTCATTTCTTCGTCGCGGATGTACTCATACGACTCGAGTCTTTTGGCGCTAAAGAGCTCCATGAGACACATTCTCCGAGCTTGGCGCCAATAGGGCCCGTAAGGGGACCATGTGATGTCAGAGTAGTTGTAGGTGGTGTACTTGCCGGCTGCAGTTTTTGGGCGGCAAGCGAAATTGACGTCCATGGTCTTGAGGAAGACCTTGGCCATGTCGACAGATGAGCCAACGACAACAGGGGAGGACCCGAACCGGAGTTGCATCAGGGGTCCATACTTTTGGGAGAGTTCGTGGATTGAGCGGTGGGGGAGAGATCCAATGAGGTTGAGGTTGCCAATGATTGGCCACGGTTTAGGACCGGGCGGTAGGTTGAATTTCCGGCGGTGGCGGAGGTGGGTGGAGAGGAGGAAAAGAGCTAGTGTGGCTAGCCATGCTGCCAAGTATGCAAGCCAACCAGTGGGATATTCCATTGGTGGTTGTGGAGGTTGGAAGTGGTGGAGTTGGAGATGAAGGTGAGAGTTAGTATTGGGGGTATTTATAGTTGAAATGAGCAAGAAAGTTATGGGTTGTGTATTTTTTTGGTATATTACTATGGTTTGTTACAGTTTAATATTTGTGCACTGTTTTTGGAGGTTGTGTGGTCTCTCTGGGTATTTTCATGGAAGCTCCACTTTTTGTTTAGTGGGGTGAATTTTGAATACATGCCTTCATTGGTTGATTGAAACTTGGTGGGGTATCCCCTGTTAGAGAGTGAAGGGATAGAATAGTTCAGATTTTATTTTGATCATGTTTCATGAAATACATATTCTTTGTTATAAACTTGTGAAATATCTTAAAATTTGAGCTTAATTTTTCAGAATTCTCAAAAATAATTTTAAATATACAAACCAAACAGACTCTTAGCATCACAATTCTTCTTGGTAAGTATACAATCACAATCTTTTAATTTCCTAGAACACCATCTGAACTACGAATTTGTTAGGTTTTCAGTAACTTTCAATTGCCAAGAAAAATAAAATATTTGTATAACGGTTTCTCATATATATTCTTTATTCATGAACATGTGATTGTAATAGTTTTTTTCCCCTCAATACAAAACAAACCATATCTTTTCATATTGAAGCAACAGAATAGATCTTGTAAAAATATTTGAGTGTCAAAAAAATATTTAAGGGAACAACGTTTAGGAAAGGCAAGTGTTTTTGTTTTGGTAGCAGAAAATAAATTGCAAGTGGGGTTTTCTTTCTTTTCTTTTCTTCTCTCTCTTTAATTGTTTGTTAGTTTATTCCTTTATTTTTATTTAGAAATCTGAAGTATAACATATACAGTCAATGCTATTTAACAAAAGGAAAAAAAAATATTCTGCGAAATTACACCGTACTTGAATAGAAGTTAATTGAAGTCATACTCTAAAGAAAAAGTCATTCAAATAATACATAAAGAAAGACTCTGAAGCTTTAATGGTTTTCCAACTTGAATCAAATATATATATATATATGTATTGACTGACTTTCAACTACTAATCCTAAAGCTAATGATGATATAGTGAACACATGGAATGGAACATGGAGGCTATTGTATCAGGTCTTTGCGAGGAAGCTGGTTTTAAATTTTTTAGACTTTGTTGCCTCTACATTTTTGAAACAATATCAATTTTCTTTTCTAACCTTTACTTTCCCGGAAAATATTTTGCGAGGACTTTGAATTTGTTGACTAGAGTCAACGCAGCCGGTGGTTATTTTTATTTATTTTTTATTAAATGGCTGAGAACACCTCAACTAACCACATCATGATTCGCGGTAACGGTTCGTTACAGCTAGACCTGTCAATTGATCGAATTTTGATCCGAATCCGATCCAAATCCGATAACCCGATTAGGATCCGAATCCGATAATCCGATTTCTTAACAAATTGGATTTGGATTTATGTCATCCGATCCGATCATAACCCGATCCAATATAAAATATATTTATATATATAAATATATATTTGATATTTTTATGTATATATATTTAATACTGTACATGTATATAAATGTTAGTTGTTAATTATTTTATTATTTATTAATAATGATTGATCATAAATACAATTATTAAAAGTGTGAATAATTTAGTGTTTCAGTATTTATTGATTTTTGTATTTTTGTATTTTTTTAATTAGATATTCAAATAAGATATTCTACAATGAAGAAATTCGAATATGAATTAACTAAGTGAAAATCCGTCGAATTATCGGATTCAGATCACGGATCGGGAGTTTTTGTCATCCTTATCAATAGACCTGTCAATAATCCGATTATGATCCGAATCCGATCTGAATCCGATATTAACCGGATATGGATTGAAAATAAAATCCGGTAACCCGATTAGGATCCCAATCCGATAATCCGATTTCTTAACAAATTGGATTTGGATTTAACTGATCCGATCCGAATCCGATTCATTGACAGGTCTAGTTACAGCGCGTATAGCTTGATTCATACCATTTTTGGAAAATGCCGATACCGTTATTTAAGACCGATACTCATTTTGAATGTCAATATTGTCCGAATCTGTTACGCTGATACCGCGACCGTTACCAAAACCAATATCGTTACTGAACCCATATAATATATTATATACTCCTACATATAATATTTTACTGAACCCATCTGGCTAGTTTCCAACTATCTATGTGAAAACTAATATAACAGTAATTTTTTAGTAAAATGATCTCTTGTTGAAGATATCTAAGATCTCTGTAAGATGGACTGACAAAGATTCGTGTGTATTTGACTAGTTTTAGGGGGTTTTTTTAGGATAACCTTCGTCTTTCTTCCATTACAGCTAGATATAAAATTTATAATTCATGAATAATTAGCTCTCCAAAGTTTTAAAAAAATGGAAAGATAGTCCCCATGTTTTTAGTACATGAATTGTCACTTTTGTTATTGATGAAATAGTCAATTATCTGACCAACTATTTAAAATGACTATAATACCTTTCTATTTACATTTAATTCAGAGACATTCTGTGATGATAAAAACTAAATTCTTTATTTTAAATTGAAAGGCTCTTTCTAGACATTAATTTTTATTTGTACACTACTTTAATTGGGTTTTTTTTTTTAAATTAAATAGTACTTTGACATTGTAAATTAGTTCAAATTAATATGTTATTAGGAATGTTAAGTGTTCCCACTCAGTTGTCCGGTTGAAATTTCAACCTGAAGTACTCGGCCTTTTATACTAACAACCAGCAATAAATGCTTCCTTAGTATGTAATTTCAATTTTTTTGGTCTTTCAATAATGATGCACTTTCTATCCCTTGTGTAATATCATTTGATAATGCGAAGGAAAGAAGAAGAAATTAGCTGTTAATTAGATCTTATATTTATTTATTTTACAATTCAATTGATTTTTCTTAATGTACCAACCATTAAAATAATAAGCATATATTTCAATCAAGCTGTGACAAATGACTATTGGGGAGATATCATGTATTCAATGTTCCGGATAATCTTTTAGAACGAGTGGTATATAAGGCATGGAAGCGGGATGATGTCATAGTCTCTTAAAAGACAAGATATTTTTTTAATTAAATAATTAATTTGATCAATGGCAAAAGTGATAATTCATATGCTTAAAATTATTAAGGAGTTATTTGTTAACTTTTAAAATTATTCATAATATACAAATTTTGTATCTAGGTGTATATATATGAGAAGTAGTTTTCTCATATTCTTAGTTCTTATATATAACTTGGGTGATGGGGAAAGATGTCTTCTGGGATTCTTAGTGCATGTTTGGCAACATGGAGTGGAGCCAAAATTTTGGATTTGGTTTGAAAATTTTGCTTCACTCCATGTTTGGCAAATGGTGTAGAAATTTGGAGTAGACACTGTAGCAATTCCATGGTGCAACTTTTGTGAAGGAATGAGCCAAAATTTGGAACCATCATTTTTGATGGTTCATGGTTTTGGTTTTGGTACCAACACTGTAGCAAATTCATTTTTGATATTAATAAATTTCAAAAAATTAAATATTCTGAAAAATTAAATATTTCGAAAAATTAAATATATTAATATATTATAATATTAATATATTAAAAAATATTAATATTAATATATTTTAATATTATAATAATAATATATTTTAATATATTAATATTAATATTTATTAATAAATAAAATGTGAAACCCATATATTAATATTAATATATATTAATATTTATTAATAAATAAAATGTGAAACTCATATATTAATATATTTTAATATATTAATATTATAGAACAATTGATTATCTAGTAAATTACTCAGATCTGTTAATCTATAGTCTTTTATCTGTTCCTTTATATTGTTCTTCATCTTCTCTTTCTCTGTTTGTTGGTGTCACCTCCCCATAAACTGTAAAACCAAACATTAAGTCCCTTGGTGAGCTTTTAGGCGTTTTAGGGCATGAGCGGTGATGTCGTTGAGCTAAGGTATGTGTTATGAAATGCAACAAACATTGAAAATAGGATAAAGCACAATTATAATGTTCAGGTAATATGATTATTGATTAATCATGAGTCGTTTATTTAGATCTTCCTCCTCTCGACATAGTCGAACAAACCTACCTTCCATTCCAAATAATAATGACATAATTAATGAAGAAGAACACACCTACACTAATCTTGAATGTCACAATGATTGGAATATCCCAAGGGTACCCACAAATGAAATTTACAAAACCAGTTTCATTAAGTCAACCTTTTTTACAGAATACACAGTCAAAATTGTTAAACAAGTTTATGCTATAAATAAAGAACACGAAAAATGCCAATTATTTTCTCCAAAAACTATTAAACAATATCGCGAAAGAGGATACAATTTTATCTATATTGGTCTTGTACAAGTTGCAGTTGATCCATTAACTATTTTAGGACAAAATGCATCGATTCTTCTCTGTCTAAGAGATGCTAGGTTCCTCGACTATAATCAAAGCTTAATTAGTGTCATTGAAACCAGCCTATGTAATGGTCCAGTCTACTTTGATTGCTTTCCTAATTTTAAGTTAAGCCTAAGTGACCCTCACATACTAAAAGCTTTAACATTAAACATCAAAACTTCAGGATATGCCATGTTCGCAGGTGCCCAGCCTCTAAGCTTAATTTATAGAATTTACTACAAAACTATGAAAACCAATTTAAATGTTCATGCTCTAATCAAAAGTCCCAAAGATCAAACTTTATTAATTCAGAGCAGTACTTCTAATGCAAATATTAGAATACTAAAAACGATTGCCTGGAAAGATGTTTCCCTCCCAAACGAATGGTTACTTGAAAATGAAAATCACCCAACCAAAATCGAAAATGATGTCCGAAACCTTGAACATGTACAACAATTCCTTGATGGAACTGTTAAGTTAACATTTGATAGATCTAGACACAGTTGCTCTTCCATTAGTTCAAGCTCTAAAATGTTCACCCCCTTACCAATTAGAGAAAATACTACTATCCATGATACAGAATTTGTAGAATCTCTAGTCCACCGATCCAGGCGTGATCATAGATTAAAAGGAATTCAAAAGGATGAACAAGTATCTACTCCATGTTACGTCCCAAACATAGAAACTGAAGATTCAATCTCTAACCACTCTCCTACACAAACTGACTTTGAGATCGAAACTGTTAATCCACAACTATGTGTTTTAAGTAAATCATTTTCCTATGACCTTCTAAAGTTAGAAGTTGAAGCCAAGTCCAAAGAAAATAAAGCAAGACGACAAATATATAAAACAAGTTACACGCATGAGGAAAGAACAAAAATTACAAAAAAATGGCAAAAATTTTGATTATCTTGAAAATTACTACAAAAAAATTAATGTTCTTACAAAACATAAATGGACAAAACATGATAAAACAATTGTTTCTTCTAGTCACCCTCCTTTAGAAAACCTAATTGTTAACCACCTGGGAACCGAAATCCCAGCCTCCCTTTTAAGGTAGTTACCTCCACACTCGATCCTAATACAAAAAAAAATTATTGAACAAAACAATTTCACCAACCAATATTTAAGTACGCTAGGTTCTCAATTAGACAAAATAGAATCCAAACTTGACGCTTCCACCCCGGTGACAAAAACTATTGATTCCCCTCTAATCAAGCTTCCTACAAAACGTCAAGGACTACCTAACAAACCAAGCACAAGCGACTCCTCTGCCCAAATTGATAAATTGTTAAAAGCCTTAGAATCACAACTACTCAAGGACGAAAAAACCCTCACAGTTCTCAATTTTGATTCTCATAATGATACTGATAACTCTGAAACCTCATTTGAAGAAGACATAGATAACAATATACGCAAGTTAGAAAATGCCTTTGAGATCAATATGATCACACATCGACCAATTAACCCTACCAGTATTACGAAAAATTGGTATACCCAACCCACTCCTGTCGATATTCAATATGAAGAAAGAATCTTCCAAAACCAATTTTATGTATCATCTAAAAAAATTTATGAATGGAATATTGATGGATTCTCTGAACAAGAAATTTTAAACAAATTAAACCATCTTTCTATGACAGCCAATAGTTACCTTACACATCACAATATGCCTCAACCTGATATTGTAGAATTACTAGCCTCTGGGTTTTCAGGCATGTTAAGAAATTGGTGGGATAAACATCTTACCCAAGAAGCAAGAAATAATATAACACATGTAGTCCAAAAAACAGAAGATGGAATCCCTATTTTTAATGAACAAATTGGCCTCGGACTCCCTGATGGAGTCAATACATTAATTTACACAATTATAGACCATTTCATTGGCAGACCAAGTTACATTACTTCTAGAATTCATGATCAACTTAGTAACCTTAGATGTCCTACATTAAGTGATTTTAGATGGTACAAAGATACATTCTTGTCACGAGTTATGCTACGTGAAGATAGTAATAAACCATTTTGGAAAGAAAAATTTATTAATGGATTGCCAAGCCTTTTCTCTCATAAAATACACACAGAACTTAGTAACACAACTGGTGTTATTGAATATGACAGTCTAACCTATGGTAATATTATTAGTCTAATCTAGAAAGTATGACTCAAAATGTGTATAGATATGAAAATTAATAATCAGCTTAGTAAAGATAAAAACAAGACTAAATATGAAATGGGCACATTCTGCCAACAATATGGATTACCCCAAATTGCACCATCTCGGCAAACAAAGAATTCAAAACAAACAAAATCCTTCCCAAAACGATATACTCGTCCTTATAAAAGATATAATAAAAAATTTCAACATAATGAATTCTATGATAAACAAAAGTTTAAAAAGAACGAAAAATATACGAGGAAAACAAAACCTTTTGAGAAGAATAATAAAATTGATCCAACTAAAGTTACGTGTTATAAGTGTAGTAAGAAAGGTCACTACGCGAGAAATTGTCCTGTAAAAAATAAAATTAATCAGCTAGAAATTCCTGATGAAACTAAACAACAAATTTACACAATTCTTGAGTTAAAAAACACAAGCGACAGTGATACTGAAATTGAATCTAGTTCCTCTACTGAATCTTCTGCCTCTTGCCCCAGTTTACCGGATATTAGTTTTGGGTGCAAAGATAGTTGTTGTACAAAAACAATCAATATGTTAAATCGACACCAACATAAAACCCTTAATGTTCTCACCAAAGCAGAAGAACAACAACATCTTCTGCTAGACCTCATAAGTAAAGTTGAAGACCCAGATTTAAAAAATTCTTATCTCCAAAAGCTTACTAGATTACTCACCATAAACAAAGATACTCAACCCCCTACCATAAACAAACCAAATTTTAGTCTTCACAAAACTCTTGAACGTTTTACTCCTAAAAAAGAAGTCACTATGCAAGACCTCCAAGCAGAAGTCAACATAGTTAAACAAGAAATCAAAACCCTGAAAAATGAGAATCAAGATATAAAATCCCTCTTTCACACCCAACTCAAAGATCTAGTTAAAACTTCACACCAATTTTCAGTTTCTGATTCCTCTTCCTCTGACAGTAATGAAGATAATGACAACACAAATCCTTTTCAAAGTACTGAAGAGGAAACCAATGGTTTGAATCTAATTAACCGAACCTCATTTAAAAAATGGAAAATAAAAGTCACATTAGTTATTAATAAGGAATACCAAAAAACTGTCATTGCTCTAGTTGACTCTGGAGCTGATCTTAACTGTATACAAGGCCTGATTCCTAGCAAATACTATGAAAAAACAAATGAGAAACTCAGTTCTGCTAATGGTAGTGCGATGAAAATCAAGTATGAATTATCTAAAGCTCATATTTGTCAAGATAATGTCTGTTTCAAAACTACATTTGTCCTAGTAAAAAATATGACTGATACAGTCATCCTTGGCCTTCCATTTTTATATCTTCTTTACCCATTTACCATAAATAATGATGGTCTCTCTACAACACATTTTGGTCAAAATATTACTTTTCCTTTTTTGTAAAAATCTTCTAGTAAAAAACTCGAAAGCATCATTGATTTTTCAGTCTCTAAAAATATTTACATCCTCCATCATAAAGAACGACATTTAAATTCTTTAAAAGAAGAAATAATTCACAAACGAACAGAAACACAATTAAGAAACCCTACCCTTCAAAATCAGATAAAAGAATACGAAAATAAACTTATTCAAGAAATATGTTCGGAACTACCCAATGCTTTTTGGCATAGAAAATAACATATTGTTAGTCTTCCTTACATCAAATCCTTCACTAATAAAAATATTCCAACTAAAGCCCGACCAATTCAGATGAATGTTGAAGTCTTAGAATTCTGTAAAAAAGAAATCCATGACCTTCTTCAAAAGAAAATCATACGTCACAGCAAATCACCTTGGTCTTGCTCAACTTTTTATGTCTAGAAAAATTCCGAAATAGAACGAGGGGTACCACGTCTAGTCATTAATTACAAGCCTCTTAATCAAGTCCTTGAATGGATAAGATATCATATCCCTAACAAGAGAGATTTAATTAATCGATTAGGACAAGCAACCATTTTCTCCAAATTTGACCTTAAGTCCGGCTTCTGGCAAATTCAGATTATAGAAAAAGATAAGTACAAAACTGTATTCGCTACACCTTTCGGCCATTACGAATGGAATGTCATGCCCTTTGGCCTTAAAAATGCCCCAAGTGAATTCCAAAATATTATGAATGATATTTTCAATCCTTTCAGTCATTTTTCCATAGTCTACATTGATGATGTTCTTATATTTTCCAACAGCATTGAAGCTCATTGGAAACATCTTAATTCTTTCTTCCACACCATCAAAATCAACGGTTTAGTCATCTCTGCTTCTAAGATAAAACTTTTCCAAACCAAAGTTAGATTTCTTGGTTATGATATATCCCAAGGACAATTCCACCCAATCAGTCGTTCCATAGAATTTGCAGGCAAATTCCTAGACCAAATTCTTGATAAAACCCAGTTACAACGTTTCCTTGGTTCTTTAAATTACATTGCTGAATTTTACAAAGATCTTAGAAAACAATGTAAACCACTCTTCGATCGTTTACAGTCAAACCCCCCTCCATGGACTGATATTCATACCACGATAGTTAGAGACATTAAAAAATATGTCAAAACTCTTCCCTGCTTAGGAATTCCTTCAGTCAACTCTTTCAAAATCATTGAAACCGATGCCTCCAACATTGGTTATGGAGGCATTTTAAAACAAAAACTCTCCCCTACTTCTCCAGAACAACTTGTTCGTTTCCATTCCGGAGCATGGAACAAAACACAAAGTAATTATAGCACTATTAAACAAGAAATTCTTGCAATTGTTCTATGTATCAGTAAATTCCAAGATGATATTTTAAATCAAAAAATTTTACTGCGAGTTGATTGCAAAAGTGCCAAATATGTTTTAGAAAAAGATGTTAAAAATATAGCTGCTAAGTATATTTTTGCCATATGGCAGTCTATTTTAAGCATTTTCCAATTTGATATCGAATACATTCGTGGATGTGACAATTCAATCCCATATTTTCTTACTAGAGAATTTTTGCAGAACCCTGATGGCAAATAGACAACCACAACCACGTCCCAGAGGAGGGATCCCGCCAGTCAGACCTCCTCCCTTAGTAAAATCTGAACCTTCTACTTCCCTCGCTCTAGTAAACAAATTCACAAGCTTAGGGACTCCCTTAGGTCCTCGTCCTACCTTTAGTTCAGCTCTAACAACTCCACATGATCCTTTCACCATCCATGCCCCAGTCACAAGTACTCCACCTCTCCCCAGATACAACCCTCCAGGAAGATCAGAATATCTTCAAAAAACTTACCATACCCTTTTCCACATCGAACCTCATTTTTCTCACACAAATGATCCAATTGCCCTAGTAAGACAGTTTTTCCCCCCAAATTCTCATTGGATACCACACACCCCTAGTCACAACTTGCAATATTACAGAGATATCCTCTACCAAACCAATTATGTCTTCATCAAACATGTCCCTGATCGCAATGATCCAACCAAAGTCATTTACCACTCCTTGTACATTTTAAGAGTTATCTCCCTCAAAGAATGGGGAAAATATCCCTTTGAAACCAAAAAGCTAGATAACTCACTCCCATTCACCTACTATGACTACATTGATGCCTGATTCAAAATTTTCCTTTTTCAAACTGAAACTTTTAGTCATTCTTGGTTCGTCAATTTTGATAGTAAATTTAATAGTCAACTCCCTTCTTGGTTCGTTAAATGGTGGAATGACCATGGCCCAGACGATGATGTGATCCCTGAAATCCTCTGGGAACAAATCAACTATTTTGAAACCAAGTTCAAAATCCCTTCCTATGATCATCAATTCCCCCTACTACTAATTTTTGCCAAAAAATACAAAATCCCTTGGATCTTCAAATGGCATTACAGCCTTAAAGGTGATATTGGCACAGTTTGTAGAGTCCATTATACCAAATGGTGGGATCCTTTCAAAATCGAAAGAATCATTCAACAAGTTCAACTGGAATTCCCAAAAGAAGTTTCTCAGCCACTCAAGGCTAGCCCAGTCACACAAGTCATTGAATCAGCACAATCAAGCTCCTCTACAGAAACCGCAGTCAAGAAATCAGTCTCCAAGAAGTCATCCTCCAATGCAAAGCTCAAGAAAAAATGGAAAAGCTCCTTGCCCAAATAGAAGGAGATTCAAGCAGTAATGAAGAAGATGGATCGTTTACAGAATCCAAATACAGACCATACCAGGATGCCCAAGATCCCTTCGATCTGTCAAAAGATTAAGAAAAAGGAACACATTCAAGCTCAAGTCAACATATACAAAAAAGGCACAAAAAGACGAGAATAGTGAATAGTAAATTTGAAAGACAAGAGTAACCATCGGCTACAGTAACCGTCGGCACAAAAAACAAATACAGTGCTCAACAGTACCGACAGACTACTATTGCAAACAGTATAAAGTCACAGTGCTCTGCCCCAGAAGTCACGAGATCAATAATACTACAGTGAAAGACAAGAGTTGTCTGCCCCAGAAGTCACGAGATCAATAATGCAAAACCTACAGTAACCTCTGCTATATCCTCTATATAAGCAGGCAAATGTAATGGTCTTAGATCAGGTTTTAGTTTCCCACTTTTCTTTCTACTTTGTAATTCTATTCTCTTCTCTTCTCTCCTGAAAGCATACTAAGCCTCCGAACCCAGATGGATTGTCATACATCCACTTGTAAGTTCGTCTATCATAATTAAATGTATTTTTGAATCGTATTAATATTCAGTTAAGATTTTCAGTCAATTGCAATTACTTACTTTGTCTTAAATTGTTCTATAATTTAATCCGAAGAGAGTTACGGTGTATGACAGACTTTGAGTCTCGCTCTGCCTAGACCACTTCAATTTATATAAATTGCTTGGACGGTTGTGTCCTATATACTAATATAATATGTTTACTGTTTATATTATACAATTGCTTGTATTTCTCTAATTTAAATCTATATTTATACTGTGATCTATTCCTGCTCAATTCAATTAATCTCATTTCCGCTTATTCAAAGTCTCGTTGATTATAATATTAATATATTTTAAAATATATTAATATATTTTAATATATTAATATTTTATTAATATATTAATATTCAGAATTTCAACCCATACCAACTCTACCAAACATGGTTTGGTTTTTTAGCATCACTTTTTCTCACACCAAAATCATCTGCACCAAACATGGTTTAGAACCAAAATAAAACCACACCAACTCCAACCAACCCAACTCCAACCAAACCAAAACCAAAAACCAACTCCACACCGTCTACCAAACAAGCACTTAGTGCCCGTTTGGGAGGGTTTTGTGATGAGTAAAGCTCGTTTCTAAGAATAAAGTGTCAAAAATACTTTAAATAAAAGAATTTTAAAATAGAATATGTGTTTGGTGAAAATATTTTAAAAAACTACTTAAGAATTTAAATATGTTTGAATTTAATAAGTTAAAAAGCGGTTAAATATTGTTGGAGATAGAAAAAGTTATATGGTAATGTGATTCTATTTAGTATGAGGATAATTGTGAGAAAAATAAGGATAAATAGAAAAATATTTGAGGTTAGTATTGAAAATATAAAGTATATAATGAGGTTAAATTAGTAAATTAAAAATAATTGTAGATAAATAGACATGTGACTTTCCAAAAATTATTCCAAAAACAAGTTTTACACGATTTTTAAGTAGTTGACTTCTCTTGAAAATTTATTTTATTAAATTTACCAAACACTCGTGTTAGTATTTGAAGGGTGCATTGTGTATTTTCGTAACATGAAATTGGTTCAACCAAGTCTGAATTTATTATCAATTTGACAAAATATCCAATATGTAAAGACAAATTTATTCAAGTTAGAAAATGAAATGTTCCGAAAAAGGGATGGGAAGACATTCATTTTACAAAACCTAGAGAAGAAAATGACGTTTTTTATGAGACTAAATGGAATATAAAAACATTAATAAGATGGTTAGAGGTGTTAACTAAGAAAATGTTATAGGGACCACCTTCTTATGAAAGTTTACGGAATCAATGTGAATTTATGAAATAGAGGGCCGTTTTCTTATTACACCTAACCAGTATCTGGTTGGATGGAAGTGTCACAACTACCAACCAAATTGACCTCAATAATTTAATCAAATGAACCTACATTGTTTTTGCAATTTAGTAACTCTAGGTCAACTTGATGTCTTATTATTATAATTAGGTTCAAGTGCTGAAATGATGCAATAAAACCCAAAATAAACAAATAAACAAATAAATAAAAAATCCTATGCCTTCAATTTAGTGCAAATAATTCATTTGAAATCCTTAATATTCCTAAAACTCTAAAGTACCCTAAGCGAAGGTAAAAATTTGAGGCCCTTTATCTAAGTTTCACATGTTAAAAAATATTTAAGAATGAGTAGTGTAGATGCAGTTTTTTTGCACACACTCAAGAATATTCATTATTGAGGCTCTAAGGTCATATTTATATATGAGACGATGGGTTTCTTGACCCATCATGATTAGGATCAAATCCTTTTATTCTATGGATTTGATTTCCTTCTACAATTTCAATTCATTAGCTAACCAAATCTTTAACTTTAGCCTCAAGTTAGGATAACTTGTGGGCTTAGTCGAATTGGGCTTAAATTCTTACTATTCACAGGCCCGAATAAACTTGGCTTTTGGGTAATTGTTTTGTAGGCCTTCTCTTTGATGGGCTGGAAATTTTGGCCCTTACACTAACTTCTTTGGATCTAACCCAATGCTTCATGGGCCTGACCCAAATATTAGATTTAAACAATTGCCCTTTCGTTCCATCATATATATGCATATACATATGTGCATGTGGGCTGGCTTTCTATATTCACCACAATCATGACCCAGATTGCGTGTGGGTTTTAAATTCAAAACGGCGACTAGATTCCCTTAATCAACGCATCCGTTCGTCTTGAAAAATCGCAACGCCTCCTGTCTTATTTAATGCACTGGTTGGACACACCTCTTTCTCTCTATAAATACCCACTTTCATCTATCATTTGGAATCTTTACTTTTACAGAAATCTGTTGAGTACAATTCTTTGCATCCTTGCTTTGCCTTCTCCGGTTATCTTTTCCGGCGATCTATTTTTATCTCTGTAAGTGTTTCCTTCTTTTATTTTGGAGTTCTCTCTTCTTTTGCACAATGTCTGAATCTCATGCCAGCTCTGCTAGCGAGGAAATAGCCTCTTTGTCTCGTGGTGAGTCTATCGAGAGCCATACCGAGGAAATCCCTATCCTCCTTCAAGAGGACGAACGTGCCGATGACATCGAAGAACTTCCCCCATATAATCCTGACAGACTTCCAGCCAGTCTTCGCAAAACCTCAAACATCAAATCTCTTAGAAAACTAGTCAAACCTCCTTCTGGTGTGAAGTTTGCGGCCTACAGCCCTGAATTTGACTTTACCCAGGGTGAGGGTGTTAGTCCTCATGACCTACTTCTTTCTTACAACCAAGTGAAATTGGTTAGGTTTTCCCTTTATCCCCTTTTTTATTTCATCTTTTTCACTTTGGGGCTGGCCCCACTACAAGTTAACCCCAATTTATTTCGAATGGTCTCTATGTTGATCCTGGCGAACCGTGACCATGGGTTGCATCTGGGATTTGACGACATTCTCTTGTGTTATCAGATTCTTGAGATCTCTAATTGTGCGGGGAGGTTCATGTTTTACCCCTTTAAAGATAGAAATAACTGTGAGGGAAAAAATGATTATAGAGAAGGGGTGGAAAGAGAGGATGGTCCTGATCAAGGGTCCCTGGTTTTATCCTCACCCTACCTCTTTTCCCATCCCTAATGTTTTTGGTCCTGGCAAATTCAGCCCTTACAGTCTTCGTCATGGACACTCAATTACTTGTCCATGTTGTGATTGTGATCTCCATAGGGCTGAATATATCTATGAGTCTTTTGGTGTCAGTAGTAAAGAGTCTTCTTCCAGTAAAGTTTACAAAAGGGTCAAGCATTTAAAAAATAAACTTTGGTCTGAGCATCTGGACTGTACTGACCTTTTGACTCCTGATAATTTGCATGACATTTCCAGACTAGGAGCCTCTATAGATATGCTTCGCTTGACCCGTCTCAAGATTTTTTATGCCAATCCAAAGAATCCCCAACCTTATCACTGAGGGGACCCCTTCTCGAGTCACAACTGCAGCCCTAACATCTGGGCCTGCAGCGGTATCTGGGTCCGCTGCAGCCCAGTCCACTGTCCTTTCATTGCCTCATCCTTCTCCACCTCACACTCGCCCTTCTACTGAAGATAGGTCTTCTAAAAGGCAAAAGTTAAAAGGAAAAGCTGAAAAGGAAGGTGGGGAAGCCTCTCTCCCCACCATTATGGCGGTTATGACAAAGAGGGCCAAGTTCCTTTGGAATAGGGAGGACTTGGACGCCTCCAAGGCCCTTGATGGTCCTGCCAGACAGGGTCTTGGGTATGATGATAAAGGTACGTTTTTTTATTTTTTCATCATGCTTTGCTTTTTCAATTTTAGCATCATGTTTTGTCCTCTGACAATTTATGCCTTATGTTATTTTTGTAGGCCTTTTATACCATGGGAGCTCTGTGCTATACACGTTATTCCCATGATGAAGAATTGGCCCATCAGACAAACGAGGTGGCACGTCTCAAAGCTGCCCTGGCATTGGCTGACGGGAGAGAAACTGCTTTGGTCAACGAAGATGTTGTTCTAAAAGAGGAGAATGCAACTTTGAAGGAGGGCAGTGTTAAGGCTAATGATGAGATTGAAGATCTTTAGTATCACCTGACCCTAACTCATTTTGAGCTAGAGATGTGGCGCCAGGGGTGTCTGGCCATGCATTCGCGCTACGAAGTTTTCAACAACTGCGTTGCTGGTCAGTTCTGGCACAATGGTTTTGACACCGCTCTGAAGGAGCCTGAGCAAAGGAAGCCTACTGACCCTGAGGGTATGGATGCCCATCTAGGTATTGAAGCTCCCTACAACACTCCTGAACCAAGTCCAGCTGATGTGCTTTTTTCGAAGTTCTTTGCTGGGAACCCTTCTGTTGATCCTCCGAACTCAGAGGCTCCACCTCCAGTGCTTCCTGCTACGGAAATCGTAGATGCTTTTGGGCCAGATTTTAGGGCTTGGTTGAAAACCTAGCCATTATCACCCCCCGACTTATGCAAGGGATGTTGATCGAGCCTCAATACGGATCTTGTTCTCGCCTTGAGTTGCAATCTATCTCATTTGTGGCACTATCACCTTTATAGTAAGAGCATACTCCCCCTTCCTTTTGTTCATCTGACTTGCCTCTGGATTTTTGTAACCCCTTGAGCAGATTTTGTAATACATGTTTTTATTTTAATGAAATATTTCTTTTGTTATTGAATTATTTGAATGTACCAAAGTTTGTATGTCTCTACTGATATTTGTTTTACCAGTGTATACCTCAGACTTATAACTTTTGGTTTTAATTCAAATTCAGGAATTACCTGTTATTTAGAAATAAATTCCTCTTTTGAATGAGGTAGGCATAAGTATTTTCCATTATATAACTTAGGAATAAATTCATCTCTCGAATGGGCCAGACATATGCCTTTTCCATTTTATAACTTAGGAATAAAATTCCTCTCTTGAATGAGCCAGGCATATGCCTATGCCATTTTATAACTTAGGAATAAAATTCCTCTTTTGAATGGGCCAGGCATATGCCTTTGCCATTTTATAACTTAGGAATAAAATTCCTCTATTGAATGGTCCAGGCATACGCTTCTGCCATTTTTAGAACTTAGGATTAATTTTCCTCTTTTAAATGGGCCAGGCATATGCCTTTGCCATTTTATAACTTAGGAATAAAATTCATCTTTTAAATGAGCCAGGCATGCCTCTGCTATTTTTAGAAATTCAGATTAATGTTCCTCTTTAAAATGAGTCAGACATATGCCTCTGCCATTATTATTTTGCAAGAAGCGTCTAATTTTGAAAAAGAATACATACGTAGGTGACGCTAACAGTATTGAAAGCAAAAATAGGATTTAACCTCTTTTATTGATAGCGTAATGAGTTAATTTTAAACATAAATAGCATTTGTCGTGTTTGAAAACAAGATTCTGGCTAAGGATAATACCTCTTCAGCCTGGAGGCATTCTGGGAATGGGGCTCCATGCACCCAGTAGATTTCCTCAACTGGTAAGCCCATTTGCCAATGACTTCGGTCATGATGTAGGGTCCTTCCTAGTTTTCACGAAACTTACCGATGATGCCAATTTTCTTTCTGAGTATCATGTCCTCTATTTGGAATTCCCGTCTCCTTACTTTCTAGTTGTAGCTCCTCCTAATTCTTTGATGATACTCAACTAATCTTATAGATGCTTTATCACATTTTTCTTCCAAGGTATAGAGAGCATGAAACAACTTTTGATTGTTTTAGTCCTCCTGATAGGCCTTAGTTCTTATAGTTGGTACTACATTCTCTGTGGGTATGACAACCTCTGCTCCATAAGCCATGGAGAATGGAGTTTCTCTAGTGGGAAACCTTGGAGTAGTTCTATATGCCCATAAGACCTCTGGTAATTTGTCTGGCCAACCCCTTTGGCATCTTCCAATTTCCTCTTGATGTTATTGATGATAGTTCTGTTTGACCTTTCATCTTGCCCGTTGCCCTGTGGGTAGCAACTGAGGGTGTTTTGATATGAATTCCATGTTGCTCACAGAACTTTCTGGTTCACTTGTTGTCTAAGTTTAACCCATTGTCCATCATTATCACTATTAGAGTTCCAAAGCGGCATAAAATATTTGTTCATATGAACTTGATCACGTGTCTGTGTATGATTGTTGCATAGGACTCTGCTTCCACCCACTTGGTGAAATAATCTGTGGCTATTAGTGCTAGCTTTACTTTTCTTAAAGCTTTTGGAAGTGGTCCCACTATATCAATCCCCCACTGAGCAAATGGATGCAGATTAAGCATGGGATTGAGAAGCTCTGGCGGTGGATGAATACTATCTCCATATATTTGGCATTTATGGCATCTTCTAACATAGGCTTCTATGTCTTGTGATAGATAAGGCCAGAAGTAGCCTTGGTTAAGTACTTTGTGAGCAAGGGACCTTCCTCCCGAATGATTTCCGCATGCCCCTTCATGTATCTCTTTCATAACAGCTCTGGCTTCGGAAGGGGTGAGACACATGAGGTATGGTCCTCCAAAGGACCTTCGGTATAATTTCCCGTTAATCAAAGAATACCTGGAGGATTTCATGCGGATCTTTCGTGCCTCGGGCTTGCTCTCAGGCAGTGTTCCATCTCTTAGATAGGATACAATGGGATCCATTCAGCTGGGTTCCCATGGAATTATACAGACAATTCTTGGTTGCTATGTACTTGAGATTTTCATGTAGTCTTTGAGAGCCACTCTGGTTAGGTCCCGAGTGTTGGAGGATGCTATGTTGGCGAGTCTGTCCGCACCCTCATTCTCTTCTCGCAAAATTTGTTAAAGGGTGAATTGGTTGAAGTAACCGAGCTCTGCATGAACCAAGGCTCTGTATGGTTCTAGCTTTTCTCTAGCATCATACTCTCCATTGACCTGTCTTATGACAAGCTAGGAGTCATTGTATACTCTGAGGTGTTTGATATGAAGACTCTGGCATAATCTGAGTCTCGCTAATAATGCTTTATACTCAGTTCCATTATTGGAACCTGGGAATTCCAAACACACTAACTGTTGAATCTTCGTGCCATCTGACGTTATGATTTTGAGACCCAATCCAGCCCCTGAGACTGCAACTGATCCGTCAACGAATAGGCTTAATTTAGGCTCCTCTGGCTCTGGGTGATCGAGCTTTGGTTTTTCTTCTAAGAGAAATTTAACCAGGGCCTGCCCTTTGATGATAGTCCTGGGTACATAGGTGATATCAAAGGCTCCCAACTCGATCGCCCATCTGGTAATTCTCCCAATGAGGTCAGGTTTGGACATTATTGCCCTTATGGGGAATGTCGTAGGGACAATAATCGGGTGTGTTTCAAAATAATGCCTAAGTCTTCTTTTTGCATTGACTAACAACATAATCACTTGCTCTGTTGAAGTGTACCTTGTCTCAGGATTTGTGAGTGATTTACTGGTGTAGAATACTGGGGTCTGACAGGTTTTCTCCTCTTTGACCAGTGCTACACTTGTTGAAGAGGTTGAAACTGCTAAGTATAGATGTAGCCTCTCTCCTGGCTCTAGAAAGATCAACACGAGAGGGCTCACAAGATACCCTTTCAATTTCAGGAGTGCATGGGTTTGCTCTAGTCCCCAAGTACTACCTTTTCCTACTTTAATGGCCTGAAAGAATGGTCTGCATTTGTCTGTGAGTCTGGAGATGAACCTGCTCAGTGCAACCACCCTTCTAGTGAGGGTCTGGATTTCCATCCGTGTCCTTGGCTCTTCCGTGTGTATCAAAGCTTTGACATAAGCAGGGCTTGCCTCAATTCCAGTTTTGTTCACAATATGACCCAAAAACTGGCCGGATGAAACTTCGAACAAACATTTGGAGGGATTGAGCCTTATTTTGTAGAGTCTGACTGCTTAGAATACGTCCCTTAGGTTCTGAAGGTGATCTCCTATCTTTTTGCTTTTAACCATGGTGTCATCAATGTACGCCTCCATTGTATGGCCCATCATGTGACCAAAGATCCTGTTTACAAGCCTCTGGTAGGTAGCACCTGCATTTTTTAATCCAAAAGGCATTACTTTATAACAAAATGTACCTTTTTTCTGTGATAAATGATGTTTTCTCCTCATCCGTTGTATTCATGGGTATCTGGTTCTACCCAGAGTATGCATCTAGGAATGAGAGTCTTTCATAACCTGTTGTAACGTCCACCATCTAGTTAATTTTTGGCAGAGGAAAACAATCTTTTGGGCAGGCTTTGTTTAAATTGGTGTAGTCGATGTAGACCCTCCATTTCCTGTTCTTCTTCTTGATGACAACTACATTAAAGAGCCATGTGGGATATTTGACTTCCTTGATGAACCCGACCTCTAATAATTTTCTGACCTCCTCAGCTATGATTTGATTCCTTTCTACCCCAAAGCGCATTTGCCTCTGCTTGATGGGTCTGACCTCAGGATCAACGTTCAGGTTGTACTGTGCAATAGACGGATCTATGTTTGACGTATCCAGATATGACCAGGTGAATATATCCATGTTTTCTTGTAATAACTTTGCCAGGTCTACCTTTTCAACGATTGTCAGGGCAGACT
Source organism: Cornus suecica (assembly GCA_963922005.1). Classification (NCBI taxonomy): domain Eukaryota; kingdom Viridiplantae; phylum Streptophyta; class Magnoliopsida; order Cornales; family Cornaceae; genus Cornus; species Cornus suecica. The sequence goes on along the minus strand of OY998238.1, from coordinate 37,089,328 downwards.
CGATGAATGTAGTTCTGCCATCGCCAGTGGGACTGATATCCACCTCTTGGAGTGGCTCTGTCATGACCTGAGCCTCCCGACCCCCCTCGAGAGGGTTAATCTGTAATTGTTATTTTTCCTTTTGCTTGGAGTTTTCTTGAACCTCTTTGTCCGGCTTACTCCATGTGTTGAGGTTCTTCATTGACACCGCATAACATTCCTTCGCTACTACCTGATCCCCTGGAATATCAATCATGTCCACGCCGTTGGGATCCATACATCTCATCACCTGATGGAGGGTTGAAGGTACACCCTGCATCTTGTGAATCCAGCCTCTGCCTATAAGGAGGTTGTATGATGACTTAACATCCACCACTACAAAATTTTCCCTGAGTGTCCTTCTCGCGGCTGACACAGACAGCTGGATGACCCCAATCGGCTCCACCTATCATCCATTAAATCCGGCAAGAGGGGTTCTGGACGGTTGCATCTGGTTGGTGTTAACTCAGAGTTTGTCAAAGGCTCATTTAGTCATAATGTTCGTGCTACTTCCACGATGCACCACAACCTTCTTAACCAGACAGTAAGACACTATGAGTGATATGATCAAAGGAACTTCGTGGGGCATTTGAACATTCCTGAGCTCTATTTCAGAGAAGTTGATATGAGGCTCATCCTTTCTGTTAGAGATCTGACATATTTTGCTGACCCACCTGAACTTGTGCGCCTGACGCATTTGGGATCTCCTAACCCCTTCGGTCTCCTCAACTGTATATTCGCCCTGAACCATATGAATCACTCGAACTAGTTTTCCAGCCTGTGTATTGTTCCGTGGAGCTTTCAGATGATACTCTTCTTGTGTCTGGTCTTTTGCCACACACTCAGATAATTCTCTTTTTGCAATCATTACTTCTATCTGTCTGCGTAGATTCCTGCAATCATTAGTATGGTGGCCATATTCACTATGAAAGGCACAATGCTTTGTCATATCTCTCTGTTTCATGGGTTGTATCATGGGCAAAGGGGGTCTGAAAATCCCCTTATTCTTCTTTTCTAGGTAAAGCATACCCAGGCTCACTTTAAGGGGAGTCACATTGTCCTCGACTCTTTGTTTCTTGCTAGAGGGCTTGCTTTATAAAGGGTTTGGAGCCTAACGAGCTGGCTTCTGTTCTTTGATGCAATCTTTGGTTCTGGCTTTGATAGTAACCATGACGGCTCTTTTGCGTCTGACCGCTTCTTCATCCTCAATCCGGAGGTACCCTTGGGTTCTGGAATTTAACACCCCAATATTACTCGGGGGTCTTTTTATTCGAGAGGCATGAAACTTAGTACCTGGGATTAAAGTCTCCAAAGTTTCCTATCCAGATTCACCAAAGAGATGTCTCCATAGACCAGTGCAATCAACTTTCGGTAATTGTTTTGTGGGCCTTCTCTTTGATGGGCCGGAATGTTTGGCCCTTACAAGTAATTTTTATTAATATGACACATAATACATAGTAATATTAAAAATACACGTCAAAATTGCAAAAACCATCGTTAACCATCACCAACTTGCACTAAACCCCTCTGAACTTTCTATTTAAAAGTGATATAGAAATATTAAATTACCCCAACTTTTTAATTAATTATGAAAATTATAAGTATCATTAATGTTAAATTACTAATATACTATCTATTACTTATAGTCTCTCCTTCTTCTAATTTGGTTAACATATATGTATATCTATACTATTCTAAAAGTGTAAACCCTTGGATTATTTCTCCCAACTTTAATATAATATTTTAAATTTTAAATAAAAAAATTATTTTTATTATTTATTAAATCTATTTAATTAAAGAAGTGTATTAAATTTGTTTCATTAAAGAAGTGTGACCTTTGGATTATTTCTCCCCACTTTAATATAATATTTTATTTAAAAACAAATACTCACTAATTAGATCACTTTAATTTAATATCTTTTCAAAATTCTTCATTTAAGAATGAAATTTAATGATGAAAACTTTTAAAGATTACTCTAAATTAAACATGACAAAATTAAAATAAAATATATTAATTACATATATAATGCACACAAAAGGACACTCGATATATATATATATATATATCGAGTTTGATAGATATGTAAATCTAAATCTAAATACAAATCTAAACTAAAACTATTATAAAAGTATAATACCAGCCTTATTATTTCTATACCTTTTCAAGTATATCTATTTTATTTATTTATGTGTTATATTTGCTATATATATATATATATATATATATATAATATACACACACATGCTTAAATGGCCTTTTCAATTGCCCATTTGATACAAGAATTTGAATAGTCTCCAATAGTTACATAATAACAAAGAATTAATGGAGAATTTACTACTAATACATAGTACATGGTTATAAATTTCACAACACGTGAAAATTTGTGTAGTGATTAAATTTACTTTAGGAGTTATACTAACCCTTCAATTACCTTGTGTTCGTTATATATATTCTCTTCTTCAACTCTTTGCCACAATGTGTATTATCAAAAAGAACATTTTAGAGCTCAAACCTTTCATTTCCTCCTTGCCTCTAATGCAATTTCGTCATGTTTTGCAGGATGAGTTTCAGTAACAGTTTGGAAAAAGAGTTTTTCATGTAAGTTGGATCTGAGTATTCCAAATATTTCTCTTTATGTATACGCAATTTTATTTTATTTTTCGCTTTTGAAAAGATGAGATGAAAATTCACAAATATTTTGTATTTTTTTAATTTCTCTTTTTCTTATTTATTAGGTGCTAACATTATAAAAATAGATGCAAGATGAGTGAAAAACAATATTATGAAATATTCGATGACAGACATTGACACAAGACACAAATGAATACCTAAGGAGTGGAACAGACAATTATATCAAAATAGTGAAAGGTGATGTTTATTATGTTCTTATTTTTTTACAGTTTACAACTTTTTAAGTGTATAATTTCTTCATCTTCAGTCTACAACTTATTATTTCAATCATACTAATTTTTTCTATTTTCGCAACCTAGCATGAATATCAATAATGTATATTATTTTTATCTTTTTATCTATTTTCTCCTCTCGTTACTTTAATGATAAATTAATCTTATATATAAATTTCTTTCTTTATTCTTCTAATGTTCTTTTTAATTTTTAATTCTTTTGCTAAGTTTTATTTATCTTTTGTATTCGATATGATATGATATTAGTGGCTTTGGTTTGAGTCATGCTATGGCAAAACAAGAATGAATGTTTTTATTCGATATGTAATCATCAGTGTTATTTGGTTTCTCTTTTACTAAATTTTTTAATTTTATATTTTTGTAGGTTTGATTTGTTTTCAATTATTTATTTGAAGGTAGGCATAATTCAGCCTTATCTTCTTCTTTTTCTCTTCATTCTCAATTTGATCTATTTTGTTTATGACTAAATTATTATTTCTTCCATATCTTATGTTCACCTCCTTGTTGCCATGCACCATCCCACAAAATACAATTTCAACTCATCCATCCTCTCTCTACATCTCTCTCCAAACATGTAATTCATGATAATCTATGTCATCATCACCCAAAACCAAATGCATAAACCTTTCTTTTTCGTTTTTCTTTGTATTTATTTATTTATACATTTTCTTCCTTGAATCTTAATGCATGTAAAAACTAAAGATTCGTATTAAAATGCCTAAAATTAGTTTTAGATAGATGTAGGCTTAAAATTTTATTGCATAAATTTCATATAGGATAAATGTAAATATTTTTGTATAAATTGTTTTGATAATAATCACAATATATTATATTAGACTTTAGTATTATAATTTTATCAATCATTTTGATTTTGTTTTTATAGAAATAGTGATTGTTGAATTTTTATTTTATTTATTAACTGTTTAAAATGAATTTATTTGTTAAGGTAGAAACACCATTATCAAATCCTCTTCTTTCAATATATTTTTTCTTATAAAAATACTATAAAGCAAAACCATTAGTTCTAGAGTTCTATTAATATTTTTAGGGCCAATACATTAAAGTTCAAATTCAAAAATAATATTTTTGAAAAATAAGTATGTCAAAAATTTGTATGATGTGTTGATGAAATAAATATTTATTCACTTTCTTAAACCTTTATATATATATATATATATATATATATATTGTTTTAAAAGTCACTTGCATCGCACGTAATAGCTAGTATATATATATGTGTGTGTGTTAAATATTAAATATGAAGCTCTCTATAGAAATATGACATTCTAAGTAGTTGTAACCGGTGGATGTTTCGCGGTTTGACCCAAAAGCTTAAACTATGAGTGAAGTTTAATGAAGAAACAAACTTAACTTTAGTGAATTAACCAAAGACATGCTTGTATCTATCCACAAAGAGAGCAAATGAGGAGTTTTCAAGCAAAAAGTGTCTTCCGGAGGGCAAAAACGATATTTTTCAAAGCTATAACTTAGGGAAACATACCAAAGGAGTCGAGGGGGTCCTAACGGAGCAATAATCAAGAAAAGTGATTTCCAAGTATTTTGTTACGCTTGAGTTTACAGTAGCTAAAAGTGCCTAGAAACATAAAAAATTATGTTCAAGCTACGCTTGTGGAAAATGACCTATGACTAAGCTACGCTTAAGCATAGGGGTTGCTAGCGTAGGAAAGCTGCAGAATTTGAATCCTGATCCGAATTGAACTTTTTTGACACATCTTCAACTCCAACACCTCTAAGCACATGTATATGACATAATATACATTAGATTGAAGAGTTTGACTCAGATTTGAGGAGAAACACATCAAAGAGGAATCCTACTCAAGTGGGACATGTTGAATACAAACAGAACTCTTTTCAACTTCTTCTATAAATACCAAAGTCTGTTACAGATCTTAGGAGCTTCTAATTTACATAATTTTCAGAGTACTCTCTCTGGATATTTTCATATCATTCAAAGAGAAGGAGTCATTTAAGACCTAGAGATATGGAAAAGAAGATCATGGAAGTCGTTTTTACATTAACGATGCAGTCACCCACCACCATGAGCAACTAATTCGGTATCTAGGATTTTATAGCAAAACCCTAGCCAAGTAATGTATTTTATTTATTTGTTTCAATTGTAACGAGGGGAAACTGTGATCACACTGTGATGATTGCGTAGATCTGTGACCGTAGTTATTCGTGACACGGGATTTTATATTTATTATAATTCTTGTCTTAGATTAAATGAATGCATTATCTAAACCAATCATGTTATATTAAACATAACATGATTTTCTACACAATGGTGCTTAACACTTGAAACCCTAGGTTTACACATGCCATGCCCGGCGATGTCATATAGACATGCTTTAGTTTAAATTTTATGTTGTAGGAGTATATTAAAGTAAAGTAGATGACATATATTAGTCACACTCTGTCCAGAGATGAGTTGTAGCGAATCCGGTGAATAATATCATTTTTGGGACGTACTCGACTATTTGCGGTATGATCTAATTTATAGTGATTGATCGCCCTCTTACAATTGAGCAAATAAATAACTATATTATGCGGTTAGTGGTGGAGCATGAAAACCCTAGTTTTATCTACCTTGATCACAATCATAATTTAAATTCTACTTTTAGTTATAGATCTCAAATAAAACAAATCAAACATTTTCAAACTATAATTCGATACTTTTAGATTGATAGAGTGAATAATCCAAGTTTCTGTGGGATCGATATTCCCTTTCTCAAACCGATTTGTGCTACAATACGATTCGTGCCTTTGCGATAAGTAAAAATCTTGTTGTGGTAAGGGGTTGTTTTTAATTATTATTTTTAACCCCATTCAACGCGCAACATAGGGGTAAATAGTCGTTTTACTAAAACAAATATCAAATTTTGTGTGAGACTAAAAAACCAGTGAATGCGATTTTTTCATTCACTTTTATCTTCTGAAAAAAAAAATGAATGTTGAATTTACTTTATTTATTGTGAAAATTTGAAAAGAATTATGATTTTTGCCGTGGTTCTCTCTAAACTAAAGATTATCTTCTCAGTCCTTCCTCAAATAAAAAAGCAGAATCAGAAATAGCAACCAATTACTACTTAAATCAGATCGATTTTCCAAACTTATCAATAGAATACAAAATGAAAAACATTTCTCGCGCCAGCAAAAACTTGGTCCAAGTTATGCATTTTCCTCAGGATTTAAAGGTACAAATAGCTAAAGGCATACACGGATCTAAGATAAGTTCAGCAGGGGCGCCCCCACAAAATTCGTTTTACTTTGGCTTTTACAAATTATAAATTTATAAAAATATTTTTAAAATTAAAAATTTATCAAAATGTTCCAATTCCGCGCTGCCCAACCAACCTTATATTATTTTGACTTCCCCTCACATTTAATTCTGGATGGTCACTGGGTTTAGGTAGGGCTGATAATTCATCTCGGTGGGTCGTGTTCGTATCGGGTTGAGATCGTGTCGTGTCAAAAAATTTTTGGTTAACATACGTGTTAAATATGTTTAACTATAACCCAACACATTTATTATACAGGTTATTCGTGTCGACCCATATAATCCATTTAGCCTATTTATTATAATATATTAAATTAAATTTGACACAATCTAATACAAAACAAACTATTTAACTTATTATCAGCAAAATTATATTGCATTTGATACGATCCAGTAATAGTTTATTGATATATTTTAACTCATGACCAATTAGAGAAGATAAAAAAAATAAAAATAAAAATAATCCTGTCAAACATGTCGTGTTCGGGTTAACCCTTATATTCTCGTGTCGTGTTCGGGTCAACCCTTATATTCCCGTGTTGTGTTCGAGTCAACCCTTATATAGCTTTAACCCTTTTATGATCAATCCTAACCCTTTTAATTCATGTCATATTCGTGTCGTGTTATCATGTCGTATTTTATTTTGTCAGCTCTAGATTTATCACCTGTCATTGAGAACATATTGGTCCCCTTTCATTACCAATTTACCATGAATGATATTTGTTGTTAGTTAGTGAAAGAAATAAAAAATAAGTGAAAAGTAATGGACGTGCTTGTCCTGATTTTTCATTCTATAACCCTATATAGGGTTATTATTCAAGTTGATGGGTAATTCAAAGAGTGTATTTCTTTGATGGAGAGAATAGAGTTCAATTGAATAAATTTGAATAAATTTACTATATTAAAAGACAAAATTTCCATAAAATAAATCAATTTAGATATCTTTCTCATTTTATTTACTTGAAATGATTTGAACACGTTTAAAGACAATTTGCGTTTCAAACTCATACATTATTATTCTATTAACTCAGACAAAAAATATGGATGTAACATAAATACACTGAATCCAACCACAATATAAAAATAAGTTATATCCCATGAGTACCAAGTTCGTCATTCCCATGATGTGATCCAATATAAATTAGATACGTGACTAAAATCTATTTTAAAAGAATGTTAGACATACTATCCAGAAATATATAAATCAAGATCAATTCCTTTTAAAAATTTTTTGACCATGTGTACAATTTGTATTAGATCACATAATGGGGACTCGTCTTCATTGGACAAGATCTCAGTATTATCCTAAAATTAATAATAACAGTAATGATTATGAGTGAATAGATGCTGGTGAGTGGCATGACATGTGTGGGTGGCTTGGCTCCACATCCTTGTACAACATCAGCTGCATGACGCTATAGTTATCACGCAATAATTCCATAATAATCAACGGTAGTGCACCACTTTGAAGCACATACACTTTTAGTCTGAGGCTGTGTTACACGTGATATGTCCGTGTCCGTCATAATTAGAATTGTCTTAATACATAAGACATTTTATGAACACGTTTAAGACCCTTTATGAACATATTTTAGACACTTCGATAACACCACATGATAATTTTTTATCAATTTTGATATAACCTAAATTTATATTATGAACTAGTTAAAATATAAAATAAAACTTAAAAAAACAACTATAAATTTTGGTTCCGGTTCCAGTATCAATTTTTTCGGTTCCTTAAAAACCGAAATTGGAACTGGAAGTGAACGTACAAAGAACCGAACCGGGTTCCTTCTATTTATTATAAAAAAATATCAAATATCAAAAGATAATATAATTATAAACTAAATTAAAGAAAATATATATAGTGTTCCTTGCAATATATATATATATATGTTCATTAGGAAGAACTTGGTTATGACCTCAAGAAAAAAACTCACTTTGAATAATGTTCTGCATGTCCCAGACATTAGGAAAAACTTGGTTTATGGTTCATTCATAAGTAAGAATGAGTTCAAGCTAGTATTTGTTTATGTTAAGTTTGTACTTACTAAGAATGGAGTGTATATGGGAAAATGATATTTAAGTGATGGATTATTCAAATTCAATGTAATGACTGTTGTGCCTAAAGTTAATAATAACACAGTTAATTCTTCTGCATACATGATTGAGTCATCTGAAGTGACATGGTAGGTTAAGATATGTTCATTATGATACTATCGTAGATTAATTAACATGGATTCTATACCTAAAGTTAAGTTTGATATAAATGGAAAATGTCAAACTTGTGTTGAAGTAAAATTAACTAGAACCTCATTTCACTCCATTGAGAGAAACACTGAACCTCTAGCTTTAATTCACAGTGATATTTGTGACTTTAAAGTTGTGCCAACCAAAGGTGGGAAAAAATATTTCACCACGTTTATTGATGATTGCACAAGATACTGTTATGTATACTTGTTAAAAAACAAAAATGAAGCCTTGGAAATGTTTAAACATTACAAAAATGAGGTTGGGAATCAACTTGGCAAAAAGATCAAGGTTTGAAGAAGCGATAGATGTGGTGAATATGAAACACCATTTACTGACATTTGTTCAGAACATGGTATTATTCACCAAACTACCGCTCCTTATTCACCACAACAAAATGGGGTAACTGAACGGAAAAACCGTACTTTAAAAGAAATGATAAATGTCATGTTGACAAGCAATGGCTTAACCCATAATATGGGTGCAAATTATATTCTTAATAAGATACCTCAAAGAAAACTAATGTGACACCTTATGAATTATGAAAATGTTGAAAACCTTCCTATAAATTCTTAAAAGTATGGGGGTGTCTAGCAAAGGTTAAGGTTCCTACACCAAAGAAAGTGAATATAAGACCTAAAACCGTTGATGGTATTTTCATAGGCTATGCACTTAACAGTAGTGCATTTCATTTTCTTGTGCATAAATCAGACATTCCTGATATTCATGTCAATACTATTATTGAATAAAGGAATGCTTATTTCTTTGAGAATACATTTCCTTGTAAAGAAGCATAAGATAAAAATCCTCTTAAAAAAAATTATGATACTGCTAATAGCAATATACGAGAGGATGTTAACCAAAATGTTATAACTAATGAAAATCAGGATGAACTTAGATGTAGCAAGAGAGCTAGAATGTCGAAATCTTTTGGTCCTGAGTTTTTAACCTATATGGTGGAGAATAAACCACAAAGCTTTAAGGAAACAATGCGTTCTACAGAAGCTCCTTTGTGGAAAGAAGCTATAAATAGTGAAATTGAATCCATCATGCACAACCATACTTAAGAGCTGGTGGATCTTCCTTCTGGAACTAAACCTTTAGGGTATATGTGGATTTTTAAGAGAAAGATGAAGGCTGATGGTTCAATTGATAAATATAAAGCCAGACTTGTTGCTAAGGGTTTTAAGCAAAAGGAAGACTTAGATTATTTCGATACATATTCACTAGTGAATAGAATAACATTCATTCAGTTGTTACTAGCTATTACAACATTACAAAATATAGAAATACATCAAATGGATGTTAAACAACTTTCTTGAATGGTGAATTAGAAGAGGAAATATATATGGAACAACCTGAGGGTTTTATAGTTCCAGGGTAAGAAAAGAAAGTGTGCAAACTAGTAAAGTCCTTATATGGATTGAAACAAACACTTAAACAATGGCATGAAAAGTTTGACAAAGTGATGTTGTCAAATGCATTTAGAATCAATAAGTGTGATAAATGTGTTTATGTGAAAAACACTCAACATGGATATGTCATTGTATGCCTATATGTGGATGATATGTTGATTATTGGTAACAATAATGATATCATTAAAACTACCAAAAAGATGTTGACAAAAAACTTCGATATGAAAGATTTAGGCATTGCTGAGGTCATAATAGGAATCAAGATTTCTAGAACATCATATGGTTTAGTATTATCTCAATCTCATTATATTGAGAAAATACTAGAAAGATTTAACAAAGAAGACATTGGTCTTGTTAAGACTCATGTTGATGTAAATCTTCATTTATCGAAAAATAAGGTTCCTAGCATATCTCAACAAGAGTATTCTCGCATTATAGGAAGCTTGATGTATTTAATGACTTGCACACGATCAGACATATCATACTCAGTTAACAAATTGAGTAGATACACAAGTAATTCGGGGAAAACTCATTGGACTGCAATAAAGAGGGTCCTGAGATATTTGAGATACATCAAGAGTTATGGATCACATTATACCAGATATCCAGCAGTACTTGAAGGTTATATGATGCCAATTGGATATCTGATACAAAGGATTCAAATTCCAAAAGTGGTTATGTCTTCACGATTGGAGGTGGAGCCATATCTTGGAAATCTTCAAAACAAACTTGTATGGCCAGATCCACTATGGAATCTGAATTTATTGCTTTAGATAAAGTTGGTGAAGAAGCTGAGTGGCTTCGTAATTTCTTAGAAGATATTCCAAATTGGCCTTAACCTGTGCCGACAATATGTATAGATTGTGATAGTCAATCGGCGATTGTAAGGGCACAAAGTAGTATGTATAACGGTAAGTCTCAACATATACGTCGAAGACATAACACCGTTAAACAGTTGCTCTCAAATGGAATAATCTCTGTAGATTATATAAAGTCAAAGGAAAATTTAGCGGATCCGTTTACAAAAGATTTGACTAGAGAGCAAGTGTATAGATCATCAAGGGGAATGTGATTAAAGCCAAAAGCTAACGAGTCATCTTAATGGAAACACAACCTAGTTGACTGGAGATCCCAAGATCTAGGTTCAAAGGGATAACAAAAATTCTAAATGACTCACTAGAAGCACTGGGAAGAAATAAATCTTCTACCCATTTCTATGATGAGACAGTTCTACCTACAACGAGTATTAGAATAAGCTATGCTTTTAATGACTCTTATATCTTGAAAATTCAAGTGGGATATGGTAGGATATTCTTAATAAGAGGTCACCTATATGAGTGTGAAGTGGAGTCGCTTCTATGAGAACTACCAAGGTAAGTTCTCTAGAGCACTCATGAAATACCAAACATTGTTCAGGGCCATATGAACACAACAGTGAGAATCGATTATGTGCAGAAGGAAACTGTGTGTTTGCTATTATTTTGATTTACATCAACGGCTGAACAATTCAAGACATCATGTTCACTGATTAGCTAGTAAATCCGATAGTAATACACTAAGGAAGGTTCAGGACCAAAAGTTACCTCTCTTGATGCAGTAACTTTCCAATTGTACTCTCTATAGTGTCTGCATTTTCATTCTTTACATTTGACGTCAAAATCTCATTCATGTGGGGGATTGTTGGAAAAATTGTGTGAATGAGTTGTGACAATTAAACATGGAGTTGTGTCTGCATGAAGAGTTGTGTTTGCATGAAGAGTTGTGTCTGCGTAAAGAGTTGTCTGCAGTTGGACACTGAATAGACACAACCATTTGAACCAACACATGGTTCAACTTGAACTATCACATCTAGTGACTATTCAGGTCATCCGAAAAGGCACGTGATTGCCTGTAAATACTCCCCATGGGTCATTTGCAAACTCATACAAAAAAAACATTCCCTATATTTCTACCTTCAGTCATTGCATATATAATATAGTAGAGAGTACTACACAGAAAATATTCTCTTTGTATCATGGGAGACAGATGCTATAAAGACCGTGAGCACCGTAACGGGGTGAATATGTCTTAAGGATATAGAATCTAATTCTAGACTTGGCCTAAGATGTTCTTTTATTTTAATATTATATTTTGTTTAATATATATATATATATATATAATTTTATTATATAGTATATATTATATAAATATTATAGTATATATAGTTATATATATAAATATAAATATATATACTCTGCTACATTAAATATAGATATATTTATTTTGTGATATATTAGGTTATATTAATAATAATACTAATATTATATATTAGTCACACACATATTTAACAACAAAATCAATACCAAGCCTAACTTCTGCTCCAACTGAACTTGCTTCAAGCATCCATGTAGCTGGATTGTATTTTTCTTTAATTTTTGGGACCCTGGAAATCGCCTAAAATAAAAATAGACTTTGAGATTCGATGATTTGTGGTTCGACTTACAAGTAGTAAGAAGTTCAGGAATTGTTAATACCTCAAAATATTCGATAATTTTGTGTGAATTTCGCCCCAATGGTCCTGCATATATGACTTGTCTTCCCCTTTTCATTAATAGCAACTGGTGCATAATATGAGGTTTGCATGAGAGGTGGAATTAAAGAGATAGATCATAGACAGATAGAATATAGATAGAGATATGTATTACCTCATCAAATGCTTCAAATATATCAATGCTAGGCTGATGAATTGAGCAAACAACAGTTCTTCCAGTGTCTACATCTCACTGTTCTCATAACAATAGTTGCTGCTCTTGCATCAAGTCCAGAAGTTGGTTCGTCCATGAATATAATTGAAGGATTTGCAACAAGTTCTACTGCTGTTGTCAATCTCTTTCTCTGTTCTGTTGATAAACCTGTAACTCCCGGAAGCTTAACGATCGCATCCTTGAGATTGTCTAGCTCAACTAGATCCATCACTTCATCTACAAAAACCTGAAGAGAAAACAAAAAGAAAATAGGGGTTTTAGTACTACAAAATGAGCCTCTTTTGTCAAGAAAAATCGGACTTGCTTGTTTTGTCACTCAGAAAACAGTTATCTGAAAACAGACAAAAAAAAAAAAAATATATATATATATATATATATATATATATATTTAACTGAGGTTCCAAAGAGCAATTTTCAAAAACTGTGAACCAAGAAGACTTTTGTAGGATTTTCTGGTTTTTTATTTCAGAAAACAGATAACTGAACAAAGCAGACTCTAAAAAAAAAGACTTTAGTGGACCCTGGAGCATCATTTCATGTCACCTCAAGTCGAGAGTTCTTTGAAAGCCATGCACCTGGTAATCTTCAAAAGCTCATTCGTCTTATTGCCATTTCTCCTGAAATTAATTTGTATCCCTTTTGAGTATGGCATTTCTATATCGATCATATTGATTCTGAAATATTGAGTTATTAGCTCATGTTCTTACTTGAATTGTTTCCGTCAGCAGCAGATAAGGATCGAGGGAGTGACTGTTTCATCGACCTGGAGGTTCTAAGTCTTGGTGCTTCCTTCCATTCTTCTTGGTCATTTTCCATATTCCATGCAGTTTCTTCGGATATTATAGCTTATGGCTTTCCGGGAGCTATTATATTTGAACGAGCGAGTTAGAAACAGGAAAAGATCTGTTGGCTTTGAAATTCTATTTCAAGCAATAAATCTTATTTTGATATTTACAAAACATTCAAAACCGTGTTTGGTACTAATATGACTTTGAGCTAAGTGTTTCAGCAAGTACAGGTAAATGATTCGGGAAGATCGCTAAAGCAACAAGCGATAAGGAAACTTAAGCACAAACTCGAAGAAGGACAAAAAGATCAAAGAAAGAACAAAAGCTGGACTCAAGACCTGGGGTAGATAGGTCGGGGTGAGAATATTGTAACAAGGTATCTTATGTGTTGATTTGTCTTATAAGCTCAAGAAATAAATCAAACGAACTCAAACGGATCAAAAACGGACCTTGAAAACAATTCTTGGAGTCACCCAGTCGACTGGCCATGAAATGGCAGCCGACTGACTGTGACCCAGTCGACTGGCCGTTAAGGAACCAGCCGACTGGATGAACCAATGAGCTATAAAACATTCTGACTGCTTGAGGCAGTCGACTGGCCTGTCCAAGGCATTCGACTGACTGTGCCCAGTCGACTGGCAGTTAAGGACCCAGCCGACTGACTGAACCAGAGAGTTTCTAACATTTTTGATTGCCTGAGGCAGTCGACTGGCCTGTCCAAGGCAGCCGACTGACTCATGAGGCAGTCGACTGGCCTTCTTGAGGCAGTCGACTGACCCTAGCCGTTGGGAAAAATATTTTAAATCTAAGCATGAAGGCAGTCGACTGGGTGCCGTCAGACAGTCGACTGGGTGCTTCAGGATTTTAAGGAAAAAGTATTTCTAAACAATATTTTTGCCCAAAAAGAAATGATTTTGCTTGCTGATTTTCAGGTCCTACTCTCCACATTGTCTAGGGTGAGATGCACTCTCCAAACCCTAGTGTTACACTATATAAAGAAAGAGATATGGATTAAAACTTTAAGGTTCTTGTGTGAGAAATTTTCCAAATATTGTTCATCTCTAATTTTCTCTCAAGCATCTTCTGAAAAATCGTTTGATAGCAAGAAAGATCAAAATATCATTTTTCACTCTTATCATTTTGAAGATTTAAACTCAAGCCTTGAGCCTATTCTCTTATTGAAAATATATTGTGAGAATATATATATCTTGAGTTCTTGAAATATCACCTAAAAATACTTGAACTTATATTGATCTATCTTCCATAAAAACCTTAGGGTTTTGAGTGTTTTTGTTTCTAGAGTGATATATTGATTGCATACACAAATTTGTGATCTTGGGTGAGTGAAGCCCATTGTATCAAGGGAGGATTGTTCTCTTGATTGTGTGAAGAGCTAGTTAGCTCTTTTGTAAAGGTTTTGCTATTCCACCTATTTAAAGAAGAGCCATAGTGTGAGGATCGGGAAAGTCTCCAGGAAGGGGATTCTTTGAGCCGAGGAGTAGGAGTTACCAAACCTCATAAAAATCACGGTGTCAATATCTCTATCTCTATCTCCTTACTTTATTTTCATGCATGCTTAATTTATATTGTGGTAAATAGCTTGTTGAATTTAAGTGAAATTATTCATTGCACATTTTACCTTGTAAATTAGTATTGAACCTTGTTGCATGTTCTAGTAAGAATATAAAAGAAGTTAGAAATTATTTTTAAAACCCTATTCACCCCCCTCTAGGGTATTTTAGTGACTTACAATTGGTATCAGAGCCTAATCTCTACTTGTTTTAGACTTAACCGTCTTAGAGAATGATCATGGCCTCAAACATAGTCACTCATGTAGAAGGACAATCTAACAATAGGCCCCCATGGTTTGATAGTTCAAACTATAGCTATTGGAAGACTAGAATGATAGATTTTCTTCAAGCTATTGATTATCAAATTTGGCTAGTTATTGTTGATGGACCTTTTACTATTACCAAAGTGGTTGATGGAAAAAATATTCCCAAATTGCCCAACGAATGGGATATTGATGAGCATAGACTTATGTCATTTAACGCCAAAGCCAAGGTTAATCTAAATTGTGCCTTAAGTCCAAACGAATTTAACCGTGTATCTACTTGCTCCACGACCAAAGAAATGTGGGATAAACTTGAAGTTACTTATGAATGAACTACTCAAGTTAGAGAATCTAAAATTAATATACTTATGCATGAATATGAACTATTTGCCATGAAGGAAGATGAAAATATCAATTCTATGATGTCTCGTTTTACTAATATTTTGAATGGACTAAAGCACCTTGGTAGAATTGTTCCTAGATCTGATGCGGCACGCAAAGTCCTTAGAAGCCTTCCGGTCAAATGGGATACAAAGGTGACGGCTATTAAAGAAGCACACGATCTTAGTACTGTGAGTCTTGATGAGATTTTCGGGTCACTCCTTACATGGAAAATTACCTTAAAATCTCGTGAAGAAGACGCCAAGCCTAGAAAAGGTATAGCCTTACAAGCTTCAACTAAAAGTGAAGCAAATGAAAGAATCGAAGAAGAGGTTGATGAAGATATCACCTTGATCACTCAACAATTCAAGAGATTTCTTCAACGAAAGAAGGCTAAAGGTCGGAGGTTCTTAAAGAGCAACGAACCAAGAGGAGAGACAAGCAAGAAGGAGTCCATTACTTGCTTCAATTGTGGTAAACCGGGACACTATAGAAATGAGTGTTTCAAGCCCAAAAAGGAGAACTAGAAAAGGCCAAACAAAATGGCCATGAATGCAACATGGGATGATTATGACTCTTGTGACTCGGATGAGGAAGAAAATGGTGAGGAGATTGCAAATCTTTGCCTCATGGCAAATGAAGATGAGGTACATTTAAATTTACATGCATGAGATAATTCCATTTTGTCATATGATGAGCTTTTATTTTCTTATAATGAATTACAAGATGCATTTGAAAATTTGTATGATGAGTTTGAAAAACTAGCTAAGAAACATAGTTTGCTCAAGAAGTCTAAATCTTCATGTAATTCTACTTGTCACACCATAGTTAATGTAAATGCTAAAAATGACAAAAGTATGAAGATAGAAGAGGAAAACAACTTATTGAAAAAGACTATCGATGATCAATTAAACATCTTAGCAAAATTCACAAAAGGAAAAGAAAACTTGAGCATCGTGCTAGGAAGACAAAGAAACTCTTTTGACAAATGCGGCTTAGGATTATGATGCATTCAACAAAGATGCACTTTTATTGAAGAAAAGAAAATCATTAAAGCATATTTTTTCAAAACAATCTTCATTCTCACCTTCTATTGATCATAATCATGTCTCATGCTATTATTGCAAGAAAAGAGGTCACAAAGCAAATGCATGTTTTGACAGGAAGAAGAAGAAAACTGTCTCAAAAATGTTTTGGGTTCCTAAAGGAACCATTGAATCTCTACGTGCAAAATAAAATTTGGTAACAAAATCATTTTGGGTTCCTAAAGGAACTATTGCATTTCTATCGAACCATAATGGACCCAAAACAGATTGGGTACCAATAAAAGTCACATAACATTGTGTTGTAGGTATGCTTGAAGTCCGCCTCAAAAGAAAGATGGTTCCTTGATAGCGGATGTTCAAGGCACATGACGGGAGACAAATCAAAATTCATGTCCCTAAAATCTTATGAAGGAGGAAGTGTTACTTTTGGAGATAACTCACAAGGCAAAATTGTTGGAATTGGATCTATTGGTATATCTCCTTCTCTTGCTATAGATAACGTACTTTTAGTTGATGGTTTAAAGCATAACTTGTTTAGTATTAGCTAACTTTGTGACAAATGTTATGATGTTATCTTTAGGTCAAATGCATGCATAGTTGAGAAAGATGGAAAGCAATTGTTCAATGCAAAGAGAAACGGAAATTTATATACTATGTTGCTATGTGAATTAAATGAACAAGATGTTAAGTGCTTTGTCACATCGAGTGAAAATAGTTGGTTATGGCATAGACGTCTAGGACATGCTAGTATGGACCTCATTCAACGTTTGTCTAAAAATGAATTAGTCAAAGGCCTCCCGAAGACTAATTTTTCAAAAGATAAAATATGTAGTGCATGTCAAATAGGCAAGCAAGTGAAATCTTGTTTCAAGAGAAAGAAATATATCACCACTTCTCGACCCTTAGAGTTACTTCATATGGACCTCTTTGGTCCGGAAAGAACGACTAGCTTAGCCGGGAAACTCTATGTACTTGTTATAGTAGATGACTACTCTAGATTTACTTGGGTTTACTTTCTTACTCATAAAAATGAAACTCACTTTATAACACCCCGCTCCAACACTTGGTATAATATTGTCCGCTTTGGGCCAAGCCCGCACGGTTTTGCTCTTGGGCTCCTCCCAAAAGGCCTCATACCAATTGGAGACAACACTGCACATAAAAGTACATCCCCAGACCTCTACCCGGGCGATGTGGGACATCACAATCACCCCCTCTTGGGACCCAGCGTCCTCGCTGGTGTTACCCACGGGCTTGTGCATGCACCCACACTTAATTCCGGCCGGGCTCTGGCTCTGATACCAATTGTAACACCCCGCTCCAACACTTGGTATAATATTGTCCGCTTTGGGCCCAGCCCGCACGGTTTTGCTCTTGGGCTCCTCCCAAAAGGCCTCATACCAATTGGAGACAACACTGCACATAGAAGTACATCCCCAGACCTCTACCCGGGCGATGTGGGACATCACACACTCTATTCTTGATAAGTTTTATAGAGTCATTCAAAATGAAAAGGATTTGAAAATCAAGAAAATTAGAAGTGATATGGGTAGAGAATTTGACAATCAAGATCTAGAGAAATTATGTGATGAATTTGGTGTATCTCATGATCTCTCGGCTCCAAGATCTCCTCAACAAAATGGGGTAGTTGAAAGGAAAAATAGATCTTTACAAGAAATGGCTAGGACTATGTTAAATGAACACAACCTTCCCCAAAGTCTTTGGGTTGAAGCAGTGAACACCACTTGTCATGTCATAAATAGAGTTATCATCCGAATGAAATTAGGTAAGACTCCGTATGAGTTGTGGAATGGTCAGAAACCCAATATTGGTTATTTCAAAGTGTTTGGTTGTAAATGTTTCGTCTTAAATGATAAAGATAACTTGGGAAAATTTGACTCAAAATCGGACGAAGCAATTTTCTTAGGGTATTCCTCAACTAGTAGAGCCTTTAAAGTCTTTAACAAAAGGACTTTAACCATGGTAGAGTTTATCCATGTTGTTTTTGATGAATCACTGCCTCCACCCTCACCTAAAGTGCACCTAGATGATGATGAAGTTGTAGGAATTGAGGATAGTTTCAATAATCTCAATATCTCTAACTCATCAAGTAGGCAAATGGATAAGAGCGAAGTTGGACATCAATCTAATGATGACTTGACTTGCTCCATTCCTAAATCTTGGAGGATTGTGCACAACCATCCTCTTGACCAAGTCATAGGTAACCTTTCACAAGGTGTTAACACAAGATCTCAACTTAGAGACTTATGCAACCACATGGCTTTTGTGTCTAATATTGAACCCAAGAACTTCCACGAAGCTCAATGTGATGATTCTTGGATCATAGCCATGCAAGATGAACTAAATCAATTTGAACGCAATCAAGTTTGGCATTTGGTCCCTTAACCCACACATCAAACTATAATAGGCACTAAATGGGTTTTTCGAAATAAAAAGGATGAAAATGGAGTGATTATTCGAAATAAAGCAAGATTGATAGCTCAAGGTTACAATCAAGAGGAGGACATTGACTATGATGAAACCTTTGCACCCGTCGCTAGATTAGAAACAATTAGAATGCTTCTTGCATTTGCATCATCTAGAAATTTCATTCTTTATCAAATGGATGTCAAAAGTGTTTTTCTAAATGGAACTATAGATGAAGAAGTGTTTGTGAAACAACCACCCGATTTTGAAAATGAACTTTTTCCAAATCATGTTTTTAAATTATCTAAAGCCTTATACGGATTAAAGCAAGCTCCTAGACCTTGGTATGATCGACTTAGTGACTTTTTACTTCAAAAAGGATTTTCTAAAGGCAAAGTTGACAACACTCTCTTTACAAAAACTGTCAAGAATGATTTGTTGATTATCCAAATATATGTTGACGACATTATATTCGGTTCCACAAATACTTCTCTTTGCAAAGATTTCGCATCTAGTATGCAAAACTAATTTGAAATGAGTATGATGGGTGAGTTGAATTTCTTCTTAGGGTTGTAAATCAAGCAAAGCTTGGATGACTTATTTGTTAGCCAATCTAAGTACACTAAAGATTTGCTAAAACGATTTGGCATGGAGGGAGCCAAACATGCCATTACTCCTATGAGTACCTCTATTAAACTCGACAAAGATGAAAATGGAAAATGTGTTGATATTACTCAATATAGAGGCATGATTGGAAGTTTACTTTATTTAACTGCTAGTAGGCCGTATATCATGTTTAGTGTATGCTTATGTGCTCGTTTTCAATCTTGTCCTAAAGAATCTAACTTGCTAGCCGTAAAACGTATTTTTCGCTATCTTAGTGGGACGATTAACTTAGGACTATGGTATCCACATGGCACCTCACTTGATCTCATTAGCTATTCGGATGCCGATTTTGCGGGTTGTAGAGTGGATAGGAAAAGTACAAGTGGTACATGTCATTTTCTAGGTCACTCTCTTGTTTCATGGTCAAGTAAAAAACAAAATTCGGTTGCCCTGTCTACAGGTGAAGCTGAATACGTAGCGGCCGGTAGTTGTTGCACCCAAACTATTTATATTAAGCAACAATTACTTGATTTTGGACTTGTTTTTAATCTCGTACCTATTAAGTGTGATAACACTAGTGCTATTTGTATCTCAAAGAATCCTACTCAACATTCTCGCACAAAGCACATAGAGATTAGGCATCATTTTCTGAGGGATCATGTAGCCAAAGGTGACATTGAATTGATTTTTATTGACACTAAAAATCAACTGGCGGATATTTTTACTAAACCCCTCTTGGACGAACCTTTTTCAAAAATTCGTAGGGAATTAGGAATGGCCATGGATTTTGAAGTAATCAGTTAAATTTTCACAAAACCTCGTCCACGATCTCGTCTTTCAAAATTTCAAATAGTTTTCGAAATTTTATTTTTGAGGGCCAGTCGACTGCCTCGTATACGGCCAGTCGACTGGATCAACCAGTGAGTTTTTCTAATTTTATTCATCTTCAGCCAGTCGACTGCCTCCTTCGGCCAGTTGACTGGGTCATGAGCCAGTTGACTGCCTCTGCGCGAACCCAGTTTTTATTTCCTCTTTATCTTCGTCTTCTCTCCACTCTCTCCACGATCTCTCCCATTTTTTCCTTCCTTCTCGCCATTTACTCACCTTTAAACCATTTCCCCACTACACCACGACCCTCACCTTCATTATCACCACTCTTTTCTTCATATATAATCTTATATATCCATATATATATATATATACATATCTCTACACCATTTTTTTTTCAGTTTTCTCTCTTCTCTCTCAGTTTCTTCTCGATTTCTTTTCATTTTCTTCTCAAAATGCTTTCAATCATCTTGGTTATTCTCTCTCTCATGGCTCCCAATGTTGTATGCATCAAGAAACCCGCCCGTAGGGGTGAAAGCTCTTCGGCTGTACCTCCTCCACCTCTGTCCCCTGTTCCTGAGGCCACTGATTTCGAACCTGAATCTAGTCCAATGCCTCTCTCTACCCTTCTTGGTGATGAAGATAGTGTTCGCCTTTTCGAAACTAAATTCATTCATCGCAAGTTTGCTCGGAGTCGCATTGTGACTCAACCCTTGTGCGAAGAGATTGGCGCTAATACGTTCAATCTTTTTCAAAATATGGGTTGGGACTTCTTTGTTTCGCTTGATGTTTTGACTTTTCCACGTGCCGTCAAAGCGTTCTATACAAATCTGAAAAATCCACCTCAACCACGTCTTCTCTCCACCAAGCTTAGTTCCATTGTTGGGGGCAAATCAGTTGAGTTCACCGAAGCAGTAATTAATACTGTTTTTCGGCTACCTCCTGGTGGTATCTCCTACTTCTGCCCATCCATTTGGTACTCTTCGAGTGATTTCGATCCTCTCGAAGCAGTTCGGGCCATCTCAGTGAATAAAACCACCACTGCCACTTCTGAGTTTCCTTCTTCCTCGCTTACTCCCGAGGCTCGACTTGTGCACAATATTATCACATACTCCATTTTGCCCAAGTCAGGAAGCCGGAGTCTTGTGTCGATTATGTAAGCTTTTCTTGTCTACTGTGTCATGACCGGTCGTAAGGTCAACCTTGCTTTTCTTTTCATTTCATCTATTCTCGAGTGCCACAAGAAGAAAGGAGCACTTATTTTTCCTACTCATCTATCCTATCTTCTTGGTCGGTGTGGCGTTCCGCTTGATGAAGAGCCTTCGGAGCACAATCCGATTTTTCTGGACCGCACGCAACTCAAGCAGATGCATATCGGTAAGAATGTCGATGGAGTGTTGGTCTCACTTAGGGTTGCTCCTTCTGCGGACCAGGCTGGTCCATCTATTCCTCATCATGATGTTCCTCGTCCCGAGGCACCTCGCCCGGATGCTCCGACTTCTTCTTTTTCGTCTCTTGGTAGCGATTTCAATATTCCAGATTTTGGGTTCGGGGAAAATCCCGAAACTGTTACCCAAATCTTGGAAATCGTAAAGCGCAATGAAGAGGCCCAAAAGCGCAATGAGGAGGTCCAGAGGAAGACGACCGAGGATATGAAGCATTTTGAGAACAAGATCGACCACATTGCCACTGCCATGGACGCCTTTCGTCGTGACCCTCCGCCTTTTTGATGTCGTCAAAGGGGGAGAATATATTAGGGTGTTTCTGTTGGCCATAGGTCTATTTTGTGTAGCATAGGACGTTACCTATGTTTGTTATGCTTCGTTTCATTTCTATGCTTTATTATTTTGCAATGTGTGGTAGTAAATCAACATGTACCGAACTCGCAAAATTATGAATTGAAATATGTTGGTTCTATTATCTTTCCATGCAATACTTAAATGAATATCAAATTGCAAAATTTATTTCCTAAGGGGGAGCATGCAAATAAAAATGAAAGATGCACATATTGAGGGGGATTATCACTTGATACTTCACCATTTATGCGCAAACACGAAATGTTTTGTCAACATAAAAATGGGGAGATTGTTGGCTTTGAAATTCTATTTCAAGCAATAAATCTTATTTTGATATTTACAAAACACTCAAAACCGTGTTTGGTACTAATATGACTTTGAGCTAAGTGTTTCAGCAAGTACAGGTAAATGATTCGGGAAGATCGCTAAAGCAACAAGCGATAAGGAAACTTAAGCACAAACTCGAAGAAGGACAAAAAGATCAAAGAAAGAACAAAAGCTGGACTCAAGACCTGGGGTAGATAGGTCGGGGTGAGAATATTGTAACAAGGTATCTTATGTGTTGATTGGTCTTATAAGCTCAAGAAATAAATCAAACGAACTCAAACGGATCAAAAACGGACCTTGAAAACAATTCTTGGAGTCACCCAGTCGACTGGCCATGAAATGGCAGCCGACTGACTGTGACCCAGTCGACTGGCCGTTAAGGACCCAGCCGACTGGATGAACCAATGAGCTATAAAACATTCTGACTGCATGAGGCAGTCGACTGGCCTGTCCAAGGCATTCGACTGACTGTGCCCAGTCGACTGGCAGTTAAGGACCCAGCCGACTGACTGAACTAGAGAGTTTCGAACATTTTTGATTGCCTGAGGCAGTCGACTGGCCTGTCCAAGGCAGCCGACTGACTCATGAGGCAGTCGACTGGCCTTCTTGAGGCAGTCGACTGACCCTAGCCATTGGGAAAAATATTTTAAATCTAAGCATGAAGGCAGTCGACTGGGTGCCGTCAGACAATCGACTGGGTGCTTCCGGATTTTAAGGAAAAAGTATTTCTAAACAATATTTTTGCCCAAAAAGAAGTGATTTTGCTTGCTGATTTTCAGGTCCTACTCTCCACATTGTCTAGGGTGAGATACACTCTCCAAACCCTAGTGTTACACTATATAAAGAAAGAGATATGGATTAAAACTTTAAGGTTCTTGTGTGAGAAATTTTCCAAATATTGTTCATCTCTAATTTTCTCTCAAGCATCTTCTGAAAAATCGTTTGATAGCAAGAAAGATCAAAATATCATTTTTCACTCTTATCATTTTGAAGATTTAAACTCAAGCCTTGAGCCTATTCTCTTATTGAAAATATATTGTGAGAATATATATATCTTGAGTTCTTGAAATATCACCTAAAAATACTTGAGCTTATATTGATCTATCTTCCATAAAAACCTTAGGGTTTTGAGTGTTCTTGTTTCTAGAGTGATATATTGATTGCATACACAAATTTGTGATCTTGGGTGAGTGAAGCCCATTGTATCAAGGGAGGATTGTTCTCTTGATTGTGTGAAGAGCTAGTTAGCTCTTTTGTAAAGGTTTTGCTATTCCACCTATTGAAGGAAGAGCCATAGTGTGAGGATCGGGAAAGTCTCCAGGAAGGGGATTCTTTGAGCCGAGGAGTAGGAGTTACCGAACCTCATAAAAATCACGGTGTCAATATCTCTATCTCTATCTCTATCTCCTTACTTTATGTTCATGCATGCTTAATTTATATTGTGATAAATAGCTTGTTGAATTTAAGTGAAATTATTCATTGCACATTTTACCTTGTAAATTAGTATTGAACCTTGTTGCATGTTCTAGTAAGAATATAAAAGAAGTTAGAAATTATTTTTAAAACCCTATTCACCCCCCCTCTAGGGTATTTTAGTGACTTACAAGATCATTTACCATTGTCGAAATAAAAATTCTTAGTTCACTTCTACTATAATGTTATCACTTACGGTCCAAGTACATGAGAGCAAGCGTAAAAGAAACATAATGTTGAATAGAACTGCAAACCCCATAACAGATGCAACACCAATCCAAAACCACTTTGTATCAGTGGGGACATCAAAGCTCTTAAGCACTGCCACACCCAAGCTAGTCCCATTGTCTGAAGCCTGCAAAGTTAATCAAATGGTATTAGCAAAAACTTGTTTTTAAAGTATGAAACTAATTTCTTAATGTATAGTGTGGAAAAGTAGTATAAGTTGCATACCAATTTGTTCATCCATCTTGGAGCAGACATCTCATTAATAGTCAAGGCATTGAAACCATGGGTCATAGGCGAAATCCAATATCCCCACGCCCACCAATTAGGAATTTGATCTTTTACAGACGAAACAACTTTCGTAAGTAAACAATAATCTAATGAAAAAAAACAGATCCTTTTTGAAAGAAAACCAGTTGTCGAGAAAATCCCAATTTTTTTTTTTTTTTTAAAGGTAAGAAGATATATTAAAAAGAGGAGGCTAAAAGCCTTACAAAATCAAAGGGGCATTCCCCTGTAAACAATGTGAAAGCCAAACTTCCACCAGATGAAAAATAGAGAGATACAAGCTAAGTGTCTCAAACAATGAAGATTAAACCAAAAGGGATAGTTGCTAGCTAAAACAGAATGAAGAAAAGAGCTAACAAACACCTCATCACCATGCCAACCTATATCCTGCATTTGAAAGCAATGGAGACCACTAAGCCCAAACAAAACAGTTGCAATAGATGTAATCCAAATTTTCAAACCAGTTTGCATCCACACAACACCAAAATGTATATTGCCCACATAGACAACAGTAAGCAGAAGAAGAAACATCATAAAAGCAAGTCCAGCAACTATGAAACACCAACCCCAAATCAAACCAGAAGCACTTCTAGACAGAATCCCAGAACCACGCCTTTGTAAACCAAAACCTCTAATTATGTCTGTTAAATATTGAAACTGTTTCATGATTGAAAATAGAAAAAGGTAGCTGCCATTCCTGGACTAAAGTTGCACAAGATGGAGACTCCCTTAGGTTTGAAATAGAGAAGAAACGCAGCCTAACCACTTAAACAACCTGAGCAAGCAAGGCCTCAATAGTGCAGAAATCATTTTTAAAAATTCTTCTATTCCTTTCAAGCCAAACTTCATATACTACAGCTGAAAAAACAAGTTTGTTCAAAATGGTCACCAAGGTTTTGCCCTTCAAATAGTGAATAACCCATTGCATGATTGGGTCCCAATCATCTGGCCAAGGAAGAAGACCCTTTTGCACCACCATATTCCAAAGCCTTCTAGTAAAACTACATATGAAGAAAAGATGATCCCTATCCTCCATTTGCAACTTACAGAAAACATAAGAAGCATCTTGAACTAGGCCAATAGAGAGCAAAAAATAAAGAGTGTTAATTATGTTAAGATGAACTAACCACAAAAGAAAAGAGTGCTTTGGTATTCTTTGAGAAAACCAAATGATCCCAGCCCATTCCACCTCCTCAACCTTATATCTGACAAGGTCCCAAGTTGAATTGATAGTGAATTTATTGCTGGAATGAAGCCATAAAATCTTATCCTTGACAGAAACATTAGGAAGAAAATTGAAAGGGAAATTCATTTTGAAATCCAACCAAGCTTGAGAGTTCATAGTAGGAAAGTGCCAACCATGGCTGCTAATGAATCTGCTCACTGTAGTATGCAAACCAATACCAGAGGTTCTAATAACAGCAGGGGTGAACACATCAACAAGAGGGCTTTGTGGATACTAGTTATCATACCAGAAAGAAGTGATTCTTCCATCCCCAATCACATATTGAATAACAAACTTAACAAAAGGTCTTAACTTCAAAAGCTTTCCCCAAGTCCATGTACATTTCTTATGAATAGAAAGCTCCCAAAAATTCCTTCCTTTAATGAGATGACATTTGACCCAATTAACCCATATGGAAGAAGAATCAAACTGAACGAGATTCCAAACATACACAAAACTGAAACATATGGAAACCTCAAAGAAAATCCACGAAAATAGGAAACCGGTATAAAATATGGAAAGCTAATAACTTTGCAAGACACAATGAGTATAACAGTATTCAGCCAGTGAAGAACAACAGTAATAAGCAAAGCGCATTTGAGAAGGACACGATAATGAAGAACTGCCTCTTTGAAAAGTTCTGCCACCTAAGCAAAATTCACATTTTAAGCTAGAATCCTCTATCCCAAGTACAAAAATAGAGCTTCTGATTTTGGGAACAGTCTTCTTAGAATCAGTGAGCTATTGAATTAGTTAAGCAAACTCCCATAGGCTCGAGACATTTTATAATTAACCCTTTCCAGGAATTTCACTTATGTATAATCCATTGTAAAAGGACACGTAAGTCAGTGCTTCTTATAAGAGAATTGCACATTCTTCAGTGAGTTTTATAAGCGCAACGTATCTAGATTCATAGTTGACATAGAAACCAGAATTATGGCACATTTGAGCATTGCTAACACCCAATTCAGCTTACACTTAAACCTAAGAAGATCCCATATGCTACAAAAGCTTTCAGTAACCATTATTATTAAGTACACCATTCTCACATTGTCTATTAATTACTTAAGAAGTACCCAAGATTGCACAAATTAAAACCCAAATTAGTTTTGTATGAATTTTTTCTTAATTTAGATTGGGAAAATTTAACATTTACAAAAATAAAATCAGTATAAAAACATCAGATTAAATAAATAGAGAGTGAGAGTAATGGCATACCTGAAGTTAAAAAGGAGGAGTTGATTCGAGAAATTGTAAGTAACTTAGTTGCGTTCCAGATCAGCTGTCATTTATCAAGTCTAGGGTTCAGAATTGGAAACCCAGACAAGCTCGATTTCGAAATTGATTCTATATATAAGGTTAGTGTGTCTGTGTGTGTATATATATATATGTGTGTATGGGTAAAGTGCACAAAACACCCCTGATGTTTCGATTTTGTGCAAATAACACCCTTCCGTGTTTCTAAACACCCCTGAAGTATCAAATATGTGCGAGTTGACCCCCTCAAGCTGAGTTCCGGTGCCTGAGGTGTTAAATTACTTAAATACACTTATATATATTTTTGAAATTTAAAGAAAATATTGATATATACGAAATACCATAAATGACCCTTGCCTAAAAACGACGTCGTTTTGAGAACTCTTCTCTCTCCTTATGCTCTGTTGCTTGGAGCCTCTCATTCACTACCTCCATATGCTGAACTGTCCCATGACGTTGCTGCTGCAATTCGATCACCTTTTTCATCATCGAATGTATATACTACAACCTGACCCTCAACATGACCGTCAGAAACCCCAACAAGCGCATCAACATCTACTATGACCAGATCGAGGCTAGGGCTTACTACAAGGATCAACGATTCGATGCGGTTCAATTGACTAGGTTTTATCAGGGTCACAAGAAGACCAACGACTTGAACACTGTGTTTCCAGGCCAGAACATGGTGGTTCTCGGTGATTCGCAGCTTTCCAAGTACAATTTGGAAACCAGTTCAGGGATTTACAATATTGATGTCAAGTTGTATCTAAGGGTTAGGTTCAAGGTTGGTATCTTCAAAACCCCTAAATTCAAGCCCAAGATTAAATGTTGGTGATTCTCCCCATTTCCTATCTGCCCATCCATTATCACCCACTTATTCTTTATTTTCCTGACTATATTCTTTAGTTATATTTTTTTTGTAGAGAGAGAGAGTGAGAAAGAGAGGGTTTTCTAGAATTTTTTTTTAAAAAACCAAATCGAAAGATGAATGGAAAAGGCTTGATGTCTTACCAATTTTGTAGAGAGAGAGAGAGGGAGAGGGATATATAGCATACCAGAGGATCTTTGGTCTCTACCAGGACCCAATGAAAAAAACGGGATCACTTCTTATGGACTCGTTGAGAATGATTCTTATTTAGTTCATGGCCTATTAGAAGTAGAAGGCGTTCTGGTGGGATCCTCACGGACAGAAAAAGATTGCAGTCAGTTTGATAATGATCGAGTGACATTGTTTCTTTGGCCCGAATCAAGGAATCCCTTAGATATGTAAACACTTACTCGAAATCTCACTTATCCGATTCCATTGTGGAAGACACAATTTTTTCTGAAGAATTCGCCATGATATATCTGATCCATGCATAATATCATGAAAAATGGATACAAATTTTTGACTGCTACTTAGTATCGGCAATAGGTCTGAAAAAGTATCTAAAAATATCAAATTTAGATATTTGTACCCTGTCGAAGTAAGGAACCATGTCATATATGTTTGGAATAGATTCCATTTTGAGAGAGTTGAAAAAGCACTATCTCGTTGAAAGGTTCTATACATCTGTCCTTTCTCAACGCATTTCTTTAGACAAAGACTCCGTTTTTTCCTCTTTCCGGATGGTAAATATTTCTCAGAACATGGAGTGTGAATCAAACCCATGTTTGAATTGAAATTGAGATACTGATGCAAGTTCATCCCTTCTGAATCGGATAGATTCATATCTGAAAGGGGTTGACAATAAGTTCTTTCAAAATTGACTATTTGTCCCTCTGTTAGAGGTTTTCCAGAAATGTCTGCTATCGAGTAAATAGCTCTACGAACGAATGGATCGGATCGACTTGGAAAATGGAAAGATTTGTACAAGTTATATGTTTCGTCACCACTTTGTGGAAAATTGCTAACAATTGATAAGATCAGATAAGTCTTACAATATAAACCCTCAATTCAAACATTGAAATTCTTGGAGAGCTGCGATAAATTTGGATCATCCCATTTCCCCATTATGACCTTTTTCCAGTGAAAGGCCCTATAGGGTTCCCCACAATATAAAATTCAGGGTCTGAAAGCAAATTTTGGTAATAAAAGACTCTATATTACAAATGACTTTGAATTTCTGAATATTCTTTTCTATTTGTAGAAAGTACTTCATTTCTTGGTGTTAAAATAATTCGTAAGTGATAGATAGAGGGTGAGAGAGAACAAAAATGGTGCCCTATGGAAGGAATGAAAGAGGGATTTAGGGTTTGTGGAGTGGAGGATGTAAAGTTTATACAAATTTCATATAAGAGGGTTTTTTCGTAACTGGTCATGGGTATTTTAGGCATTTAAGTAAAATTCAATCACGTTTTTCGCACATGACCTATTTTTGGCCATAAAAGTGATCGGAGGGGGTCAATTCGCACAAATTTGATACTTCAGAGGTGTTTAGAAACACGGAGGGGTGTTATTTGCACAAAATCGAAACATCAAGGGTGTTTTGTGCACTTTACCCATATATGTATATATACTGTCGTCGGAGAGAGATAGGCTCCCTTGTGAGTGAGAGTATCGGAGGATAAAGTGAAGAAAGAGTTGCTTTCCTTTCTCTAGTGCGCTTTTCAGTAGAGATGCGTTCCAGTTATTTGTGGGTCCATAAGCACTTTGATTTGACCAGTCAATTAACCGAAATTCTTGCAAAAGTCTCTTGATTCTTGGGGAAACCAGAAATTCTTATATCACCTTCAATGTAACCTCCTGTCTTTCTTCCCGCTAAAACATCCATCAAAGTTGTCTTTCCAGCCCCACTAACTCCCATTAGTGCAGTCAGGACTCCAGGCCTAAACGCAGCGGTTACTTCCCTAAGCAATTGGAGCATGTCCTCTGTCACTCCTTGTTCCTTCATTTCCTGTTCATACCAATAAAGATTCATTATTTACTTTATTTTGTCAATTTGAAGCTAAATTGTTGTACTGTACTAACAATACTATACATGATTGAATTGCACAACTTAAGAATAAAGGATGGCTCTTACAGCGGGCATATCCAAAAAGTAATTCACACTATCGAAAGACATGGCGAAAGGGGTGAATGGAAGAACCATTCCTCTTTTGGGAGCAACACCTCTTGCAGCCTCGAGACTCGAATCTTCATTTCTACTAAGCCCACTGGCATTGCTTCGACAGCTCATTCGTCTTATTGCCATTTCTCCTGAAATTAATTTGTATCCCTTTTGAGTATGGCATTTCTATATCGATCATATTGATTCTGAAATATTGAGTTATTAGCTCATGTTCTTACTTGAATTGTTTCCGTCAGTAGCAGATAAGGATCGAGGGAGTTACTCTTTCTTTTACCTGGAGGTTCTAAGTCTTGGTGCTTCCTTCCATTCTTCTTGGTCATTTTCCATATTCCTTGCAGTTTCTTCGGATATTATAGCTTGTGGCTTTCCGGGAGCTATTATATTTGAACGAGCGAGTTAGAAACAGGAAAAGATCATTTACCATTGTCGAAAGAAAAATTCATAGTCCACTTCTATTATAATGTTATCACTTAAGTGTTGTACCTATATCAACTTCAAACACACACACACACAAGAAATATAGACACCAAGATATATAGTGGTTCGGTCCAATTGGTACCTACGTCCACTTTAGAGAGAGTTTCACTATCTTTGGAAGAAAAATGGGGGATGAGGAGAATACAACTTATTCTCTCCACTCAACTCAACCTCACAATCTATCTCTCTACCTCACAAGAACTCTCTTGGTTCTTTACAATTCTCTTTGTTGATGCACACAACTCTCAACTCTACTTGGTTTCTTGAATTGGTGATATCTACAACAATGACAAGCTTCCCTATTTATAGGGTGAAGGGAAGGGAAAAATCAAAGAAAGTTTGGCCATGGTTAGGCCATGTTTGGCACCTCTTTTGACTATGTGAGTTAGGCACCTCCCATTGAAGTTGCTTGTCAACCTTTGCTTCATAATTTGGTATGGAACCATCAATTCTCCCCCTTCCATACATATCGAAGGAGAACATCTTCTGCTGCACTTCAGTTTATGTCCATCCTGGCTATGTCTCTACATAGCTCTAGCTTCTCTTGAGTAACAACCTTTGTCAACATATCTGCTGGGTTCTCGTCTGTGTGGATCTTCACAAGTTTCAACAGTTGTAACTCCATTACTTCGCGTATCCAGTGATAGCGAATGTCGATATGCTTCGTGCGGGAATGGTACATTGAATTCTTGCTCAAGTCTAGAGCACTCTGACTGTCACAATGTACTTTGTATTCTTTCTGGCTAACACCTAGTTCTTGGAGAAATTGCTTCACCCATAACATTTCCTTCCCAGCTTCTGCTGCGGCAATATACTCTGCCTCTATTGTAGATAAGGCGATACACTTCTGCAATTTGGATTGCCATGATACAGCTCCCCCTGCAAAAGTAAATAGGAATCCTGATGTAGATTTTCTGCTATCCACATCACCGGCCATGTCTGAATCTGTATAGCCTTCCAAAACTGGTTCTGCTCCCCCATAACATAAGCATAGTATTGATGTACTCTTCAGGTACCTAAGAATCCACTTGACTGCTTCACAATGGTCTTTGCCTGGATTTGAAAGAAATCTGCTCACAACGCCTACAGCTTGGGCAATATCTGGTCTTGTACAAACCATTGCATACATCAAACTACCAACTGCTGAAGAGTAAGGGATTGCTTCCATCTCTTCCTTCTCTTTCGTCGAAGAGGGACACGATCGCTTGCTTAGTTTGAAGTGATTAGCCAGTGGAGAACTGACTGGCTTGGCATTTCCCATGTTGAACTTTGCAATCACCCGTTCAACGTACTTTTCTTGTGACAACCATAATTTCTTGGCTTTCCTGTCACGAACAATCTTTATGCCCAATATCTGTTGAGCTGGGCCTAGGTCCTTCATGTCAAAGGACTTGGATAATTCTTGCTTCAGGTTACTGATCATACTAGCATCATGTCCAACTATCAACATGTCGTCAACATACAACAATAAAATAACAAAGTTACCATTCGGGAATTTTTGAATATAGACGCATTGATCTGCAGCAGTTCTCTTATAACCATGACCCACCATAAATGAGTCAAACTTTATGTACCATTGCCTCGGTGCTTGCTTGAGGCCGTAGAGACTCTTATTCAGTTTGCAGACCATATGCTCTTTCCCTGTAACTTTAAAACCTTCTGGTTGGTCCATATAAATTTCCTCCTGTAGATCTCCATGGAGGAATGCTGTCTTGACGTCCATTTGTTCAAGCTCTAGGTTCAGACTAGCTGTTAATCCGAGTATCACTCGGATTGAAGTCATTTTCACTATTGGTGAGAATATCTCATCAAAGTCAATGCCTTTCTTCTGTTGGAATCCTTTCACGACCAATCGGGCCTTGTGCTTCATCGGTTTTCCGTTAGCGTCTTTCTTCATCTTGAACATCCATTTGTTTTTCAATGCTTTCTTGCCTTTGGGAAGCCTTACCAAATCATAAGTCTGGTTCTTCTGCAAGGAACTCATCTCTTCTTGCATAGCTTGCACCCATTTACCTTTGTCTGTATGGGTCTTTACTTCCTGAAAGCATTCTGGCTCCCCTTCATCAGTAACCAGAATATAGTCTGACTTTGGATATCTCCTCGACGGAATCAGCGGTCGGCCTCTTTCAGATCTTCTTGGCTGAGGCTCTTCAAATGGAGGAGCTACTTCTGGTTCTGTAGCTTCTGGTGGAGGGGTTTGTGGCTCCCCCTGCTCAACACCCTCATGTTCTTCTTCCTCCCCTGCTTCTGGAATTTCATCCTGCATTTCTTCATTATCTGGGGTCAACTGTACTGGTGCAGGATTTGGGATGATGTCTGTAACACTGGGACTGGTACCACTGGACTTTATGGTCTTTTCAATGTCTTTATATGTCTGGTTCTCTTGGAACATAACATCCCTGCTTCTGATAACCTTATTTGATTCTGGATCCCATAGTCTGTATCCGAATTCTTCGTCTCCATAACCGATGAAGATGCATGGAGTTGACTTCAGGTCGAGCTTCTGTCTTTGCTCCTTAGATACGTGTGCAAATGCCTCGCACCCAAATACTCTTAGGTGAGAGTAGGAGGGATCTCTTCCAGTCCATACCTTTTCTGGTACTTCAAACTGCAGCGGTACCGATGGTGATCTGTTGATCAGATAGACGGCGGCTTTAACTGCTTCACCCCATAATGGCTTTGACAACATAGTCATACTGATCATACTTCTGACTCTGTCCATAATGGTCCGGTTCATTCTCTCGGCTACACCACTATGTTGTGGGGTACGTGGGACCGTCTTCTCATGTCGGATACCGCGTTCAAAGCAGTATGCTCGGAACTCGTTGGAAGTGTACTCGCCTCCATTGTCTGATCGAAGGCACTTTAGCTTCTTTCCAGTTTCCCGCTCTACCATGGCGTGGAATGCCTTGAAGTAATCAAGCACCTGGTCCTTTGTTTTTAAAAAATATACCCACACCTTTCGTGAAGTATCGTCAATGAATGTGAGAAAATATTTATTACTGCCTACAGACTCCACTTCTATAGGACCACAAACATCAGTGTGTATTAAACTCAACAACTCTGATCTTCTTTTGGTAGTTGAGTTGAATGAGACTCTATGATGCTTTCCAAATAAATAGTGATCACAAGGGTTTAATGGAATACCTTTTGATACTGCAATTAGTTTCTTCCTTGCTAGTGTAAGTAATCCTTTCTCCCCCATGTGTCCGAGTCTTTTATGCCACAAATTTGGTGAAGTCTCATCTTCAACTGCATTGAGACTTTCTGAAATTACCTTCACATGGGTCTTGTATAGTATGTCATTTATCTGTCCTCGGGCGATAACCATGGCTCCTTTTATCAGCTTCCAGGTGCCATTGCTGAAGTAGTTGTCGTAGCCTTCCCGATCTAAGGTTGTCCCGGAAATGAGATTGAGACGAAGGTCGGGCACATGTCTGACATCTTTTAACACCATACTGCAACCAATACTGGTCTTGATATGGACATCGCCGATTCCCACGATCTTCGAGAAACTTGTATTGCCCATTCTCACTGTACCAAAGTCTCCAGCTTTGTATGAGGTGAAGAAATCACTGTGGGGAGTGGCGTGGTAAGATGCTGCTATGTTAACCAGCCACTCGGCTTCATTGTTTCCTACGTGGAGGCATACCTCTTCATCAACTGAGCATATAGTGATATCTCCATTAACAGTGACCATGGAGTCGCCATCTTCCTTTTGTGGTTGGTGGCTATTTTGACCTTGCTCTCTTTGTAATTTGCGGCAATTCTTCTTTAAATGTCCTGCGATGCCACAATGAAAACAAACATATTTACCATTTTGTGGATTTCTGTCATCGCTGGGCCTGCCGCGAGTTCGAGACATTCCTCTACTTCTGCCTCTACTTCTGCCTCTACTAGTTCTTCTGCTTTCTGTAACTAGGGCATGTGTCTGGTTCATGCCGGCCTCCTTTCTTCTGGCTTCCTCGCTGAATATGGCATCTTTTACTGTCGCCATAGTGAGTTTT
Source organism: Cornus suecica (assembly GCA_963922005.1). Taxonomy (NCBI): domain Eukaryota; kingdom Viridiplantae; phylum Streptophyta; class Magnoliopsida; order Cornales; family Cornaceae; genus Cornus; species Cornus suecica. Next base: position 37,054,640 of record OY998238.1, on the reverse strand, counting down.
CCGTTTGGTGCTGAGTTGCCGAAGGAAACCACCAGTGTCTCCCAATTTGGTGGTAAGGAGCTGAGTAGAAGTAGGGCTTGAGTTTCATCGCCAAGATTTAACTCTACAGCTGCAAGCTGATTTACCAAGTTCTGAAACTCGCTGGTGTGCTCGGCTACAGAGTTTCCGCTCCTCAACTTCAAATTTACCAGTCGCATCATTAAAAGAGCTTTGTTTCGAGCAGTCTTGGCCTGGTACATATCCTCGAGCTTCTTCCAGAGCTCGTAGGTATTGGTCTCTTGCGCAACATGGTGGAATACACTATGGTCTATCCACTGTCTGATTTGGCCAATAGTTTTTCTGTGCATCTTGGTCCAATCTTTCTCTGTGATGGCCGTGGGTTTTGCGCCTTCATTTTCTAACGGATCCTCCAAATCCTTGCAATTAAGGAGATCCTCCATCCTTGGTCTCCATAAGGTATAATTCGATGCCGTCAATTTAATCATAGCCCCTGACCCCGATTCCTCCATGAATAGGATCGGTCTTTAAGCTCAACTTGGCTTATTTGATATTTTAGGAGTTGAATCACCCAAAATGGATTTCACCGTTGCGTCCGGAACGGTTGAAAACCTTAAGATCGCCTCTGACTGGGCTTCAATCGGACATAAAATAAGTTATAAAAGCCCAAAACTGTGAAAAAAAGGTAAAATAGTCTTTTCACCTTTTTTTCTTTTTTTTTTTTCAAAAAACATTTACTGCTGCTGATGTGGCAGTGATGTCAGCGATGACGTGGCGCTGAGGTGGCTTGATGATGTGGCACGCTTGCGTGGCGATGACGTGGCAGAGTCAACAAGGAGAATTGGCAGCAGCTGAGTGGTTTCACGCACAACAACTTCAGGGGGCGCGTGAGGGCGCGTCCGTCGTCAGAATGAACTGAATTTTATACCGACGCGTTCGTCTTCAAACGGGCTTTCCAACGATATATTATACGTTGTCGTGTGAATGAGTTTACAGGTTCGAAATAGGCTCGAAAGTGCGGAATGATTATGAACCCGAGCTCTGATACCACTTGTTGTACCTATATCAACTTCAAACACACACACACACAAGAAATATAGACACCAAGATATATAGTGGTTCGGTCCAATTGGTACCTACGTCCACTTTAGAGAGAGTTTCACTATCTTTGGAAGAAAAATGGGGGAGAAGGAGAATACAAGTTATTCTCTCCACTCAACTCAACCTCACAATTTATCTCTCTACCTCACAAGAACTCTCTTGGTTCTTTACAATTCTCTTTGTTGATGCACACAACTCTCAACTCTACTTGGTTTCTTGAATTGGTGATATCTACAACAATGACAAGCTTCCCTATTTATAGGGTGAAGGGAAGGGAAAAATCAAAGAAATTTTGGCCATGGTTAGGCCATGTTTGACACCTCTTTTGACTATGTGAGTTAGGCACCTCCCATTGAAATTGCTTGTCAACCTTTGTTTCATAATTTGGTATGGAACCATCACCAAGTACATGAGAGCGAGCGTAAAGTAAACAGAATGTTGAATAGAACTGCAAACCCCATAACAGCTACAACACCAATCCAAAACCACTTTGTATCAGTGGGGACATCAAAGCTCTTAAGCACTGCCACACCTAAGCTAGTCACATTGTCTGAAGCCTGCGAAGTTAATCAAATGGTATTAGCAAAAACTTGTTTTTAAAGTATGAAACTAATTTCTTAATGTGTAGTGTGGAAAAGTAGTATAAGTTGCATACCAATTTGTTCCTTACAACCAAACAAATAAAATCTTATCATATATATATATATATATATGTATGTATATAATGAATATATAAAGATCTCCCATTTTCTTCCTTACAACCAAACAAAGAAAGGTGCAGCTCATGCAGGGAGGAAAATTTTACATCCACAGAACAATATTTCCAAAATAACAAAAATTAAATTTGAATCATAGTTTAAATTTATGGGATCTATTTGTTTGACCAGAAAATTCACACATGACAAAAAAAATGGCTAGGAAAATACTACTATTTTCTGCAACTCCTTAGGGCTCAAGAGGGAGAGAATATATGATAAAATGAGCAAGGCACAATACATATATGTGTGTGTGTATATATATATATATATATATATATGGGTATGTGCACCTGATCAGAAGTGGTGTCCGCGGCCGCGATGGCAATTATCTGACGTTGTATATTTAATATTTGTCCTGTTTTTGATGGTTTACTAAAATATGATTTGGAAGATGGTTGCAAAAATAGTGCATCAATGAAATGTTTGATGAAGTTAAAAATTAGGGTAATTTGCAATGATACGTGAAGCTGTTTACACTCTAAATCAGCCAACACATGATAACAAAATGGATCGAAACTAGGCCGAAAATGGGCCTAAACTGGGCTGGAATTGGGCTGCAAACTGGGCTGAAAACTGGGCCAGAAATTAGGCTGCGAAATGGGCTAGAATTGGGCTGCAAACTGGGCTGAAAACTGGGCTAGAAATTAGGCTGCGAAATGGGCTAGAATTGGGCTGCGAAAATGAGTAGAAGAGTAACCTTGTTGATTAAGACTAGAATATTACAAAATTTGTGGAGTATTGAACACTTTTGAAAAAGAGATGTAGTTGAGTTGGTGAAAGTGTTTAGATAAGATTATAATTTAGGTTATTTTTATCTTTTATTTATTTATTTGTTTCTAGATTATCTTTAGATTAGTTTTAGGCTATAAATAATGACAGAGGTCCACGACCAATACAAAAATGTCCCTGCTACAATAACAGTTTTCATTATATTTTACTTTTTATTGTCTTTTATATTCAACGCACTGCACTTTCAATATTAAATTTACATTTATGCAAATTTACATTCCCAGTCATTTATTTGTTTTCCTTCAATATCATATATTTCAATTCCCTGCAATTGCAATTTTCAATTCCTTTCGTAATTTCTTTTGGTTACCCAAAAGTCCTCTTTGATGAGGCAATCAGAACCCTTCATGAGAGTTGAGTTCTCTCTCTCGTAAATCGCTTGATTCTATTCTACATGTTCAAAAGAGACGAAAATTCGTTTCTTTTGAATCGGTTGAACTCCGTCACCAGTTCTGGCACGCCCGCACCCTACGGATACGAAGAATATTATCGGCCCTACTATTCGGCCAATGATTATTATTTTTCGGAATTCTACAAAAATCAGGAATATCGGCCCTGCTATTCGGTCGGTGAATATTATTTTTTGGAGCGAACAGAAGCTTGGGTCAATTCCAATTCCAGGTAGATGTCGGTCAATTCACTCTTTTATAGATACATCCCCTAAGGTTTGCAAAGTGTGGCAATGACACCCCTTAGAGGCATAAAATGACTTTAGTGCCCTTCTTTAATTTAATTTGGGAAAATATCATAAACCTCTCTTATACTTAGGCATAATTGCAGATAATACCCCCAACATTTCTGATATCTCACTTCCCTCCCCTATTAGCACCGGAATAGTGCTCCGGTCAAAATTAACTGTGAATTGACCTACATGCCCTTAAATCAAAAAATATATTTGTAAAATATTATGGATTGAACTAAATTACTCATTTTCCCTCTAAGCCCAAATTCGTTATCAACATGCGTGCTACTTTTTTTTCCTTTTCTTTTTTCCTAATAATAGCACATATATATATATATATATATTTATCTAAAAATAGAAAAAACCCAATAGTTTGGCCCTTATTAAAATTCTGAATTTTCAAAAAAAAAAAAACAACAATTGAGGGAATCAAAACCATAAAAAATTCTAATTTTGATCCACCGAAATTAATGTTCCATCTCCCTCCCACCCTAATTTTGAGCAACAGAAAACCCTAAGTGGAAGGGTTGGATAGGTGGAGCAAGGAAAATGGATTAGATGGGTGGAGTGAAGGGATGAGATTTGGTGGGTATGGTGGACGTGGCGGCTATGGAGGAAGCGGTGGCGGCGGCAGCGACGGGTAAGGTGGTGGCGGTGCAAATATACATATAAGTATGGTATATAATGATATATATATATATATATATGGATTGAGATAGGATATGAAGTGGATATGGTGGATGAGGGGGTGGGTAAGGTGATGGCGATGCAAATATTCTATGTTATACAATGATCTCTCTATGGATTGAGAGATCCTCTTAATATATATACATTATCTATATATGGAGTAATTCATCTCATTTAAAATATTAAAAATAAAATTTTATGTTTCATGCCTACTACCAAGTCAACAAAAAAGTACTGTAAAAAAATATGAAATTAGTCATATTATTAGATAGAAGAAAAGTTCAAAGGAGCGAAAAAGTATTTTGATAATATGTGTTTGGGACAACACAATTAAGGTATGAAGTGGGTATGGATATTTTTGTAATCTTCCTTGAAAAATAAAGGTAAAACGGATATCGCATACATGGTGAGGGTGATTTGGAAAGTTCAACTGAAAAATTCAAATTCCGGTGTTGACTTTTGACGGAAGGGGCTAAGTGTTAAACTGGAGCTAAAGGTAAGCAAGAATGGTGAGATTTCAGAAATATTAGGGGTACCACGTGTAATTAGACCTAAGTACAAGGGAGGTTAGTAATATCTAAACTATCCCATGTCTAATCCCTAAACTTCACCCACTATACCAACCACTCTTATCACCACACTCTTATTATCAAACAATTTATAATAATTAAATAAGATATATAAATATTTTATTTTCTATAAAAATTAAAAAAACATCTAAAATATACCAAAAAGTTCTATTCAAAAATAAATTCTACCACTAAAAATATTTCATAAATAATAAAGGGATCTAACAAATAACCATTATAAATATTACATACCTAATAACATATACATAAATTTTGATGAACATATAGAAATATCTCTCTCTCGATATATATTTCAATACTATTGTCAATCAACAATTTTTGTGAAATTTGACAATATAATTATGTATTATTAAATATGAATTAGTTAGAATTTTAGTGGAAATATCAAAAGAGTTTTGTAATATTTAAATATAAATATAAAATAAATAAATAAATATGTATAAATATTTAAATAAGTAAAAAGAGTAAATAAAAAAATATTGGGTTTAAGCATGGGGATAACTTAGACATTTTGCATATAAATTAACATAATCAAGAGTATTTAAGTCATTTCATACCTTCAAGGGGATGTCATTGTAAAATTATCCTAAAAATTAAGTATATATTTGAATTTAATTTGTAAAATTTTATACAATGACTTAAAATGTTCTATAACAAGCTTAAAAATGATGTTTTGGCAGTTTTGATTGATGTTAATTTTTTTTTTATATATATATATATACACTAAATGCCCATAATAAAGTTAATTATTAATAAAAAATAATTAGAGTAAAAGTATAAATATTAAATAACCTCGAACTTAATAACTAAAAATTCAAACGGTTTAATTTTTTGACTTCTTTTTTTTTTTTTTTTGAAAAAACAAATCATTAAATTTATAATTTAAAATCACAAGAATGATGGCAACAAGTACTTTGAAAGAATTAAAGTATCACTCAACTATACCTTTCCAATATATGCCACATAATGAAATAGCATAATATGATAATATGGCATCATCGCATCATCTACAGAATTCATTCAACAAAATCAAACAAAAATCCCAAGACCTCTAGTTGTGAGAAGTTAAACCAAGTCTAAGAGGACTAATCTTCCACACTACCTCGGTGATTAGACAATAGGAGAACAAGTGTAATACAAACGTTTCCCCTTTTCAGCCTTTTCACTTTTATCGGTTGAATAGTTATCTTCCTAATATTTTTGAAAGATGCGGATAAAGTTTTTGGTTCAATACGTTACATATCGTCCAGTTCGTAATATTTTTGGAAGATGCCGCTAGCAATGATACTCATTATGACCGAAATTGTTCGAATCTGTTACACCGCAACGGCCAACCATGATTTTTATATACATTCGAACCACTCATATTCTCAATGTTCAAAACTAAAAAACTTGAATCCAATAAAGTACATATTTGAATCTCAAGAAACTGGAGAGGAGGTGATACTGATCAGGATGTGCAACACCAGCTCCAATGCCTTTTATCATGCAGGCTCAATAAAACCATAGCCAAAGTTCTACTCCTCTTATCACTATAGTTGAATTTTACATTTCTCACTAAGTAGAATTACAAGACTTTGTAGTTTGAGTTAGCTACCTTTGTTGGAAGTTAAATTTATTGATGCAGTAAGAAAATACCAACGCAAAGAAGACGGTGAAAGCGACCAAAACAACAGCGACCGGTCCCATGAAATTCAGGTCATAGCCGAAATGGTTTTCCACATACCACTTGATGCTAGGGTCTGGTGAAATTCCAGGCACCTTGATGGTGTCCTCCAAGTCACCATATTGTGACACAATGAGTCCATAAACGGTCCACGCCACGGGGCAAATCCAGTAGTACCAAATCCACCACTTGGGGATTCTCTGAAATTCAAAAGGAATCATCGACTTTCGTTAGTACGATGGCAATCGTAAATATGGTGCATATGTATATGCTTACGTTCTAAAATGAAGTTACCAGTCTGGGGATGAAGAAGCCGGAGAAGAGGGCGAAGAATGCGTAAAACGCGGAAGCCACAACGGCAGCTAGTTCATGGTTCGGTGTGATTGCAACCATCATCATTCCGTAGTATGTGAAGTAGAGGAAGGACCAGAAGGAGATGAAGAAGAACCAGAGAAACTTTGTTGCTGTCCACTGGAAGCTGACCATCGCGTAAACTAGAACTGAATAGTAGGTTGTCTGAACAAATACGTACGGTATTTCAGCAATCACCTGCACAAATTATCCAAATCCTAAGAGTTAGTCGCTCTGAAACAAAGGTATATCCATACCAGTTTTTGATTCTAAACTTTTTAATCATTTAGCCATTGTTGCTTAGTGATCCCACATTCTCACCTGTGCCATGGCATATGGTAGAGCAGAGTACATCCCAGCTGCTCTTTCTCGATAAAACACCGTTCTTTCAGTGGCAACAACTGGCTGTACGGTTGAGCAGTTGTTGACTCCAATGAACAAGACCGCCACGTACATTGCTCCAATGATCATGGTTAAATCAGTTGAATTTTCCCTGAAATATTAAACTCACGAGAAAGTAAGAAACCAGATACTTATTATTGAGGACCCCCCCGGATAGGGAGAGTAAAGTGCAACTTCTGTGGGGGTAGGGAGTTGGTGACAGACCTTTTGGTGCCAATGTGCCAGAAGATTGTGCTAAGCACAAGAGCAGCTGCCAGGGAGAAAAAGAATCGAACAAGGTTATAACCGGGACTTCTCCAGTAAGTCCACCATTGCTTCCAAAGGCAGGATTTGAACTGCCCCCATGCGGACTGAGTGTACTGTGTATTAAAGTGAAGGTCTTCTGCATCTTCTGGTGGTATACTCAATTCCTTTACTAGTTTCTTGTTTTGTCTGCCCATTTCATTTCATATTAGCTCAAAAAACATTTTGCATCAGTCAATAGTAATATCAGTTATAATGTACACTTACTGATACAAGGATGATGATTCGTAGTGTTCCGCGAAATCAATTCCTAGCCGGGATTCTGTTGCAGCAGAGCTTGCTTCAAGCATCCATGCTGCTGGATTGTAATTTTCTCTTATTTTATTAACCCCGGGAACTGCCTGCAATAACCGATCATAGTGGGATGAGGTATGTTCACTTGCATTCTGTTAACCAATAAGATCATGAACATATTTGGTTGCCAATGATAATCACCTCAAAATATTCAATGACTTTGTGAGAGTTCTGCCCCAAAGGTCCTGTGTAAATAACTCGCCCTCCTCTTTTCAGAAGTAGCAGCTGGTGAATAGTAGCATTAGTACAAGAGAGAGAGAGAGAGAGAGAGAGAGAGAGAATAATTACCTCATCAAAGGATTCAAATATATCAATGCTAGGCTGATGGATGGTGCAGACAACTGTTCTTCCAGTGTCTACTGTGTTCCTCACAGTCCTCATCACAATGGCTGCTGCCCTTGCATCAAGACCAGAAGTTGGTTCATCCATAAAGATGATGGAAGGATTAGCCACAAGCTCAACCGCTATTGTCAACCGCTTCCGTTGTTCTGTTGACAAGCCAGTTATTCCAGGTTGCCCAACTAGTGCATTCTTCAGAGTGTCGAGCTCAACTAGTTCCATCACTTCATCAACAAATTCCTAAAAAGGAAATTGCAAGGTTAATGTGGTATTGATACTTGACATTCCTAAAGTAATTCAAATTTGCCAACCCGTAAGCCTTACCATTTTTTCGTTATCATCAACTTCTTTTGGGAGACGGAGGAAAGCTGAGAAGATGAGGGATTCCTTCACAGTCACCTGGGGAGAATGGATGTCATTTTGCTCACAGTAACCCGAAATTCTTGCAAAGGTTTCTTGCTTCTTTGGGAAACCAGAGATTCTAATATCGCCTTCTATGTAACCCCCAGTCTTTCTTCCAGCTAGAACATCCATCAGCGTTGTCTTACCAGCTCCGCTAACTCCCATCAAAGCTGTCAAGACTCCTGGTCTGAATGCCCCCGTGACATCTCGCAGCAACTGTAGTCTGTCCTCTGTCTCTCCTTGTTCCTTCAAGGTGCTTTCAAGGTGCTAGTTTGATAAGAGGAGACATTTACCTTTAATTGCTCTAAATCACAAAAAGTTGAACCTAAATTCTAAATCAAGGTTAAACAGAATAATAAATGCTCACCTTAGGCATGTCCACAGAGTAATTTATACTGTTAAAGGACATGGACAGAGGTTTGAACTCTAGTATCATTCCTCTCCTGGTAGCAACCCCATCAGAACGAACTGTCATTTCTCCTGAAAGATTAAAATCAATGTCAACAAATTTGCAAATCTAATCGACTTGTTTTTTTTTTTTTTCCTTCTCTTCCGTAGACCTTAATGAGTTTAACGTACATATATGAAGCTTCTTACTTGAATTAGTTCCATCAACATGGGTATGTCTCCGCGATCTACTTCCAGGTTCTGGTTTTTTCTTCACGTCATGGTTGGACGCTACCTCATTTGCAGCTTCTTCAGATATTATAGCTTGAGGCTTCCCAAGAGCTATCAGAAGGACAAAAAAATAAACAATGATAAAAATCCATGTCTCAACAAAAATAGTGAATGGTGACCATTTCAACCTTCTCTTGTAAAGTAAATGGGAAAATGTACATAGGAGTTTCTTTGGACTTACGATTTAGGTACATGAGCGATAAGGTAAATAGTATGTTTAAGAGAATGATGAATCCAAAAAGTACCACTGCCCCAATCCAATACCAATAATTCTCTGGGAAGACACCGAAGCTGTCTAGTACTGCTACCCCCAACTGCGTAACATTGTCCGGTGCCTGCAATTAATGCACTCATGAACTCTTAGTACTCAAATTTGTGTATAATTATGAACTAAGCTATACCCTTTCTCTCGAGACTATTGTCTATGATTATGCTAAGGACCTTCTTTTCTTTGCTTAAATAATAGGAGCTATTGTCATCTAAACAAAGGCAACAGTTGTGACAATAACATACCAGTTTGTTCATCCACCTGGGTGAAAGCATCTCATTGACAGTCATAGCGTTAAAACCATAAAATAGAGGTGAAACCCAGTGAGCCCACTTCCACCATATTGGGATTTGTCCTGTCACACCAAAAGCAAAATTCCATGAGCAATTTATATATATATATATATAGTTATGTTATATGCATGCACAATTTAAGAACAAAGTATAGAGAGAGCATTTTATAATTCACTTTCTCATGTAAAATTGACAGTAAGTAGTTATGCTGATAATAAATTGAAAACAGTGACACCGTCGAAGATATACGGTTTATTATCATGGTAGTACGACTTGCCACAAACTATATACATCTAATATAAAAGATTTCTGAAAGAGATCCAAGTATCTGACCTTGTGGAACGATGAAACCTCCTAGCAGAAACACCAAAAGAAGAGCGAGCGTTCCCCCGCTGAGAGCAACTATCATGGTCCCACACACTCCTGCAATGACCCTAAATATTCCAGCAGCCATTTGTTGGATTAAGAACACTAGTAGTAGTTGCTTTCCAAATCTGAACACAAACAAAGGGAGGGTCAGATTAACCTATTACTTTGCTGTCCTACATAAGGGACTGGTAGGAAATATGTAGAGGTAACCAATAGTCTTGCAGAAAACAACATTAATCAAGCGTACCTGCTAGCTTCTGGTGCAAATCCAACCGTGTAATACATCACGACAGTCCAAACTATGGACTCCAAAACGGATATAGGGATCCTGAGCAAGAAATTGGGGATAGTAAAAGCCCACGCCGGGTGGAAGAGTAGGTCTCTGTGCTTGTAGAACACAGGCAGCCTATTGATGGTAAGAGAGAGCTCCGCTAAACCATTGAACATGTTTACTATCATGGCGAATATGATCGCGCCAATATAGAGTGCCCCGTCATTGTATGTGACATCAAGGGTGGTCCTCAGGAACACCGTTGATGTTACGATTGCCACGAGGAAGATCTGGATGGTCTTGAAGATGTAGACGAATGAGTCTCTCTTAATCATGAGCCACTCTTTGTCAAATGACGCCCTCAGGAGCTCCATTGTTGGGAGGGAATATTTTGAGAAGACAAGAGCTGCTTTGTGATTTCTGTTTTTGTCATAGGAGATCAATAGCTCATTCTCGAGCTGCAGCCCAACATGGAAGGCCTTAAACCGGCTCACAAACTCTGTCACTGATATGTAATGGTAAGGTATGGTCCTGTCTGCCCAGTATTGCTCCTGATCCTTCTTTGAGGTGACCTGCAACAGTTACATATATATAGTTTTCCCTCAGGGCCATATCACTCTACCTAACTGGCACACTTAAAAGGTCTTCTTTTCAAAGTCCAATCCCTCTAAACCGATTTTTAATCATTTTATCTCAAATTACTTCACAGTCCAATTTATATATTATTTGATATTAATTCAATTTCATCCTTATAATTTACCTCTTGCAAGAAGTCAGCAATTCCCTTTCTCTGAGGACACCTGAATCCACAGCTCTCGAAGAACTCAAGTGCGTGCTCCCGTGGGCCCTGGTACACGATCTGACCCTCTGATAGAAGGATGATGTCATCAAACAAATCAAACGTCTCAGGAGCCGGTTGGAGTAGGGACATCAAGATGGTGCCATCGGTCAGGTGCGCAATCTGCTGCATGCACTTCACGATCTGATATGTGGTGGAGCTATCTAGGCCAGTTGATATCTCGTCCATGAACCAAGCCTTTGTGGGTCCCACTATCATCTCCCCTGTATCAACCACATGAAAACATTGTAAGGCCGACACAGTTACATGTAGATGTTATATATCATAATTTTTTTATAATTTATTGGGACGTTTTGTATTGTTACCTGTTGTTACTCGTTTCTTTTGCCCACCAGATATTCCTCGTTGCATGTGATCTCCAACAATCGTGTCCTTGCATATATCGAGACCCAATAGCTATACAAATTCAACATTTTCCAGTAAGCAATTGGTGTAAATGAAAAAAAATAAAGAAATGATCACTACGCTTTGCAAGAAAACTACAAACTTTACGAAAAGATTGTTCCAACAACATATCCCAAAGAAAAAAAAGTTTTGATAATACTTGATAACTATTTAACCAAATAAGTATAAAAATTGGACTAAAAAGCTAAAATTACAATTGTTATTTGACTTGGATACGATGAGAACATTGATTTGTTAGTATCCAAACTGCCCAATGTAGCACCTCCAAAATAGGAAATCGATCATTTGATACGTAGGTTTGACTATGAAACTCACTTCATCTATTATCTACCGGCATCACGTGTTGAACCATCATTATAATATTCCTTGTGAGAATCTAAAACAACATATTCTTCTAGAAAAGAAATCACTACTGAATCTAAAACAACTACTGTTGAACCATCACTGCAAGGTTGAAGATAGAAAGTTTCTTACCTTGAGCATGTAATCAGTTATTAGGCTGCTCTTGGCTCCCTCCACTGCAATTGCCTATTTAAACAGATATGCATCAAAAGTAAGTTAAAACATTAAGATAGACATCTTCGAACTCTAACAAAATCAAAATCAAAAACAAAATCAAAGAAAAGAAACAATTGCATTCACATTAATAAAATTTGTCAATTCATTCATATGCTCTTTGTTTTACTTTTTTCATATTGACACAAGTACACACAAATATATGCACCTATACCTTCATAAAAAAATCAACATCTGCTTCGCGGTATACACCAGCATCCTTCTCCCTATTTGCTACATCCTTGAGGAGTTCTGGAATTTAATCATCCAACAATGCCAGTCCTTAAGAATCAATACAACTTTAAAAGGATATATAATTTTAGTTGATGCAACTTAATTACCATATCGGTGTCCAACCCCCTGAAACCTTGCTGAAAAATCTAGGGTTTCTTTAACGGTAAGGACTCCTGTGTGAACGTCATGTTGGCTAACGTATGATGACGTCTTCCTTGGAACAAATTCATTTAGTCCATGCCCATTGTAAGTAATCTCTCCACTTACCTGAATCACACAAAAAGATTTTTAGCTAATTTTATCGAATTAAAATAGGTACAACTTGTCATTTATTGCCGTGATCAAAAGCCCAGGTCATAAAGTGGCAGAACATGTAGTCGAGTTTAATGACCAACATTTTATCTAATTATGTCATAGCTAGATATATATCATATATTCATATTCAATCTTGTAAGTCCAACTGAAACAAAATCAATAAAGAAACCGTATGAAATGCTGAGATGGCTTTACCCTTAAACTTGGGTCCAACTTTCCGGCCAGTGCCAACAAAAGGGTTGTCTTGCCTGATGAGGGAGGGCCCAATAAAAGAGTCATCCTGTATAAGAATATAGTCATTATTGAAAGCTATTTTCATTGTAACTACAGAAATTTTTTAATGAAAGCACCTTTGCTACTTTAAATTTATGATTTTACCTTGAAGGCTTTATTATGCCTGATATATCCCTGAGGATTGTATATTTTATTCTCCGAGTCAATCTGATTCTGAGCAAACCCAATGCTGATTCAACTATGTTTCTTAGAGTGTTTAGAAGTGTTGGAAGAGCTCTGGTACCAACATAGCAATTGGCTTCGATTTGTAAGTGCTCAAATCTAACTTCTATATTGGGAAGTTGGATCCCAGCCCTGGAAATAGAAAATTAAAAGAAACGGTAATGATCAGTCTACTCATGATGAGAGAATGCTAGCAACAAGCAATGAGTAAAATCTAGAATTTTTTAAAATGATATATAGCCAATACTTATTTGCTATATGAGATTGGGCATCTTAGCAAGTAATAGTAGTAGAGTATGTTAACTACAATCTTCAAAAAGCTCAATATTTGTGTATGTCAATGTGGATACAAGATTGGTGCCTGATAATGCGCCTAAAATGCGTATCCAATAACTCATGTAGAATAAATATACAGTGACAACTCCTCAGATAACGCTTTGTAACAAGCGGGCAATTGAATACGTGTGTATTTCTTGTCAAGATAAGCACATATTTATCTACATATATTTCTAGCCTTCCAAAGTAGATGGTCGAGGATTCAAATCCGTCAGGTGATTATGTGGGTGTGTTTTTGGTCAATATATATATATATATATATATATATATATATGTGTGTGTGTGTAATTGTTTCTCAAGTGTATTGGGAACTTGAGATTTGTCAAGCAAGCACCGTCCATGTGCAACTAAACACCACCACTACAACAACAGGCCTTCATAAATTCATGTACTAATGCTTAAGAATTGCATAAAACTGAATCAAATCAGGCTCCATAAACAATGATTATTGTACACTAATTATCAGTATCATGAAAAAACATGGAGATTTTAAATTTCTAAAAATGGGTAATGAAGAATTTAGGTGAAATTGAAAATTCTGAGCAAAGATAGCAATAAACAATACAGAACTTCAAACAAAATAAATAAATAAATAAATCAATATCAAGAACATAAGCTACCTATCAATACGATCTCTCAACTTTGTCAAGAACCTCTCATTATCTTCCTCAGCAAGCATGAAATTCCTCTCGACGAACCGATCCCGGTCGGTCTGATCGAGCTTTCGAACATCCACCTCCTTACTCTCATGGTTTTCAGCATTGTCAAACTTCAATATACTTGTTCTTAACCTATCATATGTTGCCAGTTTTTCTAAAGCATCCCATCTCAGAGCCTCTTCATCACCATCAACTTCAATACTCGAACTCATGCTGTTGTATATGCCTAAGTTCCTCTAGTGATAACAAACCATGCCAAGCTCCAGAAATGTATATATATATATACAGATTTATAATGTATGTAGCAAGTTATATATATAGAGAGAGAGAGAGAGGGGGGAATGGCTGTCAAGTAGGGCTGTTGGAGACTTCTACCGGGAACCACTACTTAATTTTCTAGAAGCATTGGAGATTGAACAAAAAATGAAGTTTAACGCGATTAGAACTCCTTCATTGGAGCACGTAGAGCATGAACGAAAAATGAAGTAAAAAAGGCAAAGCGTGACTCAGGTGACGAATTTCAAAATTGTGTATTAAGGTTTAATATATTTTAGGGTAAATAGCATAAACCCCCCCTCAATTTTACTCTATTTCCCTACTATACCCCCTCAACTATGAAATGAGCTTAGAACCCCCTAAAGTTTCATAAAATGTTGCACCATGGGCTTGCCCTCAATTATTTTTACCCTTTTACCCTCCAAACTTTTTGTATTTCCACCTTACCATTAATTCTATCCTTACTAATATATTTCTTAATTCTTTAAATTACCAAATTATTATTTCTTTTAGTTAGAATATTAATTATGCCATTTATCTTTAATGTATTAGAATAAATATACTCTCAAATGTTAAATTTTTTTTGTAAGTTTTAATTATTTTATTTGTAAATCAATTAACTTGTTATTAAATTTTAGTTTGATTTAAATCATAAAACTCAATCCTAATTAATATATTCATAAATAAATCACAATTTATGAATATATTTTTATGAAAAGAATGTTTCATTTGGCAAAAAAAAAAAATTTAATTAGGATAATGAGTGTTATGATTTAAATGAAATTAAGTTTTATTGGAAAATGATATATATTTTGGAATATATATATATAATTCGTCAAAAATATATATTTTTCGAATTGTTTTAAAAAAATATGAATTTTTTCCAAAAAATAAAATTTTTGGGAAAAATATATATTATGTTCCAAAATATGATTTTTTCCGAAAAATAATTTTTTTGAGAAAAATATATATTATTTTCCAAAATATGATTTGTTTTCCGAACATAATATAATTTTTTTCCGAAATATATATTTTTTATATTTTAGAAAATAATGTATATTTTTCATAAAAAAATTCATATTTTTTAAAACAATTCAAAAAATATATACTTTTTGACGAATCATATATATATATATATATTCCGAAATATATATCATTTTCCAATATATATATATATTCCAAAATATACATATTTTTTTGAAAAATAAATTTTTTGAAGGTTTGATTTCACTAAACCCTCTTATACTATTGATGGTAGTTTAGGTATTATGACTCAAAATCATATTTTGGAACATAATATATATTTTTTCTCAAAAAAAATATTTTCCGGAAAAAGTTCATATTTTTGAAAATAATATATATTTTTCTCAATAAAAATTATTTTCCGGAAAAAATCATATTTTGGAACAGAATATATATTTTTCCCAAAAACATTATTTTTCGGAAAAAATTCATATTTTTTAAAAGAATTCGGAAAATATATATTTTTAACGAATTATATATATATTCCGAAATATATATCATTTTTCTATATATATATATATATATATATATATATATATTCCGAAATATATATATTTTGTTCAAAATATATATATTGTTTTCATAAATTGTGATTTATTTATGAATATATTAATTAGGATTGAGTTTTATGATTTAAATCAAACTAAAATTTAATACCAAGTTAATTGATTTACAAATAAAATAATTAGAACTTATAAAAAAAAAATTAACATTTGAGAGTATATTTAGTCTAATACATTAAAGGTAAATAACATAATTAATATTCTAACTAAAAGAAATAATATTTTTGTAATTTAAAGAATTAAGAAATATAATAGTAAGGATATGATTAAAAGTAAGGTGAAAATATAAAAAGGTTGGAGGGTAAAAGGGTAAAAAAATTTGAGGGCAAGCCCATGGTGCAAGAAAATGAAAGTTGAGGGGGGTATAATTAATTGAGGGGGTATAGTAGAGAAAGAGAGTAAAATTGAGGGGGGTCTTAAGCTATTTACCCTATATTTTATATAATTATTGTTTTTATAATTTTAAAAATCAGCAATTGAAGATGATACAACGAAAGATTTAAGTTAAGGTTATTATCAACAAACCCCCATATGGTTTCATATTTTGAACAACTTACTCTCATCCCTTTCAGAAAACCCCCTGACGTTAACAAATTTGATCAATTTCCCCCCTTTCTTACAATTTTGGATAAAACTGCCCCTGAGGGGATTTACTGATAAACGATTTTTTTTTATTTATATATGTCGAAAAAATACATTAATGCCAAAATAAGTTTTTTGCAACTACTAATTAGGGTAAAATATATATAAAAAATTAAGTGCGAAATATAAAAAAAAATTCAAACTACAAATAAGATTTTTTTTTCGTTTTTAACTTTGTTTTTTTATATTTTACTATAAACGGAAAAAAAATATTTTATGCCGAAATAAAAAATTAATACATCAATATTTTTAACTTTCCAGTACATTGCCAAACAATTAATGCATCAAATTTTGATTTCCACAAAATTAATGCATCAATATTTTAACTTTCCCATTAGATATTTTTTTGGCATAATTTTTTTTTCGTTTAATGTAAAATATATATAAATAAATAAATAAAAAATGGTTTTTTGCCATTTGTTTGGCAAAGAACCAGGTCCATCACAGTCGTACAAAGCATATTGATGTTCGGTTCCACTTTGTTAGAGACATAGTAGATGATGAGAACATTCTACTACAGAAGATCGATACTGCAGATAATCCTACAGACATGCTCACTAAAGTGGTTACAGGGATCAAGTTTCAACATTGTTTGAACTTGATCAATATCTCTTGGACTCAGAGCGCCTAAAGGCGCAATGGGGGGTAGCATCAATCAGAAGACTCAGACAGTAGATTATTTCATCATGGTGGAGATTTGTGGGAAATGACTCAAGAAGACTAGAACCTATGATGCATGCAATGACATATATGCATATGATGATGTATGGGATGACCTATATGCAAGAAGCTTCCTTCAGCAGCCATTGAAGACTTTAAGCTTGGCAGCCACCCACCCACCGAGTTGCCATTCAAGACTTTGGCCAACAACTCCTCTTTGCTCCTCTATAAATATAGCTATACATTCTGTATAAGATTTTAAGCTCAATCTGTATGTTAGAGAGCAAGTGTGAGGGTGAGAGATAATACCGAAAGAAAATATATTGAGCTACCCCTCCGTGGACGTACCCGTTTTTTGGGGAACCACGTATAAATCATGGTGTCTATGTGTTTGTGTGTGTTTGATTTCATTTAAGGTCCAACAATTGGTATAAGAGCCATTTTTGTAAAAAATAGAGCCGTATCTTTCAACTCTATTTCGAAGCAAACCAAGCATCAAAACCAAACACCAAATATACTGGGAGATTGCCCATCAAGATAGGAAGGTTTTCCAGTTAATTTCAGGCCAAACAAACCCCCCACGCACTTCCAGAAGATTGGCGCGTCAAGGGGCATCGGCGGTACGCGACCACGCGCCTTCTTCCTCCAGCGCGCGTGAGGCCCATGCGCGGCCACGCACCCCACGCGCCTTCTCCGGCCAGCCTGGTTTTCCCGGCCAACTTTCCGGCGACTGGATTTTTTCCGGCGATGACGTCACTGCCACGTGTCTCAGTCCTATGTTGACACGTGTCCCCAACTAGTGAGTGACACGTGTCACCATCCATAAGTTGCCACGTGTGCCTAATCAGGGGTTGCCACGTGTCACGCTGTCAGCTGCCACGTCAGTAATTTTCTGATATTTACAGTTTTGCCCTTCTATACTGTTTTGGTCATTCCGAGCTCGTTTTAAGTCCGTTTTGAGTAAACGAAAGGTCGATCCTAGCTAAATCGATCGTTCCGGATTCAACGGTGGGCTTCATTTTTCGAAATTAGTACTCTAATTTTGGGAAAACTCGGTTTGAAGTTTTATTGCTCCTAGTTGGTGAGTTAATTTCATCAATTTTTTATATCTATTATTTCAAGTCATGACTGAAGTACAGGATACCGAGCAATCAGAGGCCAGAGATACTGGAGGGAATACTGTTGGGACGAGCGGTTCTATGAGGAGAACCATGTTGTCAAATGCAAAGTTTGAGGTGGAGAAATTCGACGGCACCAATAACTTTGGCATATGGCAATGCAAAGTCCAGGATCTTCTATTTCGAGATGGTTCCCAGATTGCCTTGGATGCTAAGCCCAAGGATATCTCGGATGAAGATTGGACATTCGTTAATTGTCAAGCTTGCGGCACAATCCGATTGTGTTTAGCAAAAGATCAGAAGTACTTTGTGATGAAAGAAAATATGGCGGCAGATCTGTGGAAGAAACTGGAGGACAAATTTATGACGAAAAGTCTAGAAAATCGCCTTTATCTGAAGTCAAAGCTCTTCAGATTCCAGTACAAGAAAGGTACCCCTATGATCGAACACTCAAACAATTTCAACAAACTAATTGTAGATTTACAGAATTTAGATGTTGAAATTCTTGATGAAGATAAAGCTTTGATTTTATTAAATTCCCTGCCTGAAAGCTATGATCATTTATCCACAAATTTAATGTATGGAAAAGATGAGGTTAAATACATAGATGTTGCTAACGCTTTGGTAAACAATGAGTACCGGAAGAAGGATCAACATGATCACTGGGACAATACATCAGAGGCGTTGACTGTAGACAGAGGCAGGTCGAATAACAGATCAGAAGGAAAGGGGAGATGGCGGTCCAAATCCAGATCACAACCAAATAGATCTGAATCATCCAGAAGACGGCAAGAGAAGGATGAGTGTTTCCAGTGTCACCAGAAAGGGCACTGGAAGAGAGACTGTCCAAACAAGGACAAGTCACATGCCAATATTGCCCGAAAGAGGGAAGACGAAGAAGAAGCAGCCTTTACTATTTCATCATCAGACACTGATCAGTCTGATAGATGGATTCTTGATTCAGGTTGTTCTTATCATATGTGTCCAAACAGGAACTGGTTCTCTAGCTTCGAGGAGCTGGATGGAGGAGTTGTGCTAATGGGCAACAACATCACCTGTCAGACCAAAGGGATCGAAACAATACGTCTGAAGATGCACGACGGTACAATCAGAAAACTCTCCGATGTCAGGTATATTCCAGACCTAAAGAAAAACCTCATTTCATTAGGGGTTTTAGATTCCAGTGGTTACAAGGTGACCATGGAAGGTGGAGTTCTGAAAGTAGTTCGAGGTGCATTCGTGGTAATGAGAGGTACTTTGAGGAAAAATCTGAATTACCTAGATGGGTATACAGTAACCGGAAGAGCAGTTGTGGTGAGCAGTTCTGAAAACAAGTCAGCCGATCTTACCCGACTCTGGAACATGCTTTTAGGGCATGCGGGTGAGAAGGCGTTGCAAGGCTTGGTGAGGCAAGGCAGACTAAAAGGTGCCAAAACTTGAAAACTTGACTTCTGTGAGCACTGTGTGCTAAGCAAACAGACAAGGGTCAAGTTCGGCACGGCGATTCATCGAATGAAGGCAACACTGGACTATGTTCACACAGACGTCTGGGGGCCATCCAGAATCGCTTCATTGGGAGGTAAACGTTGGTTTGTAACGTTTATTGATGATTTTTTTAGATATGTCTGGGTTTATACTATGAAGCATAAAGATGAAGTGCTAGATATCTTTCTTAAATGGAAGAAAATGATAGAGACCCAGACAGGCAGGAAGCTCAAGAGGCTCAGATCAGACAACGGTGGCGAGTACAAATCAGATCCCTTCATAGAAATCTGTTAGAATGAAGGGATAATTAGACACTTCACAGTGCCTAAAACGCCACAGCAAAATGGAGTCGCAAAAAGAATGAATCGCACTTTAGTGGAAAAAGTACGATGTATGCTATCTCAATCTGAGCTTAGCAAAACATTTTGGGCAGAGGCGTTGGCATACTCCACTCATATTGTCAACCGACTTCCTGCAACTGCGCTAGATGGGAAAACTCCCAAGGAGGTATGGTCTGGATATCCAGTTTCTGATTATGATTCTTTTCATATATTTGGGTGTCCAGCATACTTTCAAGTTGTAGAATATAAACTGGACCCTAGAGCCAAGAAAGCTCTCTTCATGGGACATAGTGAAGGAGTTAAAGGATTCCGGTTGTGGTGCACTGAAACAAAGAAGATCATTTGTAGCAGAGATGTTACTTTTGATGAGTCTGTCATGCTGAGACAGACCACTCCAGCTAAAGAAGAAGTGAATCCAAATCTTCAGCAGCAGGTGGAGTTTGAGAGTCACGAAGATACTGAGCCGCCAGTTGATTGTTCTGAAGATGATTCTGATAGTCAGGACGAGGACTCAGTTGAGGTGGAGACTCCATCTCCAGTACAGGTGATTAGTCAGCAGCCAGACTCTATTGCCGCCAGCAGACCCAGAAGGGTCATTCAGAAGCCTGCCCGATTTATTGACATGGTGTCATTTGCACTTCCAGCAACAGAAGATGATGTCCCTAACACTTACAGAGAAGCAGTACACAGTACTGATAGTAAGAAATGGAAGGCATCTATGGATGAAGAGATGATGTCTCTACATCAAAATCAGACTTGAAAGCTAGTTCAACTTCCAAAGGGCAAGAAGGCTATTGGCTGTAAATGGGTTTATGCTCAGAAAGAATGTGATCCCGGCATAAACCAGATCAGATACAAAGCCAGACTAGTAGCGAAAGGCTACGCTCAAAGGGAAGGAATCGACTACAACGAGGTATTTTCGCCTGTTGTTAAACATTCCTCTATTCGGATACTTTTTGCTTTAGTAGCACAGTTTGATCTCGAGTTAGCTCAACTTGATGTCAAAACTATATTTTTCCATGGCACTTTGAACGAAGAGATTTACATGACTCAGCCAGATGGGTTTAAAGTTCCAGGACGTGAGAACTGGGCATGTAAATTGAACAAGTCACTGTATGGCTTGAAACAGTCCCCGAGACAATGGTACAAAAGGTTTGACTACTTTATGAAGCAACAAAAGTATACCATAAGCCATTTTGATCATTGTGTATACCTTCGAAAACTCCCAGATGGTACATTTGTATATTTGCTCTTATATGTAGATGATATGTTGATAGCATCTAAGAGCAAGGTGGAGATCGATAGACTGAAGGCTCAATTGAGTTCAGAGTTCGAGATAAAGGATCTTGGATAAGCTAAGAAGATACTTGGGATGGAGATCAAGCGAGACAGACAGAAAGGCACAATGTGTTTAACTCAGACGAAGTATTTGAAGAACGTGCTTCAGACATTTGCCATTGATGGCAACACCAAATCCGTAAGCACACCGCTGGCCTCACACTTCAAACTGAGTGCACAGATGTCACCAACCACAGATGATCAAAAAAGGAAAATTGAGCATGTTCCATATGCAAATGCAGTTGGTGCCCTTATGTATGCAATGGTATGTACCAGACCCGACATTTCACATGATGTAAGTATGGTGAGTCGATACATGCACAATCCTGGTAAAGGCCATTGGCAAGCAGTGAAGTGGATTCTACGGTACATTCATGGTACTGTAGATATCGGGTTAAAGTTTTAGAGAGAGAAGATAGTGGGTAAGCATCTAGTTGGATATGTGGATTCCGACTATGCTGGAGATCTTGATAAAAGAAGATCTACTACCGATTATGTATTTACTATGGCAGGCGGACCAGTATGCTGGAGGTCAACATTACAGTCAACGGTGACTTTGTCTACTACAGAGGCAGAGTATATGGCTGTAACCGAAGCTTTCAAGGAAGCTATTTGGCTTCAAGGGTTGACTACAGACTTGGGTGTTTTTCAAGAAACCGTGAAGGTTTTTTGTGATAGTCAAAGTGCCATTTGTTTGGCAAAGAACCAGGTCCATCACAGTCGTACAAAGCATATTGATGTTCGGTTCCACTTTGTTAGAGACATAGTAGATGATGAGAACATTCTACTACAGAAGATCGATACTGCAGATAATCCTACAGACATGCTCACTAAAGTGGTTACAGGGATCAAGTTTCAACATTGTTTGAACTTGATCAATATCTCTTGGACTCAGAGCGCCTAAAGGCGCAATGGGGGGTAGCATCAATCAGAAGACTCAGACAGTAGATTATTTCATCATAGTGGAGATTTGTGGGAAATGACTCAAGAAGACTAGAACCTATGATGCATGCAATGACATATATGCATATGATGATGTATGGGATGACCTATATGCAAGAAGCTTCCTTCAGCAGCCATTGAAGACTTTAAGCTTGGCAGCCACCCACCCACCGAGTTGCCATTCAAGACTTTGGCCAACAACTCCTCTTTGCTCCTCTATAAATATAGCTATACATTCTGTATAAGATTTTAAGCTCAATCTGTATGTTAGAGAGCAAGTGTGAGGGTGAGAGATAATACCGAAAGAAAATATATTGAGCTACCCCTCCGTGGACGTATCCGTTTTTTGGGGAACCACGTATAAATCATGGTGTCTATGTGTTTGTGTGTGTTTGATTTCATTTAAGGTCCAACACATATAAATGATTTGATTTGTTGCATGACAATTGATCTTCAATTTAACAAACCGTTTATTTGTCCATTTTAGAAAAGAGAAAATACACATTATCTACCAAAGTTGTTGAAATGCATGACCAAGGTCTGTCATGCATCATTGGTAAAGCTTGTACCAACTAGCTCTCTAATAAACACATTGTCTAACAGAAAACTAAAGTATGGCATTCGAGAACTATTGAGCCAGCAGAACATACATATCACTTGACTGAAAGATATCAAAATAGACATCACAAACCTCATTAAGATCGCTGTTGTTAGGCGTTGTTCTTTCTTGCTCAAACAGCCCTTTCACAATAAATGCTCAAGCTTTAACTTACTGAAAGCTCTTTTCAGAATTCGACCCTGATATCATATACTTCCTCAGTTTTTTCCCATTACAAGCAGAACAACAAATCGCATTATTTGAACAAACCAAAAGAACAACCATAAAGGTACCTCTACAGAAAGCCTATAAGCGTGAACATGCTTTGTTTGACCTATTATGTGACACCCATCCATCGCATGTAAATCCATTTGGGGATTCTGGGATGTAAATGAAATATGGCAAACCAAGAATGTCAAGTGCCTTATATAATGCAGTCACTATCATATAAAATTATAGAAAATCATGGTAACTATTTTAAGTACCATACGGTCCTGCATATCTCAATGCTAGTCATTACAAGCCAAATTTTGTAGCCTTTCAAATGGTTCTTTTAAGCATAAACCAGGAGAAGAGCAAAACAGGCTCAAGCTGAAAAGCAGTCTATAAGATATACCAAACAATCCCATAACAATCAATTCAATTATATATGCTAGAGCTCAGAATTTTTCCTAACCAGTAGAACTCCAACTTATAGTAAAGTTGAAGGTGTAGGAGATTGTCCATGCACCCAACTAGTTTACCAGCAGCACCAAAATCCCTGGCTCTTTCTCACATGTGAAGGGAAATCTGTCAAAAATAAATAAATAAAATGTTAGAGAGATACCATGTAAACTTCGTCACCAGTAGCATATCTGCCTATTATATCTTTCGCTAACTTCTTTAAGCCTAGCTATCAGGCTAATGCCTATTATAGAGAGTAGCAGCTACCTCAACAGAACAATGCAATGAAGAAACCATTACCCTTGCTGGTATTGTGCAGGTGTCCAATGAGGTGTTAACCCACAAACAGTTAAAGATAAACTTGATGATGATAATGTTGACCTTGCCTCAATGGTGCATTGCTTTATGACCAGAAGACAAAAAACCCAATGGCGACCAGTGTGAAAATGGTTTGATTCCAAAAGATGAAGAAGAGATTTGTAGTTGTGTTGCTCTTCATGTTATAGCTTCGACGACCGATTCTTTCTAGCAGATCCAACACGATTGAGTTTGCGGGGAATTCTTGCACCGACATCTGCAACACCCAACACCCATTTGGGCGATTGGGCGATTTGGGCGATTGGGCGATTTGAGCGATTTGGGCGATTTGGGCATTGTAGCTGGACTTGGTCGATCGTGACAGCTCTAGGGCTTCTTTTTGCGACATCTCTAGGGCTTCGATTTAAGCTTCGCTCTTCCTCATGCTCAGATCAGCACACATATGTTTCACTGCACACTAGGTGTTCGACAATTTGTCCCGAAGACGATTCAATGGCTTCTCAAGTGGATGATGAGTTAATCACTATAAATGAGATGTTGCGTGCAATCCAAGAGAAGGACAAAGTGCATTTGAACGAAGAGACGAATGTGGAGGCTATTAACGCGCCTGCACAGAAAGCTGTTGATATCTCTGAAGTTGTAAATGGTAATGCTACGTCATCTGGGGTTACCCAATCTGAGTTTCCTCCTCTTCCTGGCACCCGACCTACTCCTGTATCACAACCAGTGTCTTGGGCTCAGAGACTAAACACCAGTATTCAAACGGGTAAGATGAAGTTGCGATACATTGTTCCTAACAAAGACAACCCTAATAGAGCTGTGCTTACTTCTGATATGGCGCAATGTGCAGATTGGCAACCATGTTTGATAGGCTATTTTATTGATAAGCGTCTTCCATTTTTAACTGTTGAATCTATTGCTAAGAAACTATGGTGTAAGGAAGGTCTATGCGGTGTTCACAGCCTAGATAACAATTTCTTTTTGTTCAAATTTGCTTCCACCATGCAAAGAGATGCTATCATAGAAGGAAATACATGGCACTTTGCAAATCATTTATTGGTATTGCAAAAATGGAAGCCAAGTCTGATCTTGCAGAAAGACGTTATCACTTCATTACCAGTTTGGGTCAAATTATTTGGTATTCCATTAGAATTTTGGAATGAAGATGCCATCAGCTCTGTATCTAGCCAATTGGATACTCCTTTGTATGTGGATGCTCTTACTGATAACAAAAAGAGATTGGGTTTAGCTAGGGTTTGCATAGAGATGGATGCTAAATCTGATTTTTCCAAGGTAGTCCAAGCTGAGTTACCCGATGGTACCTTACTTTATGTTTAGGTTGAATACTAGTGGCTTCCTCAGAAGTGCTCTCGTTGCAATGTATTGAAACTATCCTAAAGATAAACTAGAATTAAATGAATAAATAAATAAAAGATAACTACTTCCTACTCTAATCTTATCAAAACCAATATCATATACTTATAACATAATCCAAACAGTAGTCTCCTAGCTTCTTCATCATTTCATCGTCCCGATCAGCCAAACTTGATTAATAAATCCATTTCAAACTTTAAACTTCTTTATCCAGTTCAACACCAAAAAAACCCATATTTTCAACCCAACTGACACAATACCTGGCCCATGCTTTCTTTCACTTCTCGGTCCATCTTCTCACATATTTTTGGTTCAGATTCGGTCTTAAATTCCAAATTTCGGCTTCATCATAGCTCCTTGCTCTTTTCTACATTGACTCAAAAGTGGTGTCAACACAAGGTGAAGAAATATCTCACAAGATTGTAGTCTGGACTTCTCCAATAAGTCCACCACTGCTTCCATAGGCAAAATTTGAATTGTCCCCGTGTTTACTGAGAAAACTTTGTATGGAAGTATATATATTTTGCCCCCGGTGGAGGTGTGCTTAACTCCTTCACATATCAGCTTCTTGTACCCCATAAACATTCATTATTGTAAGAGAGAAAAAAAAGAATAATTTTTTTTTTTTTACTTACTGGTGAAGTGTTGATGATTTGTATTGTTCACCAAAATTTGGTGGAAAAATTGAGTGAATGAGTTATGACAATTAGACAGAGAATTGTGTTTGTATGAAGAGTTGTGTCTGCGTAAAGAGTTGTGTCTGCAGTTGGACACTGAATAGACATAACCATTTGAACCAACACAAGTTGAACCATCACATCTGGTAACTTTTCAGGTCATCTGAAAGGCACGTGATTGCCTATAAATACCCCCCATGGGTCATTTGCAAACTCATCCAAAAAAAAGGCACGTGATTACCTATAAAACTACCAAAAAGATGTTGACCAAAAACTTTGATATGAAAGATTTAGGCATTGCTGATGTCATACTAGGAATCAAGATTTCTAGAACATCAGAGGGTCTAGTATTATCTCAATCTCATTATATTGAGAAAATACTAGAAAGATTTAATAAAGAAGATACTGGTCTTGTTAAGACTCATGTTGATGTAAATCTTCATTTATCGAAAAATACGGTTCCTAGCATATCTCAACTAAAGTATTCTCACATTATAGGAAGTTTGATGTATTTAATGACTTGCACACGACCAGACATAGCATACTCAGTTAACAAATTGAGTAGATACACATGTAATTCGGGGAAAACTCATTGGACTGCAATAAAGAGGGTCCTGAGATATTTGAGATATACCAAGAGTTATGGATTACATTATACCAGATATCCAGCAGTACTTGAAGGTTATAGTGATGCCAATTGGATATCTGATACAAATAATTCAAATTCCAAAAGTGGTTATGTCTTCACGATTGGAGGTGAAGCCATATCTTGAAAATCTTCAAAACAAACTTGTATTGCCAGATCCACTATGAAATTTGAATTTATTGCTTTAGATAAAGCTGGTGAAGAAGCTGAGTGACTTCGTAATTTCTTATAAGATATTCCAAATTGGCCTCAACCTGTGTCGCCAATATGTATACATTGTGATAGTTAATCGGCGATTGCAATGGCACAAAATAATATGTATAACGATAAGTCTTGACATATACGTCAAAAACATAACATCGTTAAACAGTTGCTCTCAAATGGAATAATCTCTATAGATTATATAAAGTAAATGGAAAATTTAGCGGATCCGTTTACAAAAGGTTTGACTAAATAACAAGTGTATAGATCATCGAGGGGAATGGGATTAAATCCAAAAACTAACGAGTCATCTTAATGGAAACCCAACCTAGTAGACTGGAGATCCCAAGATCTAGGTTTAAAGGGACAACAAAAATTCTGAAGGACTCACCAGAAGCACTAGGAAGAAATAAATATTCTACCCATTTCTATAATGAGACAGTTCTACCTACAATGAGGATTAGGATAAGCTATGATTTTAATGACTCTTATATCTTGAAAATTCAAGTGGGATATGGTAGGATATTCTTAATAAGAGGTCACCTATATGAGTGTGAAGTGGGGCCGCTTCTATGAGAACTACCAAGGCTAAGTTTTCTAGAGCACTTATGAAATACCAAACGTTGTTCAGGGCCATATGAACACAACAGTGAGAACCAATTCTGTGCAGAAGGAAACTATGTGTTTGCTATTGTCTTTGTTTACATCAACGGCTGAACAGTTCAAGACATCATGTTCACTGATTAGCCAATAAATCCGATAGTAATACACTAAGGAAGGTTTAAGGCCAAAAGTTACCTCTCGTGATGCAGTAACTTTCCAATTGTACTCTCTATAGTGTCTGC
Organism: Cornus suecica; assembly: GCA_963922005.1. Lineage (NCBI taxonomy): Eukaryota > Viridiplantae > Streptophyta > Magnoliopsida > Cornales > Cornaceae > Cornus > Cornus suecica. The sequence continues at coordinate 37,026,871 of OY998238.1, read as the reverse complement.
ATTTTCATTTTTTGCATTTGACGTCAAAATCTCATTCATGTGGGGGATTGTTGGAAAAATTGAGTGAATGAGTTGTGACGATTAAACAGAGAATTGTGCCTGCATGAAGAGTTGTGTTTGCATGAAGAGTTGTGTCTGCGTAAAGAGTTGTGTTTGCAGTTAGACACTGAATAGACACAACCATTTGAACCAACACAACTAGGGATACACATCTGGTGACTATTCAGGTCATCTCAAAAGGAACGTGATTGCCTATAAATACCCCCATGGGTCATTTGCAAACTCATCCAAAAAAAACATTCCCTATATTTCTACCTTCAGTCATTGCATATATATATATATATAGTAGTAGAGAGTACTACACAGAAAAGTATGAAACTAATTTCTTAATGTGAAGTGTGGAAAAGTAGTATAAGTTGCATACCAATTTGTTCATCCATCTTGGAGCAGACATCTCATTAACAGTCAAGGCATTGAAACCATAGGTCATAGGCGAAATCCAATATCCCCACGCCCACCAATTAGGAATTTGATCTGTTACAGACGAAGAAACTTTCGTATGTAAACAATAATCTAATGAAAAAATCAGATCTTTTTTGAAAGAAAACCAGTTGTCGAGAAAATGCAAACTTTCGTGAGAGGATTCATGTGTTTAGTTACACAAACCATCGAATACTCTAATAGCTTAAGCTTCTAATAGCATGTAACTTTATTCTTTACATGTTCTAACCTGCCTAAGAAGTTAAACTTGTTGAGATAATGTTGAATTATGGGTGAAACTTCAAATCATCTGTGGAGATAAGTTAATGATCTTTGGGCATAGGACTAACCTTTAGGAACGATGAAGCCACCAAGAAGGAACACGAGTAGGAGAATGAGAACTCCACCGGTGTTGGCAATGATCATTGTCCTACATACTCCAGCAATGAGCCTAAATATCCCGGCAGCCATTTGTTGAATAAAAAACACCACTAGAAGTTGCTTCAAGAACCTGAAAAATGGAAGAAGCAGAATGTTAGAATCACATTTTTCCCATCTCTACCAGGTAAGCCAAATAAAAAATAATATTTTGTCCAATACAATAACACTAGGCTACCTCTGTCACAGTAATTCCTAGTGATGAATTTTATCCCTAATAAAGTTTCTTTAGCAATATTGAGATAAAAACAATACACAATTTAACACCTATATAATATGTCTTTGCTATAAAAATCTAACTTCAAATTTATATAAGGTTGTCATATTCAATTCCATGGTTATTCTCAAGGAAAATGTATTTGATCAGTTAAAATGACTCAGTTGGGAAAAATGGGACCCAGTGTCTCATAAACATCAGGTCTCATAAACATCTCTTTTGAAAAAGACTTGAGATCTGGTACCTTAGTTTCAAGTTCGATTCTCATTGGCACAAACAACTTACCTGCTAGCTTCAATTGTAAATCCAATGGTGTAATAGGTCATGATCATCCAAGCAATGGACTCAAAGACAAATATTTGTATCCGGAGAAGGAACGTTGGGAGCGTATAAGTCCAAGCCAAGTAGAAAAGAAGAGCTCTGTGCTTGTAAAACATCGGAAGCCTTTGCATGGTGACCGAGAGCTCAACAAAGCCATTGAACATGTTGATGATCATGGAGAACAACAGTGCACCAATGAAAAGCGCGCCATCCGACTCATTCCTCATGTGCATTTCCGTCCTTACAAACGCGGTGGACGCGATGATGGCCACGATGATGATCTGTACGGTCTTGAAAACCTAGACGAACGAGTTTCTTTTTAGGGCTATTATAAAAAAAAACCCTAAGATTTCAAAAATGTTCAAAAAACCTCTTGTGGTTTCAAAAACCCTCCTATAGTTATATATATATATATATATATATATATATATATATATATATATATATAAATTTACGTATATATCATTGTATATATATATATATATATATTTATGTACATATATATAATTATATATGCACTCATTTACGTGGGTTTGTGATATAATTTTATATATAATTATAAATTAAAATTTGGTTGAAATTGGAATTTAAATTGAAAGTGGGTTTGTGATAAATGAAATGAATTAGAGTTGAATTGGGTTAAAATTGGGATTTAAATTGAAAGTGGGTTTATGATAAATGGGGAGAATTAGAGTTTTGGAGTAAATGAGTGAGAGAAAGTGGGTTAGTGATAAATGAAATGAATTAGAATTTAATTAGAATAAATGAAAGGAATTAAAGTTTAATTGGAATAAATGGAAGGGTATTTTCGTAATCTTATAGAGTGGAGAGGGGGTATTTGATTAAATTTGAAATCATAGGGGTTTTTTGGAACCACATGGATTTTTTTGAACAATTTAAAAATTATAAAGGAATTTATGAAACCACATGGAAGTTTTTGAACATTTTCAAACCATAGGGGGTTTATGATAATAGCCCTTCTTTTTATCAGCTGACAGTAGCCATTCCTTGTCAAATGAGGTCTTGAGGAGCTCCTTCTTGGACACCAAGTACCTCTTGAAGACTAGAGCCGGCTTTGTGGTTCCGGGACTTCTGGAGCCGGAGGCCGACTTGGAAGCGTTTGAATCGCTGTGCGAACTAAGAGACTGAGATGTATGTGTATGGTTTGCTTCTGTCTGCCTAGTACTGCTCTTGGTCCTTCCTTGAGGTAACCTGTTCAAAAATTTCATATGCTATTTTTGAAACTGCGTATTGGGCTTGGGCCCAAATTGCACTACAATATACCAGTAGATATTGGCCCATTACTATTTAAAACCTTACTATTCATATATAAATTTTTTATCGAAGTTTATTGGACCAACAAAGAACATTAAGTGGGCCTAAGTGGCACTTGGGCTGGTGTCAAGTTCATGAACTCTTGAAATGAGGTTTGGCCCGTTTGGGCCAATACCAGGCCCATTGAAACTTTAGCAAGCCCAAAACTCCACCAGACTAATGTTATTCTTTTTCTTTTATTTATTTATTATTATTATTTTGTAGTTTTATTAGTATTTAAATAGCTTTAAAAAAAAATTATCTTTTAAATTGAATATAGAAATTGGGCAGATCAATTAAAATTGATCTAAGAACATGCATAATCAAATAATCAATATTAAAGCTAAATGGATCATGGTCAACATAAGATGGGATTATGAGCAATTGAACGCTCACATTTTACGTTGAGAGGTGTAGATACCCTTAAACTCTATTCTTATTTGTCTCACATGATAGATTAAATTATGTGTCAAAATTTTAAATTTATACGCGTCGAGATTAGATAAAAGATTCGCGTAGCACTTAAGAGGATCCCGTACTTCAGTAAGTACGAAAATTGGACCATCAAACGAAATTTATTTTCGTTATCTTGCAAATTAATCTCCACCTTTGACAGAGTAGGAGGCTATCTCGGATCCAAATTCGAGATTAAACCCCTATTTGCGCCAAATGTGCTCCATTTCATACTGTAGTACCTCACCTTAATATCATATTGCAAGAGCTATTTTATTAAAAGAATTCAAATCATGAGATTACCTCTTGCAAGAAATCAACGGTTCCATTTCGCTATGGACACTTGAATCCACAACTCTAAAAGAACTCAACTATGTGGTCCCGTGGGCCCTGATAGACAATCCGACCCTCCGATAAGAGTATGATATCATCAAATAGATCAAACGTCTCAGAAGCTGGTTGGAGTAGGGACATCAAAATGGTGGTCTCATTGAGGTGCACAATCTGCTGCAAACACTTCATTATTTGGTATGTTGTGGAGCTGTCTAAACCAGTTGATATCTCGTCCATAAATAGACGATCATCTCACCTATACATTAAATTAATATTGAATTTTCAGTACAAATTAAACAATACCATTTTATAAGTATGAATATACAAATTATACAATTTCAAATTCATTGAGTCTGTTTAAAGTTGCTTATGAAATAGGATCAATTTTCTTGTATAAATCAGTGACTATTTTCCACATCAATATTTTTAATTTTATTTTTTGAAAATTACTTATACATCAATAAGAATATAGGTTTCAGGGGTACTACATTTTAACCAATAATCATGTAAGAAATGAGGTCTAATATTACAATAAACTTTGTACCAATACAATTGATGTACAAAGTTAGAAATGGGTGTAGAAAATAGTTATTTTATCATTGTGTACAAATTATTTATTTATAGGTTAATCAAAAGCTCGGTTGTTGAATCAATTTTATCACACTCTAGTCTATTAATGAAGTTACATAATACAGTATTAGAGTCTTAATTAATTGACTTAGTTGTAAAGTCCTGGAACAAGCAAAAGAGGGTTAGTTTTTAGAGCAACAACAAAAGTCTCACAGTGGAGAAGCTTGAGCTAATTCACATGGGTGTTTGGGGGCCAACAACTGTCTTATCTCTTGGCGGAAAGTGCTACTTTGTGACTTTCATAAATGACCATTCCAGGAGGATATGGGTTTACTTCTTGAAACATAAATATGAGGTGTACGATTTGTTCAAGAAATGAAAAGTCATGGTAGAGAACGAGACATGGTTGAAGGTAAAGAAACTGAGATCCGAGTTTAGTGGAGAAAACAAAGCCTCCGGGTTCAAGAACTTTTGCTATGAGAATAGTATCAGATTAAAGAAGACTGTTCCAAGTACACTACAACATAATGTATGAGCCGGAAAGTGACTGAGATAATCAGAAGCATACGTATTCAGGCAGGGTTGCTGGAACAGTTCTGGGCAGAAGCAGTCAGTACAGCAGCGTATCTTATGAATCGTGATCCATCAGTACCATTGGAGCACATAATACAAGAAGAGGTATGGAGTGGTAAAGCACAGAGTGATCCTGTGTATGTTAAGATAGAAGATGTTCTAGACAGTGAGAGTCCTCAGTTAGAAGAACATATTGTAGACAGCAATACTCAACAGGATGATGCACTGCAGACTCCAACTCCTAATTTTGTGTTTAAGAGGACTTCACGGCCTCATGTGCCGAATCAAAGATACCTGAATTATTTGTTGCTCACAGATGAAGATGAACCAGAATATGATGATGAAGCATGCAATGCAGTAGATGCGAGCCAGTGGAAGCTTGCGATGGAAGATGAAATGAAGTCCTTTATATTCATTAAGACACGGAAGCTAACCGAGCTGCCAGTAGGGAAGAAAACTATCCATTATTCGATTGTGAAACTGAATACCATTCATTCAAGCATTGTTGCAGCAGATGGTTTGCATCTAGAACTGTTAGATGGAAAACCTGATTTCCTCCAAGGTGACCTAAATGAGGAGTTTTATATGCAGTAACCGGAAATTTTCTCAGTGAAAGGAAAAAAGAAGACAGACGAGACAAAGTTTGCAAGGCGAAATCAAAGGCGATAGTGGTTACAAGACAGAGTGGCCAGACACAATAGAGGTCGTGGGTTCTGTACAAGACTAGATATTGCTCATACAGTGGGAGCTATCAGCATGGTTATGTTAACAAAAGTGGTGACAACAGAGAAACTCAAGTTGTGTTCAACTTCAATGGGTTTTTAAGCTTGAAGACATAAATGAAAGCACCGTGATACACTGATCATTAATGAAGTTGATTGTTTGGTACAAAGTCGTCAAGTGGGAGATTGATATATATATGGTGACTTCTTTTTTTTAGGGGAAAGATAACTTAGCCACTAAGTAATCTTTATTTAGGTATGAGATCAATTCCTAAATGGGATTGATTGACTTGATCACCACTCCATCTTCCTCTATAAATATAGGTTTAATCTATTGTATTCATTGAAAATGCGAGTGAAACATACGGTACTATGTAGAAGAGAAGAAGAAATACAAACTATAGAGAGAAGAAGAAGAGATCCATAGTGGTATTTATTGGTGTGAATGAAACACCGGTGAGGGTAAGCGATACATGTGTGAGTGAAACACTATGTGAGTTGTTGATCTGTTGATCATCATATTGTAATCATGTCATTGATCGATAGTGAAACGGTGCTCTCCGTGGACGTAGGATGATTTGGCCGAACCATGTATATATCTTTGTGTCAATTGCGTCGGTATATGTTTGTGTGTGATTTTGATTTGCAGGTGTGCACAGCTTCGAACTGAGGGTTTGGATTCTCTAATAAGTTTTTTAGGCAGGTGTAAAATCCCTAACAATAGCAATTGAGGGTGTCCTAGCTTGAGATGACTATGTGGATCATAAGAATTACTTTTAGAGGAATCAAAAAAGGCTATGTGAAGGTGTGGTCTATTATTATCTGATACAAAAGGTGCCCAGTAAACAGTGACATTCATTGAGAAAGTACATTATGAGCTCCAAGTTCTGTACCCTCGATCATATTGACAATATCGCAACCATACCTTTCACACTTCTTCTCGATGTAGATTGACAATCTATTATAGTTGAGAAAAAGATTTTGTAGAAGATTGAACCAAGTTTTGCCGTATTGCTCGATTCGTAAGGCTTTGAGAAGGTATCTGAAATTACCTAGAAGATGGTGAACTCAGCCTAGAGGGGGAGGGGGTGAATAGGCTTTTTATGAATTAATTAACAAATTAAAATATTAATTGCGGAATAGTCAATTTAAATTCAATTCTATCACAATATATTCCACACAATAATAAATATAAGTGCAGAAAATAAATTAGAGACGACACCAATATTTTTACGTGAAAAAAACCTTGGAAAGACTCCAAGTAAAAAACCATGGATACGTTAGGGTATCGATGCACTATAAATCAAGAAGTACAACACTCTATGAAGTTTTAGACTTACAAATCACTCCTGATCTTCCTTTCTCCACTCGACGTCTTACAGTCTTGAATCACTCGCACTCCACGAAGCTCTCGCTCTGATCTCCATACTTTGATGACTCCGCTTCTCAATGGATCAAATAACCACGAAGCATCCTACTTCGATCAAGGTGGTGTGATGATTTTTCAATAACTAGATCATCCAATTGTGCATAACGATCTTCGATGTACAAGCACAATTAGAAAAAGTCAAACCAAGAGAGAATTAGAAAATATATAATCACTCAATAATTTTATCTATATATATATATCTTTGTAGAAGTATATGAATATGTAGAAGAATTGCAGAGATCTCACAAAAGTCACCCCCTTTTCTTAGGTTTAATTCATATAAATAGAGAAGAGTTTTCAATTAATGGTAAGAATATTTTTCCAATCAGGATTCGTATTTTCACCATTTAAATCTTTCAAATATAAATAAATATGTCAATGATAGTCAAATATACCAATAATAATTTCAAATCATGTCCCAAAGTGGTTAGGAGTTGATTGCACAACGAGACAAACCCTTCCAAATATACAATCGCAATTTCCAATTTATTGCAGTTCGCCACTTACCGAGTACTCGGTAATTATTCCACTGAGTACTCGGTGAGCGCGTAATGGTGCGAGAACTCGCACAGTTCTCTGAAAATTTACGCCACTTTACATTTTATCGAGTACTCAGTGGAACAAAATTGCAAAAATAAGGAAATATAATTTTGTCACGTTTTCGCTTCCTTCCAACCGTTGTTCCACTCTTGTATCTTCACCACTATATCTTCAACACTTTATACTTGATTTGCACATAAACTCTTTACCATACAACGCTTTAACAAATCGATCTAAAACACTCAACTCTCAACATGGTTTTTTATCAAAATAATGTCATTACATAAATAAATGTTCCTACCATCTCCCCCTTGGCATTTTTGAGACAAAATCATGTTTTACAAATATATCTTTACGATAAAAAAATAAAATCTATACCTATGAACACACACCGATAAACATAGACATAGACTTAGGCTTTTCTTTTGATCTCATGATGATCTACGAATCCTGCAATCATAACACTACATACCTGTGAAAAACAAGTGTGGAAAACAAATAGCAGGAGTAATCAAAAATTAAATGATCATAAACAAAACAATGAATTTATCAACATGAATTTATCAATAACAAATAATTATCCCCCTTACTAAATACTTCTCTCCATTTCTAAACTTCTCCCCCTTTTTGTCACTGAAATGACAAGGAATGAAATAACAATAAAAATAATCAAGATATTTGAAGGAGAAAACACAAAGTGTAAACATTGGGAAAAATATACGAGAAGACTAGAGAATCTAAGCAAAACTTATATTAAGACATAGAACTCTAAAGATTATATCCAGATTCTCGAATAACGAAAATCTCTAAGATGCATGAATGCAAAATGCTCAAACTAAGAAAAATATATATATTTTTGTTCTTAGAAACATGTGAGTAAGGCAGTAGAGATAATGAGTTAATCATAAACATATCATATTCACATATTTGACTTAGCTATTATACATACAGTAGTGAAGAAAATCAGCACACATACCTTGTAGTTATAAGCAATCATAAGACAAGTTTTACATAATTTTTGTATATATGAAAAATATTCAGGTGCAAGCACACAATAAAGATGAAAGCAATATGTATTAATTCTAATAATCTCCTCACTAACCACGATGATACTTCAGTCCAAAACCTAAACTAGAAGTCAAATATTTAACTCGGACCTTATTGTTTTTAAACCTTTTCACTTTATCCCTTTTTGTCTTTCTAAGTTCCGAACTTTCCAGCGAGGATTTTTAGGCCCGACCAACTGGGCCCGAACTTCTTCCTTGGGATTTATGCTCATTAGTTTTCTTCCATTTTTTACACGAACACTCTACTACTTTGTGGTAGGAGGCCCGGTTACTCAGATCGAAGAACTACTTTTTGCATTTTTAATTTTTTTCATATATTCCATCATTTCATTCTTTCTTCTTTAAACATCACCCTAACAATCAAAATCATGCAAAAGGTATTCAAAAGCATCGATCAATCTAGCATAGCTCATGAACCTATATATCACTTCGGGTTAGATGAAAAAGACTAAAAGTATCAGCGAGTATTACATTCATCTCCGAAGTAAAACAAGCACCCAAGATTAATGATTTCTAAAAAATAATACTTAAACATGTTAAATGAATAACTCATATCCTCAAGTCAGACTAACAGCTCCAATTCCCAAAAGCATAATAAGATAAGTAAATATGAGAATATAGTGAAATATGACAACCATTTGTACCCTTAGCCAAGCTCAACATGCTAAGAATTTTTATTTTATAATTTTTATGGTCTTTTTTGTCATAAAGATTCATGCATGAATAATCCTAATAGTAGCAAAACATGATGCATGCATAATAATAAATAAAATTAAAATGCACTATATAAAAAAAGATGCACATGATAATGTATCAACTCTAGGATAAAAAATAATGCAAGATATTCCTAGAATGATACACATGAAGACATATATTCTAATGAGAACATGCCACTAGATTTCCTAAGACTCGCATGCTTTTGAAAATCTAATGGTTTTGTAGAGATGTCTGTCAACTGAGAATCTGTGGATATAAACTCAAGGTCTTTCTCAGAATAAAGTTTAGAAAAACTGCAATAACGATTATCAGATGTACGTACACCTTCCATAACACAATTTCCAAAAGAATCAATAATAGAACATTTATCGGAAGTGAAATTGACATTATGGTTATTATTGCATATTTGGCTAATGCTAAGCAAATTAGCCTTTAGGCCTTTAACATAATAAACATCTTCTAATCTAGGTAGACCAGAAGCAACAATGGTGCCCTTTCCTAAAACTTTAGATTTTTTCCCATTACCAAAAGTAACAGTTCCAATATTACTGCTCTTGAAATAACCAAACAATGACCTATTTCCAGTCATATGCCTAGAGCATCCACTATCAAAACACCACGAATTAGAATCACATGCTCTAAGGGCAGTATTGGCAGCAAAACTATGTAGCTCACCTTTCTTGATCCAAATCTGTCTAATGTTTTGTGTTTTACTTGCCAGATTAGATTAAATTTTTACCTCTTCACATAACACCCGAATTTGATCATGAACATTGAGTCTTGTTTAAGTTATTTTATTTGTTCTTGAATTCAAATTTCTTCCTTTTAATTTGAAGCACATGGGTCGAATATGACCTTTCACACCACAATGATGACATATAGGAACAAACCTTTGAAAATCATTATAATTTTTTTTATGATTCTTAGAGGTAAAGGGAGGTTTACTCTCAATCGGTTTTCTAACATAAGATTGGACATTAAAATTCTTCTTAACATGATGAATGTTTCTTATATTAGAATTGCCTTGAAAGGAACTAGTTGCTACTTGAGAATCTTTAACAAAAATCGTTTTGGGGGCACTATTTGAATTACTCGTTATTCCTTTGAATCCCAATCCTTTTGTGTTTTCCATAGATTTACCTACACTCAACATATGATTAAGCTTAAAGGTTCCACCAGACCATTTATAAATAGTTGAGTTAGCATCCTTCAATTCCTTTTCCAAAACCTCAAATCTCGTATATTTCTCAATCATATCAGATCTTTGAGTGGCTAATTCCTTATTTAGATCATCTACACTCTTCAAAACCTGCTTCCTTTCTTTTTCAGACTTAATCAATTCTTCAAACCATTGATCTCTTTGTGTCTGAACCTGATTCATCTTAAGGGTAGTGTTGGTTAATTCTTCTCTTAAGGACTCTTTTTCCTTGTCAACACTTTTAAATTTAGCAATAGATTTTGAGAAAACTTCGCTAAGATGTGTGTACTTGTCATAAAGTTTACTATACTTAGCTTGAAGAGAGTCCTCATGATCGTCATCACCCTCATAATTTTCATCCTTAGAAGTTGCACTTACTGTAACAACCTTTTTAACCTCATCATTATTAGATACCAACATTGAGATATTATTAGTTCTTTCATAAGTATCTTGGAGAAAATTCCAAGCTTCTTTGGCAATACCGCACGAGAAAATTCTCTTAAAATCACAATCGGTCACAACATTTAATATTTCAGACAAAGCTTTAGAATTCCAATTAGCACTGTCAAATTCAGCAGAAGACCACTCACTTGAATATTTTTTTTCTTAATTTTTTGGTAGTCTCATCTACAACAGTGGGAGGTGAGTATCCTACTTCTACGGCAAACCAAAAGTTCATATCTATTGATTTCAAGAAAATTCTCATTCTAGCTTTCCAATACATGTAATTTAATCCATCAAATAAAGGGGAACTAATAATGGAACCACCTTCACGATGTACGTCCATCGTCTAAGTTCAAGATCTAACCCTAGGTTGTTAACCTAAATCAGGGCAAACCTTTCTCTGATACCAATTGAAATTACCTAGAAGATGGTGAACTAAGCCTAGAGGGGGGTGAATAGGTTTTTTATGAATTAATTGACAAATTAAAATATTAATTGCGGAATAATCAATTTAAATTCAATTCTATCACAATATAATTCACACAATAATAAATATAAGTGCAGAAAATAAATCAGAGACGACACCAATACTTTTACGTGAAAAAATCTTGGAAAGACTCCAAGTAAAAAAATTACGAATACGTTCGGCTATCGATGCACTATGAATCAAGAAGGACAAGACTCTATGAAGTTTTAGACTTACAAATCACTCATGATCTATCTTTCTCTACTCGACGTCTAACAGTCTTGAATCACTCGCGCTCCACGAAGCTCTCACTCCAATTTCCGTACTTTGACGGCTCCACTTCTCAACGGATCAAATAACCACGAAGCCTCCTACTTCGATCAAGGTGGTGTGATGATTTTTCAGCAACTAGATTATCTAATTGTGCATAACGATCTTCGGTGTAAAAGCATAATTAGAAAAACTCAAACCAAAAGAGAATTAGAAAATATATAATCACTCAATAATTTTCTCTATATATATATCTCTGTAGAAGTATATGAATATGTACAAAAATTGCAGAGATCTCACAAAAGTCACCCCCTTCTCTTAGGTTTAACTCATATAAATAGATAATAGTCTTCAATTAATAGTAAGAATCATTTTCCAATTAGGATTCGTATTTCCACCATTTAAATCTTCCAAATATAAATAAATATGTCAATGATAGTCCAAAATACCAATAATAACTTCAAATCATATCCCAAACTGGTTAGGAGCTAATTGCACAGCAAGACAAACCCTTCCAAATATACAATTGCAATTTCCAATTTATTGCAGTTCGCCACTTACCGAGTACTCGGTAACTATTCCACCGAGTACTCAGTGAGCGCGCAATGGTGCGAGAACTCGCACAGCTCTCTGAAAATTTACGTCACTTTGCATCTTACCAAGTACTCGGTGGAACAAAATTGCTAAAATTTAAAAATATAATTTTGTCACGTTTCCGCTTCCTTCCAACCGTTGTTCCACTCTTGTATCTTCAACACTTTATACTTGATTTGACACATAAACTTCTTACCATACAACGCTTTAACAACTCGATCTAAAACACTCAACTCTCAACATGATTTTTTATCAGAATAATGTCATTACATAAATAAATGTTCTTACAATATCAATAAAGTAACATCGATGCAAGTCCAATATTTTCATTTACATACCGATACATTCAAGTCCTTTACACTGTTATTGCAACCGATACCAAGACTCAGAACCATGGCTTGAACCCAAGCAAGTTAACATATGTTTTTACCACCATAGTGTGTAGTCAACTATTTTAGATGGTGATATTATTATTATTATTATTATTTTATAACCGTCATGTCCGGGCCAGCTTATGCACACCTCGACTAATCCACGCAACATGTGAAAGGCGACCCCATAGCTGTGATATCTTGAAATTTTATTTCATGTTAACAGAAGATCTTGATTTGGAAAAGCAGAAACATGGGTTAATTTCTTGTGTGTATAAAAATTCCCTCCTTGCTTGTATTTGCTTTCAAGTGTGCATGACAAATGAATCCCAGCTTCAATTACTACATGCTAAGAATATAAACCACATTGAAGGAGGGATTGGTATTTTATTGTCACACCTATCTATAAGTTATTCAATCTTTCCATTGATCATAGGCCCCACACAACTATTGATTCAGGGGTTCCAAGCCCCTTTGATTTAATGGTTGACAGTGGTCACAGAAAAAGCATGGGCAACATCAAATGTGACTAAGTATCAACATGTGAAAGCTAGAAATTGTTAGGCACTACCTCTTTAAATTTGATTAATCATCCAAATGCCTTAAAAAATCCTTGTAACTCAGATAGGACCAACTAAAGCATGCCCAAGAGACCTAATAGGCCAAACATGTTATATATATACCCCATGAAGTGTAAAAGACTACTAAAACCTTTTTACTTCCTCCCCTTTCACACCTTCGCATATTGTTTTGCATTATCATTGATTTAACACACACAAAAAAAAAAATATATATATATATATATACACACGCATATATGGCACCTTCAAATTTCCTCTCCTTTCACACCATCAAATGTTGGCTTGCTTTTATCTTAGATTGAACTCATATGCAGAAAAAAATGGCATAATCTAAACCATAATAAAAATGTATTTGCTCATTCATGCTACTCCATAATATGTCTACTAATTAGTCTTATTATGATTATATGTGTAGGGGTTCGGCTTGATTAAATGATATGAAGATAGTTTCCACACAAGTTCGTCAGTCAAATAATAGCGCTGATACTTTTATTGCCTTTGATTGCTTTACAGAGAAATGAAAGAGAAATGGAAGAGAAGATGGCAATTACAAGTGATTTGCGAAATACTTTCTCTCTCTAGAAATTTCTCTCCCTTAGTCTCAAAAAAGTCCTCTAAACTGAATCATTGACCCTTTATTTATAGATGCGGGCCTAGGCATAAATTACTGCCACGTCATCATGTCAATCCGCGAGTTAGATCCGCGTTTTCGCCTCCATAATCTTATCCAAGTCGCGGCTTTGTTCGATCCGTGACAATACCAATCCGCGATCAAGTATGTTACTGATCCCGGATTCCTTTATTTGTTTGTCATAGTTTTCCTGGGTCATGTCCTTTTATGCATATTTTCCTTTTACATGACCCTGAGCGTTATTTGACGCATTGTAGGTACTTTACTTTGAGTGATTTTGATGAATAAGGTCGCGACCCACTATTCATCATCCCAAAGCATTTCCCTAGGCCAGCCAAAATAACACCCCCTACGCGATAATCTCATAGGGCCACGAAGATTGACTTTTGCTTATGACCCCCTTTGTCAATCCTCAACGATCACCTCTTTGTAGAACATTTATCGCGTGCCTGATCTCATTCAGAGATACCCTGGAGTCGCGGAATACAATCCGCGGCTCCCCTGTTGGCCTTTTCCAACTTGCCCTTGTTGTATGCTTTGGATTCGTGGATCAAATCAACGCGAATACCCCTTTATATTTTTTCCCTTTTACACTTTAGTACTTAACAAGTACTAAAGAGTAAACCATAAAGATAACCTTTGTTTTCGCGGATTTAACGCGAAAATATATGTATATTTTTTCATACCTTGTTTTCTCTTTTTGGACCTTCTGTATGACTCCTACCATTTTTCCATGTCAAAATATGTTGTTGATTTGTCAATAATCATTCTTCATGATGATCCACGATATTTGAACTTGCAGCAGCCTTGGCGTCAGTTCGACTTCCGCGGGTATTAATTGCACCCCCTAGGTTTTCGTGCCCCTTTCCTATATAAGTCTCTCTTGTCCATTTCATTTCACTTTTTCCTTATTTCCTCCATATTTTCTGCTTCTCTTTTCCCTGAGTTTCCTGTGTTATTCCCTCTTCATTGTTTTAGCCTCAGCCCTCTTTTTTTCTTCGCGGTCTTAGTTTCAAGTCCGTATTTCCCTATTTCTTTGTTTTCAATGGCCAAGTCCTCTACCTCCAAGCTCTTAGTTCCTCCATCTGGGACTATTCCCTCTGTTCCCCAGCCAACAAAATGGAGAAAGGCTCCTTTTTTTAAGGCTTCTCATGACCATTTCTGGAGTTCCATTGAGAACCTTCCTCCCGCGGGGGACATTATTGATGGGCCAATTCTTATTCATTCTGATGGCGAGGCCCCCTTAGCCAATATTCCACCCATTTCCCTTCTTCGCCTACTTATTGAAAGAGGCGATGTTCCGTATTCTTTTATAGATTATGAAGGGCATGTGTCACCCATTACTCATTGGAGGATGTGGTCTAGACATATACTTAGCCAGGACAGACACCGCGAGACTCTCAACCGCACGGGCTTGCTGGACTCTATAGAATTATTTTCGGACTTGTCTGTCCATCGAGACGCGGATGCTCTCAATCTTCTGGTATCGTGATGGAGTTATTTCTCACACACTTTTGTAACATCTTGGGGAGAATTTACCCCTACCTTGGAAGATGTTTACGTGCTGTTCAGGCTCCCAGTTTTTTATTCGCGGCCAATCGATGCGCTTCCTTTTAATGAAGAATACCAGGTGATTCACTCACATCTCCAATCCTGTGCAGCCTATGCCGCGAAAAGGGGTAGTCGTTTAAAATATGGTGTTATTCTTGATGAGGCTCCCCTTATTAAGAGTGCGAAGCTTAAGTATTCTAACTGGTGTCACCACTTTTTCAGAGAGTATGAGCCAAAGTTGCCCCTCATCCGCGGTCAAGACCGCGAATCTGTTCCTGGTCCTAAATTTAATGGTGAGTATGAACTGGCCGGCTTTTTAGCTTATTGGTTGGACCGTTATATATTCCAAGGTCGTCCTGAAGATGGGCCAAATAAGTTAGTGTTTTTGATGGCCTCCATAGCGTCACAGGGCATCCGTCTTCCCTTAGCTCCCCTCTTTTTGGGTACTCTTTATTCCCAATTAGATACCCTGTCCAACGATTTTTCAAGGTCAGTCGGTAGATATGATATTAACACCCATCTTCCTTGCCTTTTTCTTATGTTATTCATTTTTTAAAGATTCCCTAAATATGCCCCCAAACCTCTCAGTTTTCCTTCATCCTTAAACACTTCTTCCATTAGTCCTCGATCGCGAGCTGCTCGTTGGTCTGGCCTTCTTTCTACTAAACAACTTGAAGATTTCATTGACTTCAGTCATCATTTTATGTGGCGACCATATTCAGTGCCTCTGGATGGCATCCATTTCCCTTATTTTTACCCCATGGAGAAGTAGACTGCTTATGGTTATCAGCACCACGAAGAACTTATCTTTGCTTCCATTTCATTTGAGTGTTGTTTACCTATTTTTGATGAGTCCTTTTCGCGGACCACAATCTACAACCCTTCGCGTGTGGCTCGTCAACTTGGTTTTGAGCAGGCGGTTCCAGTTTACGTTGCTTCTCCCTCAGGCGATTCTCCTGATAATTATGACGCGGCCCTAGTGAGGTACCGCAAGGAATATGAGAAGAAACATCAGGAGTTCTCTTTTGCTATCTTTATTCCCGCGAGATCTCGGGCAGGTGGCCGGACCGCGGCTTATGTAGATTTTTGGCTTCAAGTCACAACAGACTTCCAAACATTCATGATAGGCCCTCCCAGGACAGTTGTTCCTGTAAATGTCCTCGCGGGGGACTCCTCTTTGAAACTACATAAACCTCATGGCTCTCGTGGCTTCTATAGCAAGTTGGCCCTTCATGCTTCTGAGAGTCAAGCACCAACCAGTTCAACTCAGGTTTCTAAAAAACAGAAAACCTTTAAGGACAGGAAAGGCAAATCCAAGGTTCCTTCTTCCGTGCCTAAACGAAAACGTTCTGAGCATGTTGAAGTTCCTACTGCCATTCCGGTTCGCGAGGAACCTATTTCAAAATGCTTGGTAATGATTTTATAACTTTGTAATTCTCAGTCACTGTTATCAACTGCCTTTTTTTACTTGTTTATTTATTTTCAGAGATCCGCGAGTTCTACTGCCACCTCACCACCGATCATTCGGGCTCTTCCAATAGATCCCCCACCAGCGACTAAGTCTTTCAACAGAGATTCACGGATTGAGACTTCCGCGGGTGATTCCCTAGATTTCATTCCATTATCTCAAAGAAGAAGAGATCAAAGAGCTCAGATTCTGGAAGCTGCCACTCATATTTCTGAAGATGATGAGGTAGATATTATTCCTTTGATTCGCAGAAGGTCGAATCCTTCTTCTTTGGTCCCCTCTCCTGACAGATTTGGAGTTGAATCTCTTGTCTTTCAGTCACCTCAAGGCGAGGATGAAACTGTCGATGTTAATGAAGCCAAACCCTCCCCTTTGCAAATGGAAGAGTCTTCTCCGCGAGTGGAGGAGCCCTCTCCTCAAGTGAAAACAAATTCTTTGCTGGATACGGTCGCACAGGCCGTGGAGGATATTCATGCTTCAGATACTTTATTCTTAGGTAATTTTTGACTATATTAAATCCAACTTATCTTCCATTTTTTCGTACTTCTTTTATGCTTAATAGTTGTTTATTTACCATTTTCAGGTCGCAGGACTGGGAATCATGCAAATCAGGAAGTCGACCCTTCTATTGATGATTCTGATCGCGAGGTGGCCGACATCCTTTCGGATTTCCCGGATCAGGGACAGAAGGCACAAGTAATTTCCAATGTCGCGAGAAGGGTTTTATTATACGACTCGGATGAAGGAGATGATCTTCCTATCTCTACCCTCATCCGCGACACTGCTCAGCCATCCAACACAAACTTACCCTTTGATGTTCAAACCGCGGATTCAACAAATCCTGGTTCCGCGTAACCGAATGAAACCACGAAGCTGCCAAAGACATTTGAAGAAAACAATGCCAACCTTGTTTCAGAAGTAGGTGTCGCGGCAGTGGTTGATCCTCAATCTTCAAATTCTGATACAGATGTTCGGCATATGGAACCTCTCGTTTGTGATATTGTTGTTGAGCTTGCTGCCACTTTGCAAGATGGGCCACAAATTCAAAGGTCACTTTTCGGGGGCCCTACGGCTGACATGGAGACTATTGTTGAATCTTCCACTGTCGCGAATCAAGTTCAGCCCCCGAATAAAGGTATATTTTATCCACTTCAATACTTCTGAATAGAATTTTCTGTATGGTGCTGACTCGTTGATAATTCTATCTTTTTCTTTGCAGATAAGTCCAATAGGAGTCCTGAATCCTTGTTCCCTGAATTCGCATTCGAGGATCCAGAAACACTCCTTAATGAATTCCCCTCACCCCCAAACACTTTACAAAACCTGACATTCCCTAACTCTAATTCCTTTTTCCTTCCCATTCACCCTCAGCAGCGACACATGCATCCTCATCAACCTCTTTTACAAGATCATACCTCCATACCTGACCTCACATCCGCGCAACAAATGCCACCTCAGCAATCTTCACAAACACATACATCTATTCCTGATACCACATCCGCGCTACATATACAATCTCATCATCCTTCACAAACCCATACATCCATTCATGATATCGCATCCGCGCAACAAATGCCACCTCATCAACCCCATCCTCAAGCCATTCTCGCACCTTCAACTCAAAACCCTCATCAGCAGCATCAAGTCTACTGGTGTAACTTTTTATGTTACTCAGGCGATATGGCCATTTTGGACCGCATTTATAGTAGTCATCCAAAGACATTTGCTACTATGGAGCTTTATGACCCCCTTCTCTAACCCACATTTCTGCATATTATTGTGGATACCTTCGCTTCTTTGACGACTACTTGTATTCGAGATCTTACCTCTACAACTTTGCCACTTTGTCGCACCCGTATCAAAGATTGGAAAAATATGAAAATGAACGTGACTTGGTGGGAGGTTCATTTTAAAAAGGTTGAGCGCTTATATGCAAAACATTGTGCTGAAGTCAAAACTCTTACTGAGTACCAAGCCAATATGTCAAGAGTGGAGGAAGCCCACGCTTTGTTAGCTGCTGCAGAACAAGATGCCCTCAGGCTTAAAGAATCCGCAAAACATTCCATGCATTCCCACGAGCTACAAGAGGAATATGAAAATCTCCATATTTTCTCTCTTGTTAGTCGCGACATGTACTAGTGATTTTTGTACTCAATACACATTTATATATGAAATCTTTATATACATTGTGCTGATGTCGTACATTTTATCATTTATCATCATTCACTTTTTATCATTTATGTTCATGTATCTAAGATTGGTACAACTTGATCCATTTCACATTAAGAGGTCCAGCTCTCTCGCGAGTAACTTCATGCTCCATTCTGTAGTACCCACTGGTACCTTCACTTATAATCACATACGGACCTTCCCATTTAGCTTCAAACTTTCTTACCCTTTGTCCCCTCATGATCACTGGTACCACTTTTAATACTCTGTCTCCTTCCTTGAACCATCTGTATCGTACCTTTTTATTATAGCTCTTTGCTTGTCGTTTATTGTACTCTCTTTGATTTGCAAATGCTTCTTCTCTTATTTCTTCCAGTTTTTCTATCTCCAGTAGCCTGTCCTCCAAATTGATTTTGTATGCCAGCATTTTAGCAGCCACCTCCAGCTCCGCAGGTAGCACAACATTGACTCTATAGACCAGTGCATAAGGGGTTATGTTTGTTGCGCTCCGGTACGCGGTTCGATGCGCCCATAGTGCTATTGGAAGTTCTTCCGCCCATTTCTTCTGGTTATCATGCACCAACCTAGACAAGATTCGAATTAGCGCTTTATTAGAGGCTTCAGCCTGTCCATTTCCTTTTGGATAGTAAGGCGTGGACTTGTGATGAATTATTGAGTATCTCCCCAACAAATCCGCGACTTTACTATTGACAAAAGGAGTCCCATTATCTAATAGTATCACCTTCGGTATCCCAAATCGATAGATGATGTTTTCCTTTATGAATCGAACCACGTTGTTTGCTGTTGTTCGTCGCAGCAGGATAGCTTCTACCCATTTTGTGAACAATTCAGTTGCCACTAAAACCCACGCATGTCCCTGAGCCTGTGGCATGATTGGTCCAATTATGTCCAGCGCCCAAGTGTGGAAAGGCCAGGGTGTGGCCAAACTGTGTAATTCAGTTCCAGAAGCATTAATAAGATCCACGTGCACCTGACATATATGGCATTTTCTGACAAAATTACTGCAGTCTCTTTCAACTGTTGGCCAGTAATACCCGGATGATAGTAGTTGTTGAAACATTTTTCTAGGGCCTTGGTGACCAAACTCATGAATTCGTTTCAATACTTCCCCTGCATCTTCTTCGCTTATACATCTCATCAGTTTCCCTTCAAAACTCTTCCGGAACAATTTTCCCTCCTGTAGGATAAATCGCGAGGCTAATTTTCTGAACCGCGGTTGATCTTTTTCAGGTAATACTCCTTCTTTCAGATAACGCACATACGTGTCCCGCCAATCTATCATATCTGCCACATTACCTTCGTTCGCGGCGGGATGCACATTACAGTTCTGACAACTGCTTTGCAATTTTACTGCCTCATCTTTCATACTTGGCCAAAAGAAACCTTCTCGTTGTAAAACTCGATAGAGACTAACATCCGCGTGACCACATATTTTCTCGTGGGATTTTCGTAACAGTTCTCTTATCTCGTTCATTGCCACGCATCTAGCTAAAATTCCTCTTGTCGCTCTGTAATATAACACACCTTTTATGATATGGTATTCTCGTCTCAAGGCATTGTTATCATTTTTTAATAGAGCCTGCACTATTTGTGCTCTCCAATCATGCTCTTCATACACCTCTGATTCTTTGCCGCTACTGACCACAGGGTGGGTTTTTCGCACTATTTGCACAGAAGAATCTATTCCTTGGACATATAGCCGCGAACCCAACGTTGCCAGTGCATCAGATCGTCGGTTGCCCTCTCGCGACTCGTGTTGGAAACTCACGGTCTCGAATCCTTCTATCATCTGTCGGATGGCGATTCTGTAAGATACCAGATGAGGTTCCTTGACAGCATACTCTCCTTTAACCTACTTAATGACCAGTTTGGAGTCTCCTCTTACATGAAGTATTTTTGCCTTCAACTGTTGGGCCATCATCAATCCCAATGCCAATCCCTCATACTCATCAATGTTGTTGGTACAAGGAAAATCAAGCTTGTAAGCCATGACTAATTCCTCTTTGGTTTCTTCATTCCTTAGTACAAAACTGGCCCTGCCTCCTTTTTCTGTAGATGAACCATCGAATTCTAAAGTAAATTCCGCGCTTTGTGCCATACTCGCTACTCCCACCTCTTCCACTTTGGGCTCAGCTCCCCCAGGAAATAGGGAATAAAGATAGCAAATCTGACAAGGTCTGACTTTTTACTACTTTCGGTCTGGAGCATGTGATCTCATATTCAGATACTGCTAAGAATCATCGGGCAGTTCTTCCACTGAGTATGGGCTTTGTGAGTAGATACCGTATGGGGTCGCTTTTGGTGATTAGCTCCAATGGATGTGCCAGTAAATAATGTCTGAACTTCTGAGTCGCAAATACTAAAGCAAGATAATGTTTTTCCAATGATGTGTATCGCGACTCCGGTCCTTTGAGTACCCGACTGATATAGTAAACAGGTTTCTCTTCCCCTTCATGTTCCTGGGCCAACAGAGCTCCTACAGACTTGTTGGTGGAAGTAAGGTACATTATCAACGGTTTCCCTAACTCCGGCGCTACCATCGTTTTTGGTGATGCCAAAATTCTCTTGATTTTCTCGAAGGCCTCTTGTTGCTCTTCTCCCCAACTATATACAGATTTTTATTTCAACAACGGCATTAGTGGGTGAGTTACCTCTGCCAGTGCTGGGATAAACCTCCTCAAGTAAGATATTTTCCCCATAAAAGTTTTCAACATTTTGCGAGTTGTAGGTGGAGCCATTTCCAATACTACCTTAGCCTTTATTGGGTCCATATCAATCCCCTGCCGATGTACGACACACCCCAAGAACTTTCCTTCTGGTACTCCAAAAGCGCATTTCAGGGGATTCATCTTCAAATTATACTCGCGACATCGTTGCAGTACTTTTCTCAAATCACCCACATGATCCTGCACGGCTCTAGATTTTACCACCAAATCATCCACATAGTCCTCCACGGTTTTATGCATCAAGTCATGGAATATAGCTGTCATGACGTGTTGATACGTAGCCCCGACATTTTTAAGTCCAAATGGCATGACTGTATAGTGAAAATTCCCCATTGGGGTGCGAAAATCAGTTTTCTCAGCATATTCTGGTGCCATCTTTATCTGGTTATACCCGCTGAATCCATCCATCAATGAGAAAATTATGTGTCCTGAGGTTGCGTCCACCATGGTGTCAATGTTGGGTAAAGGGAAGTCATCCTTTGGGCAGGCTTTATTGAGATCACGATAATCTACACAAACGCGGATCTGCCCAGTCTTCTTCTTCACAGGCACAATGTTTGCAAGCCATGTCGGATGTTGGGTTGGTTTGATGAACCCTGCTTTCAGCAACGTTTTCACCTCTGCCTTAATCTGTACTTCCAGATCTGGTTGAAATATCCGTTGTTTTTGCTTCTTTGGCTCTGATGCAAGATGTACATGGAGATGATGGCTTACCAATCCAACATTGAGTCCTGGCATTTGACTATAGTCCCAAGCAAAAACATCTCGAAACTCTTTGAGCAATTCTACCAGATCATTCTTAGTTTCTTCGGGCAGCGTACTGCTTATAAAGGTAGGTCATAGATCTGTGTTGTCACCTATGTCTATTTCACACAAGCCATATTTTGGTCGCGGGTTGACTTTGAATACTTTAGGCTAAGTTTCGAGTTTTCTTTATACAACCTCTTTTATCCCGGGGTCAGTGCTAACTGTGTAAGCTCCTGAGCCCCAATCCCGTCACAATTTGTACATTATTCGTCCATCGGGCATTTTGACCCGCGACCAACTCACCTCCTTGAGCTTCCGCTTAGCTGAACTTCCTTCTTCCAGTTCATTCCATTTTGGTAATGGTGTAGCAAATACGTCGGGCCCATTTTCCTCACTGTACTCTGAGAAGTAGACTGCGTCTGCGAAATGGGCCTCCGATGCGTAGAAAGGGCTATTAGATGCCTTTACAATCATTATTCCTTCTCCCCAATTGGCCTTCATCACTTGATGGTAGGATGATAGTACTACGCCATATGCATGCAGCCACGGTCTTCCCAACAATAATTGATATGAGGGTTCTCCTTTGATGATATGAAATTTGGTAGGCCCCCTGATTTTCCCAACTTTAAGATCCAATGTCGTGAATCCCATGGTGGCCTGCTGGTCTCCATTAAAATTGGTAACTGCAATGGTATGGTTCACGATCTTGCTTTCAGGAAAATTGATCATTCGTAAAGTGGTCAGCGGGATTAAATTGACTGACGCTCCCCCATCTAAGAAAGCTCGTTTCATCTCCCGACCATTTACGGTAGCTGGTACATATAGAGGCCGATTATGGAAGAAAGGCACA